>JANAVB010029819.1:5701922-6283870 GCA_029216955.1 Iris pallida | reverse complement strand
GCTTGACTAAGTTGATCATTATCAACCATGTCAATTTTCCTTTTATTTTGTCATGCTGGGTCCTTCCAGGTCCTACCTCTGATCATATCTAGATAACACCGGACGTGCCTATATTTATAGTAACTATACTGTGTACCTATCAATCATGCCGATAATTTGAATTTCGTTTTGATCCTGACCATGTGATGTTGATCATGACCAATCTTGTTCTATTTTCATCTCAACCTTGATTGGGCCTTGTTTAGTTGATCATGCCGAATAATTACTATTTTAGTCATAACTAGATTTGGTTTTATTTTATGACTAAATTTAGTTGCTCATTTTCAAAGTTTGTATTATTTGAAATATTTTTACTTAACCATGTCTATTGTACCCCTTTGAATTTCGAGGACGAAATTTTCTAGGGGGAGATTTGTAACCCCACTTTCCCTGATTTCGTAAATTTTGGTTTTAGGTATTTTAGAATTTTCAAAAGTAATATTTCGGGTATTTAGTAGAATGGTAAATTTTCTGTGTTATAAATAGTTCCTTATTTTTTATGAATAAAAATATTATTTATATAATTATTTTTCGAATTGGGGAGGAGGCTCTATACTTGGAGTGTTCCCCAAGTCTCTAACAACTTTATAACTAGATTCCTAACAAACTAACCAATCCCTAACCATTTATTCTAACAAACTTTAGGCTATTTTGCAAATAACAGTTTGGGAGTGACTTATTTGCAAAATAACCATTTCCTTCTTCGTATAAGTTTGCAATTGAGCAAATCATATTTTTCTCTATTAATTAAGGAGTAGCCAAGCTCTCCACTCCCCATCCTCTTTTTCCCTAAAATCATTTCGTAGTCCAAACTTAACCCTAATTTTGGCGGTTGGCTATGGCACGACGGACGAAGACGACTGCGTTAGTTTCCTTCGGTGATCGGCCATGGCGGGATTCTTCTGCGGTGAGTAGCGACGGTCGCACTCTCCGGCAGCGGCGGTACGAGGAACTTCTCCTCCGGTGATCGGTGGATCACCGGGATGAGCTTCGAGCGGCGGCGCCACATCTCCTCGACGACGACGGACGAATCATCTCCACCATCAAAAATGGCGGGTAGTCTCTGATGACCGTATGACGACTGGTTTTCTTTCCAGCGACTCCTTCTCCGGTGATCTTCGGTTTCCTCGATGATGTGAACGATGCGGAAGCAGTCGCTAGCTCAGTAAGTTTCGTTTAATCACTTCGTTCCTTCTGTTACTTCTAGTTTCGATCGATATACTCTAGATCGATCTAAAATTGCAATCGGATCCATATCGATCGGCTGATCTAATCAAGTTGATGAATTTTGTTGATTCTTGATTTATTCTTCCTTTGAAGAGGATGGGACGGTTCTGTTCTTGATTTAATTCGGATTATTGGGTTGATCATTCAATTTAAACCTATTTTCAATTTCGAACATCAGGTGTTTGCAGTTTGCGTCTGAGGAGGAATTGAGCAGTTTGGACTCGAGGAAGCTGTGTCCGCTTTCCTGTGGGTGTGTTCCAGTTTCAGAACGAATTCTTCATTTCCAGGTATTACACCATCATTCTAGGATGTTGTTGTTTAATTTGTAGCTAGAATTAATGAACAATTGGTCGGGGAGAGGTGGCCGGAATGCAGGGAATCCGATATTCGTGTCTAGCATGCGTATGTCCGATGTCTGTTCGTGTCCAAGAAACCTGAACCAGTGTGTAGTTGAACTCAATTTTGTTAACTAAGTTTTGTTATGTCCCGATGTCGTATTCGAAGTATGGAGTGGTTTGGCTTTGGGTATGTCTGTTCAATTTGGGTTGATGTCGAGTGTGGGACACTGCATTATGAATTGGGTGTTGGCAGGAGAGCCAGTTTGAGTATCCAGCTGAATGGTTAGGGAGACCATATGGAGTATAGATGTATGAGATTAGGTCAACTGTTATAAAAAAACTGGTTTCGAAATTGGCCATAAGTTACTGTAGTCTATGTAGTATTTGCAATATTAAGAGTCTGGGCCTAGCTAGAGATAGATGTTAAAAATGACTTAGTAACATTTATCTGAGTAATATTATAGTATAACTGAGTTATAAGAAAATATCCTGGATAATATTTTCAACTAGGTTGTTATTGATACTGTTTACGTAGTAAGCTACTCTTGATCCTAATTACAATAGTATTTGACTACAATGATATTGGTTAGCCCCTAACTTTAATGGCAATGGATTAGTAGTTAATGCTTTGTTAGAATATTCTATTAAAACTATTCTTTATATATATTTAATATATTAATGTATAAAGCGGAGACTTTTGATAAGATCAACTAAAATTGTATTATTCTACAAAGGAAAGATATTTAGGCCAAAAAAAAGAAATAAATAGTTAAGCTAGTGCAAATATTTAGATCTTAATCAAATCCCAAATTGCTACAGGTGGACATAGAGATTACTACATTTACACTACTGAGCACCCGGAGCAAGGCAAGTATATTCTAGCGAAATCTAACCAGATAAACATAAATATAGTAATCGATCTTCAGGATTACTACATGGAGATTACTACATTTCCTTCTTAAGATGTATTAGACTCTAGAGTTTCGTCGAAAATCTCGTCATAGAGTTTGAAGTTTTCGTAATTGGATGAGCAGCCAAAAAGTCAGCTAGGGCTTGATCCTTGACAGACTTCTGTGGGATGTAAAGCATATCATACTATGCTAATAGCATCGCCCAGGTAGCAAGTCTAAAATTGAGTGTACTAGGCTTTTTCATCAGGATTCGCAAAGGATTGACTCGGGAGATAACATGGATGGTTTGGCCCGTGATTTAATGACGTGTCTTCTGGGTAGCGAACATGAAGCTAAGCAT
This sequence comes from Iris pallida, assembly GCA_029216955.1. Taxonomy (NCBI): domain Eukaryota; kingdom Viridiplantae; phylum Streptophyta; class Magnoliopsida; order Asparagales; family Iridaceae; genus Iris; species Iris pallida. The sequence goes on along the minus strand of JANAVB010029819.1, from coordinate 6,281,015 downwards.
TCTTTTTCTACTGGACTGTATCGATGTTCAGCACCGATCATTAAGCGACTAAGGTAGTAAATTGCTTTCTCATGACCTTCATTGTTTTTAGGCTAAAAGGCACCAAAAGAGTGATTCATTGCTCGAACGTACATCAGGAAGGGTATTCCTGTGATTAGAGGAACTAGGACTGGATGGTTCATCAAATACCGCTTAATATCCTCAAATGTTTGCTGACATTCATCATTCCAAACGAAAGATACACCTTTTTTTATTAATTGAGTAAACGGTCTACAATCCCGAGAGATTTGAGATGAATCTCCTGATATAGGAAAGTCATCTCTGGAATCCTCGTAGCTCTTTTAGGTTACGTGGAGGACGCATCTCTTGAATGCTTTGACTTTATTGGGGTCAACGTGTATACCCTTAGAGGTAATAATGAATCTGAGAAATTTGCCACTAAAGGCACCCAGGAATGACTTGGTGGGGTTCATCTTGAGTTGATGTTAACGTAGTGGATCAAAAATAGTCTTCAAGTCTTGGATGTGATCTTCCTTTAAACGACTCTTGATAGCAATATCGTCAATATAACATTCGACTGTTTTCCATAAATGTTCACGAAAAATAGTGCTCATGGCCCGCTGATAGGTGGCACCAGCATTCTTGAGACCAAACGACATTACTGTTTGTAGTAGACTCTGAGAGGAGTACGGAAGGACGTATGTTTTTCATCTTCAGGATTCATCTTGATCTGACTATAACCAAAATCCATCCATGAAAGACATTCGTTTGAAACCATAAGTATTGTCAATCGTAACATCGATGATTGAGAGAGGAAACTCATCTTTGGGACAAGCTGCATTGAGGTCTCTAAAGTCGATGCAAACTCGAACTTTTCCTTTTTTTCATAACCGGGACAACATTAGCCACCCAGTCGGGATGCTGTTCCTCCCTAACAAAGTCGCAGGTGATGAGCTTCTTGACTTCAGTTTCTATAGCGTCCATTATATCAGGTCAGAATCGTCGTTGTTGCTGTTTAACAGGCTTAGTTTGGCAAAATATTGAGCTTATGAGTAGCGATCTGAGGATCTAGTCCTGGCATATCTTCATAGTTCTAAGCGAACACGTCAATGTACTCTTTAATGAGCTGGATCAGTTCTTGTTTGTCTGCCTCAGGAAGGCTTTTACTAATGAAGATTGGCCTTGGAGAAGCTACGTCTACGATGTCAATTTGGATCAGTTCATCCTTAGTGGGTGGTTCACGCTGTTCGAAGCAAATTTTCCATTGAGTATCTATTCTTTGTGCCCAAGGCTATATCTCATAAGTCTCGATAAGAATCATTTAATTCTTGTCACCATATTGATGGACAGAGTCAGTCGATGGACATCCCCTATTCTGGTGTTTGAATCCCATAATGAGGAATCAGAAGAGTAAGATCATGTCTCTTCGTCTGACTCAGATCTGTCTAGGGTTGTGATCGGCATAGTGTAGCCTAACCCATGTTTAGTCTTGGTGTAATACTGTGATGACTTTCCTTTCGGGGCGGGTAGTCGAATAGAAATTCGTCTACCTTTACCTCCATTAAGTCCAGACCTGAAATTGTAACCTATTTTTGAATGATGTTCTTGGATTGTTGACTATAATGACGTAATTGTATTCTTCCATAATCGTCATTTTTAGAATCACTGTCGAGTATAGTCCTTTGGTTACGTTCTTTGTTGAATAGAATTGTATGCTTATCATCATTTCGAGGAGGAACTACGAAGAACGAATTTTGTACAGGTTCAAAGACTATCTCATCTTGGAAGAGTTGAATTGCTCCTAAGATGAGAAGTTCAAAATTTCTAAGTAACGTTGTGCATAGAAAGTAGCATCAATATAATACGAAGGAGACATTGCTTTATTGATATTTTTCTCTACTTCAACAGTTATAACAGTATTTCGACCTTGGTTGAAGACATCGCCAAGTCGATGATAAGAGGAGGAAAAGAAGTGGTAGGCTTGTTACGGCGAAGGTCGATAACAAGAGGCTCAAAAGAGGTGAGCTCCCTTTGCTCCACTTTTTTAGTAGGAGGGGCAAGATTGATGGTTAACATCTGAGAAGATGAGGGACGAGAAGTGTGTCATTTGACTGGAATCACCAAGACCTCGTCTGGGTTATCGTTTTGGTCTCTTCTGTGTCCATAGCCAACACGACCTTCGTGTACTCTTCTTTATACATCATGAAGTCTGTATAGTAGGCCTCGATGCCCCGAAAAGGATTGAGATCAACAACTTTCTTCTTGATATCCCCATTGTCGTCTACGTACTTAAAGCACTGTGGAGAGTAGATGGCATAATATTATGCTCATGCAACCATGACCTCCCTAACAATATGTTATAGGAAACGTGACAGTCAATCACATAATAGGTGAATTTTGTACGAAAATAGCTGATTTTGACTCTCAAGCGGATCTTTTCCAGTGGTTTACTCTTCTCAAAATTGAACCCGAAAATAATTGTAACCGTCGCTGAGAGGCTATGGACTGAAATCTTCAAAGAATCCAGTAAAGTTTTTGGGATGATTTTGAGTATAGATCCAGGATCAACAAGAATGCGATCTACCCTTATTGTGTCGACATACCCGATAAAGTAAAGAGGTCGGTCGTGTCGATTATCTTCCAGCAGCATATCATCCTGGGTAAAGGTGATGTTTGGAACTATTTTTATCACACTATGACATTGAGGGCATGCCACAGGGTCTTCGTCCGACTTCTTAAGATGTGCAAGACAAATGTCGGCTTGCATCATGACTTCACTTAGCGTTTCTCGAGTTTCCTCCGAGAGACGAAGGAGTTCGAAGATTGACAATCTCGCTAGAGTATTGGCTAGTTGAGCCAATATGTCAAAGTTGTATGGCTTTTGAAGACCTTGCAGTGGAGTCTTTTTTAGATTATTGTCAAGGCGAACCTTTTGTTCGCCTTTATCAGCTGCAGCCGGCTTGGAAGGGCCCGAATCAGCTGGTGGAGCTGATGTTGGAAGAGAATTGGGAGCAGGAGGAGGAGTGACAACTTCGTTCTCTTGTCCTTTCTGGTAGTCGCTAAGATAGTCTCCTAGACTGGGTACCGACCAAGACTTCTTCTTCTGAAGTAGGTGAGAGAGAGAGAGACCATATTACAGGTCTTCGCATGTATTTTGCCTTTGGAAGGCTTCTTTCTTTGATGAGGTAACATGTGATCTATCCCAAATCCTAGACCAGCACGAGACTTGTTGTCTTGAATTATAGAGATAAAGGTATTGGAGAACCTTTTATTGTTCAAACTTGGTACTTTCTGAAGGTCATATCCCATCTTTAGCATCAGCTCACGAGATTGCTGACTATATCGATAGAATTCTGGTTGATAGTCGACTTTTGACATTGGCGAAGCAGTCTCTAAAGCGGAAGGCGTGGATCCTACCGGAATGAAAGTAGCCTTCAAGGAGGGAACATGGCCATCAAGTGAGGTGTGCTCACTCAAAGTCATGTTGCATGATTTGTAGTTGGACGACTTCTTTGATTTGGTAGAAGAAACTGATGTCTTACTCTCGAAGTCGACAACCAAGTCTGGATGAACCCACATGATTTTGCCTTTATCTGTCGACAGTGGTACCAAACCGTCGTTTCGTGCAGGCAGGAGGTTGACGATCTACATAGTTACTTTCAGTATCAGGACAACACCATTAGGAACCAGTGAGCCGGGAAGTTTCCAAATTGCAGAGAGATGACATTGGCAATCACCATCTTTTTGTCCTTTCGGAGAGTGATTGCATTGGCGTTGATCAGCTCTTGGATCTTTCCTTTGAGTACATAGCATGCCCTGGTTGGATAACCCAGAAATCTGTGATACATACAATACTTAGGATTATCAGTTTTACCTACTTCGTCTCGTCGCTTAATCTCAGGCAGTTAAAGCTTATTGCTTTTAGTTAAGCAATCGAAGATGCTCATGACGTCGTCATCATCAAAGGAATAATACTCCTTGGGTCGTGGTGTTGTCCTCTGTGGAGGTGCTGTTGCTGTAGGTGCCGGCTGACCTACATTGATAGCTAAGGCTTCTTTACCCTTGAGATTGTTTGGGTGACTGCCGCTGCTCGTAGCAGGATGCTTATCCTTATAAGGATTTAGCATCAGGATGCCTAGTTGCTTAAACTTTTCAGCGTTGTCTTCAGCTGCTCTGGTACTTACTATAAAGGAACCCCAATCTTGAACTGTGTTGGTCCCATCCATATGCTAACTATAGGTAACAAGTTTGATTTGCAAGTATCTGTAGTCAATGCGTCAGAGGTACCCAGAGGCATTTTCAGTACCTCTCGTCGGAAGTGCTCTATAAAACGTTCGGCTTCATTGGGCTTATGTTTGATTTTGGTAAGGGCAGACATGGTCATCTCGTGCGTCCCTCCATAAAAGCATTCCAGGAACACCTTTTTAAGGCTGCAAAGGAAGTTATACAACCATCCAGCAGGCTTCAATACCAATCATAAGCAACCCCTGCTAAGCATCCAACAAATACTATAGTGAGTAGAGTATTTCTGCTGAAGATGATCAGTCATCATCTCAAAGTGATTGATATATGACTCGGAGATGTGCTTCCCTCGAATAGCATTATGGTCGATGGCTTATATTTGGGCGGGAATGAGACTTCCTTCCACTCTGCAGGGTAGGGTTGTTTGATCCCTAACTTCTGTAATCCTTCTTTCTGCTTAAAAGCTTCAAACTGATTTTATAGAAGCTTGACTGCTTCAAGAGGGTCCCTTGATATTTGAGGAGCAGCAAATTAATTTGTAGGATTGGGATATGGAACCGTGTGGTAAGTACCACCCCCAGCACCGGAGTGACTTGGAGTAGCCTATGTTTATAAGTGTATAACTTCTGGGACGGTGGTGTTTAGAGGAGGCTGTACTCCAGGACCAATGTGGACAGATACAGAACCTGCTGCGTTCTTGAGTTGGAACTGGATTCACAACTGGTGGAGCAGCATATTGTGTCATGATCACCACGTGCATACTCATAACCATGTCGACTATAGTCTTTAGATTAGCCTCCAAAACAACGATCCTTTGTTCTTGATTGACAAAACTGGAAGCGTCATGCTCTTCGTTGGTCACATAAGCAGTCATTTCTCTTGATACCGAGGATGAGCTAATGGACCAGATAGTACGATTAGAATCCTCGATATTCCTTTGACTGAGGAAGTCTCAACTTCTCGATCTTGTATTTTGGTAGACTCCTTCAGAAGAGTCCAGGATTTGATTGCGGACTTGCCGACTTAGAGATCATGATGAGTTACGCTTTGGGCGTCTCCATCCTAGTGCTACGAGATGTCATATTGACAAAAGCAAACATCAACTCATCCTCGTCTGTCAGGTTCACGTTAGGAAAACAAAAGTAATTCAAAAGGTCAAACATAGACCGTTTTGCTGATTTGTAACAACTTTTGTTTCTATCTCGTGTGAATGACAGCGACGTTCGTTATGTGAAGTCCTCGGGCGCCTTCTACCCCCAATGCTATGAGACGTCGTATTTGCAGAGGCAAACATCAACTCATCCTCATCTACCAGGATCACATTAGGAGAGCGAGAGTAATTCAAATGGTCAAATACAGACCATTTTGCTGACATACAGCAACACTTGATTACTTCCTCATGATAGTGATGTTCGTTATGTGAAGTCACTATTGCACAAGGTGATTCTTTGATCTTCCGCTTTTGTAAGATAAGCTCACGGAGATCTGTTACATTATAAGGGGAAGAAGAAGAAGAAGAAGGCAGACTCTTCCTGATTACATTAGGAATATGATGTTTGTTCCTAAACTTTTGTGTTCCCTGCGTGTACAAGACAGTACTGAGTTCATTGGCATAGGTGAGCGAATTCTTTTTCTTAGAAGCCCTCATTGTACGCAAACTAGTGGTTGTGGCTGACTGTATCAGGGTCTTCTAGCACGCCATATGACTCGATTGAGAAAGTTTTGCCCTACGCCTATTGAGATAGGCATGCATGTCAATGTCTGGAGTCATCTAGTTGTCAGTCTGTGACACTCTCAGCCTTCCATATTCAGTTTTTGATATGCGCTGGGTGGGGAGGTCATGGCGCAGACCTGATTGGCACAGAGCAGCCTGGCTTGAACCAGTTTGGCACGGAGTAGGCAGAATGCCTTGTTGTTCTGCACACATTGGCACAATACGTTTAGCGCAGCGCCTATGGGCAGAAGGAGTTGAACTTTGAACATAACTCACATTCTTGGCATCGTTTTGATTTTTTCTGCCAAGAGATGTAGAGTTTCTATTCAGAAGTGTCTGAGCACTGATTGGCACATAGGCACAATCGAGTGTGTTTTCTACCAAGTCGAGAACTAGGGAAGAGTAGAGAATGGCCATTAGCGCTTTCCCTTATTTTGAGCATAAGCAGCAGTGGTTAGCGCGGGCATTGACTTCGGAGTCCAGATAGTGCACGAGCTTTCCTGTTCTTAGCAGCAGCAGTGGCGCGCTTGGCACCCCCAGCGCCAATCATCTCTTGGTAAGCTATTTGATCGAACTCGACGACCAAAGTCTTCTATATCATGCCGACCGATGCAACATCGCATTAATTTGTCACTTTCTCATCAGGGAGAAAGACGTCCCCAGCAAAGTCACCATTTTGTTTACAAAGAACAAAAGTCTTCGAAAGAAAACTTAAATACAAACTAAGAAAGAAAAGTACAAAGTACAATTTTGATTTTGAGAAAGTACAAATGTAGGAATCTGATCAGAAGATGATCACTTTATCCTTTGGACGATGCGATGAGAAGAAAAGCTCTTGAACGTGCTGCGGAAGCGGTAGAGAATTACCGAGAATTCTTGCCTGGAGTCGATGATAAGCAATGATGCCTAAGAAGTGATTTTGGAACTCTATTTATAGTTCTGGATAACTGTCAGTCAGTTACATTGATTGGTGCATAGTACAAAAGTATGCTGATTGTGCACTTTTGTGTGCTATGTATCAATTCATCCATTGGCACGAACGGTTAACTTAACTACATGGCACGCGTGGATTTCTGTGAGAGAGGGCGCTTGGTCATAGGCAGTGTCGTATGTACGTTCTTCAAGATTAGTGGCATGCATGCCACGTCATCTTTAATTGCTTCTGGATGATGATTGATTGGCGTCAGTTTAATGAATGGCGTGCTCTGTTGATTGGTGTAACGCCCCAGTCCCAAAATACGTAGGACTAGGAACGTAGACATGCCAGACATATAATAAATGTACGTAAGCTGTAAAACAGTAGAACTATGACTAATCTCATCCACAAAATAAATTAATAAAAGATGTCATATAATCAACTATGAATTGTCATTGGTACATGTAGTGGGCGAAGACAAATCTACTACCAACTATGAAAAGAAATACATAAAAGAAAGAGTTTGGCGAGCGAAGCGAAGACGATCAAAGTGTAATCTTCCTCGAAGAAATAGAGATGATCATAGCCACGGCTAGAATACCTGCAAAAGACAAGAGCACACACTTGGAGAGATAACCAGGTCCTCAGAGGGACGTAACAAGACACGTAATATCATGCCAATATAACTGAATATAAATTGCTCAAATAAATAAGTCAATTGAATTATAACATGGTCCAATACACACCATTGAACTAGCGTACCATCCCCCCAACCAAACAAGGACAGGAGATGGTAAACTAATTCATGATGACGTATCTTTCATGCTATGAATCCAATATGGTATCTAGACCCCAACAAGGTTCAATACCTTCTTATCGGAGTAGTAAGCCACACCTACAACCAAACAAGGACACGATGTGACGAACTAATCCGCGACAAGTTATTGTTCCAAGCCACGGTCAGATACAAGTACCCAAACCAAAAGTCATACCTAATGGATAAAGGTAGCCTAACCAGTCTAAGTGAAATGCAGTTCAGAACATTCCTTCCTACGCATGGGCCCTGGCTAAAATAGGATCGGCATGGTCCCCCCTTGGGGTACCAGAGGCCCAATCAATAAGAGCATAACGTTCCGCAGAACGCCAGTGGCCGTCAGTAATCAATGGGTCATCAACCCCGTATCTCCAGCGGAGCATCCGGATCACAATGAAAAGTGCATCGAAGCCCATACGCTAAGGAATTGTCCTCTCGCCCAATGCCTACTATGTTGTATCCACAACAGAAAACCTCTATAACCGCTAAGTCAAAACTAGCATACAATTTTATTAGCGGTTAATCTTAACGCACAGCTTGTACGTACTGATGCCAGCCAATCATGTACGTCCGTGTTCTACATGCGACACACAACTTGTGGTACCAGCCAAATGTACGTCCGTGTTCTACATGCAACACAAGGTAGTCCCTTAAATCTAGGTTTAATGTGTAAGAAAAATAATACATAGCAGGAAATATAACTGAACAGTAAGTTCTAACAGGTTATGCCATGTATCACAGTTTATTTTGCATAAAGAAAATAATGAATAATGCATGAAATATGAGCTAAAAAATAAACAGCAAATGACAAGGTGTTACCTGGTAGGATGCCTGGTGTACTGCAATGATCAATGTGGCACGAACTGCGAATTCGGTGTAACAACTATGCAAGGTGAACTCTGATGGTGGCACGGACAGTTCCATTGGGTCCAGAAGGGTCAAATTAGTTAGGATGGACACAAGGTATCATAGAATTGGCGAGGGAATATGAATAATAGGATTGGTTACGGACATAGAAAAAATCAAAGGAATAATGGATAAATATTATATATACGAATTTTAGAAAATATTTATAATTCCTAAAAACTAGTTTTCATGAGTCAAAATATTTATAAGAAAAATACTTAAAAATACTTAAAGTCAAGAAAATCGTTTTCGGCAAAACTGTAAGTTTGTAAAATTACGACTTTAGATAGAAAAAATAATATATTTTAGTTAACTACCTTGAAAATCTAGAAAAGAAAATCGTTTTAGGCTACATTATAATTTATAAGTCAATTTTTTTTTTCTTAATTAAATAGAAAATCTGCAACAATATTTAAAAAATATTTTTATGAGACAAAAATATTTATAGATATACCTTGAAAATCTAGAAAATCAGTTTAGGGCTAAGAACCTAATTTGAAATTATATGTAGGGTTAAGTTACTATATTTTATTAATTGTAACAAAATATCTTTGATAAAAGTAAATATAATAAAATAATAATACTGATAATAATACTAATAATCATAACTAGAAATACTAATATCCAAACTAAATAGTAATGATAATAATAATAAAACTAACATATTAATAATAATAATTGGTGAACAGAAGTGTGGTTGTTCTATTCTTCGTGAAGAAAGAATACCCACTTGTTTTAAGTAATAATAATAATAAAATAATAATAATAAATAATAATAAAAATAATAATACAGATGCTCCACTGTCGTCCCTTTATAAGAAGGGGACAGAGAGAGAGGAGAGGAGAGAGAGGGAGAGAGAGAGGAGGAGAGAAGAGAGGGGAGAAAGTAAGAGGGAATGAGAGGGAGATGTGGGGAAAGGGGGCGAGCAGAGGAAGACCTGCATAGGCGACGAAGAACGGGCTGTTAGCGGCGAGAAGATGGTGATGCCGGAGGTGGCAGAGGCTGACGCAGGGCGGCGGCCAGCTCGCGGAGAGGTACGACGACAGACTTTGGAGAACGGGGGGTGGTCTCCGGTCGAGGGGTTTCACGGCGCGGCGGAGCTTCCGGTGGCGCGCGGCCACGGTGTGTGATGGGCACGGTGGAGGGAGCAAGGCTGCGAGGGTTGCTAGGTGGTTGTCGGAGCTGGGGCTGCGCCAAATCGGAGAACGGCTAGAGGCGCAGGGTCTCCGGCAGCTCAACAAGGGCGCGTGTCCGGAGGCCGTAGTGGACGGTGCCTGGCTAGGGCACGCCGGCAGCTAGGTCAGGTTTGGGGTTTTTAAATTATTTTTTTTATTTAGGGGTGTGATCGGAGTGGAGGCGATGGTGAAGGCTGTGTGGCGGTGGTTGTTGTGATGGTGACTAGGAGCTGTCGGGTTTGGTAGCGGGCACGGCCATGAGGACGGGGGGTGGTCGGTCGTATCGCCGGGATGAGATGGGATGTCGTCGGAACGGGGTGGCTGGGTCAGGAGGAGACGGTGGCGGTGATGGTTCTGTGTGGTGTCGAGGTGGCTGGTGGTATGTTTGGGGTGATGATGGTGATTTCGGGTGGTGGTCGGTTTGTTACAGGGGTCATGATGGCGAGGATACTGTGGGTCATCCCGACGGTGGTTGGAACGACGAGGGTCGGGTGGCACCGTGGTGGTGATGCGGGGTGGAAGGCTGTGTCGGAATCACGGGTGGTGAGCAGGGAAGAGGCTACGGTGTATGGCGGGGACGGCCCGGGTGGAGGTGGGCAGATGGCTCGGGTAGGATTAGGTTAGGTTTAGGGATAGATTTGGGTTGTATCGTGGGGGTTGTCGACACGGAGAATACAGTGTATGTGTAAAAGAAGGAATATAGTGGATGGAGGGGCACGGCATGGACGATGCATCACGTTGTTTGTGATGGATGGAGTAATTTATGGATGAGTACCTCTTATATAGGAGATGGTAATTCCCAGTTGGATAAGGATGTAGGAAAATTGAAATCCTTAATAGATAATTTCCTCATTTAATTTAAACCAATCATTCAATCAAAATCAAATCTAAATATAGTTAATCCAAATAAATCCAACATAGATAACTCTTCATCCTTATTTTAAACTATTTAAAATAAATCAATCGAGATTTAAATTGCCACAATAATTTCAAAATATATTTTCTAAAAATACTTATAATAATAATTTCAAAAATTATATTATTTAAAATAAACTAATAAATATTATAAATATATGTATGCACGAAAATATTATTTATTATTAAAATGTTATAAACGAAAGTTTTATAATTAAAATAGGAAACTTATAAAATTTTGGTATGATAGCAAGAATAGTTTTTAATATATTATTTTGAAAATAGAAAAATATTTTCTAAAATATGTACGCTCGCACATATTCGCACTCGTCGAACAATTACGAAAAACGAAATTTCGTGCGCGACGATAATGCAACTACGCGACGTACAAAATAAAAAAATCAGTACCAAATTTATTTTAAAAAATTGTAGAAATTTAAAGATTTTACATCTACCCAACTTAAAAGAATTTCATCCTCGAAATTAAGAATTAGTAGGGGGATGAGAAGGCACAAGGGGGGTAGCGTGAGGAAAAATCAATTCACAACGTTGAACAAAAGATGCATTAGGAAATCGTGATTTAGATAAATACGGAAATAATCGTAGATATGGCTAATTAATGCAAGAATGAAAATGATCAAGAGTTTTAATCATGATAACTTGCAATAGGGAATAGTTGTAGCTCCCCTTCCCATAAATTTTGAAATATCTTTTATTTTATTTATTATTGAAATGGTGATTTTAGAATTATTAAATAATTATTAGTTTACTATTCGGTAGATGATTTTAATCTGATTAAATTGAGTACAAGGGACTAGGAACCATGGCACGGATAGTGCAGTAGCGTGCTTTGACTGGTGTATTAGTCTGATAAGGAAGACCGATCCATTCTGAGTCCTAACTAGGAAAACCAGACCAAGTTACGACTTAACCCTTACCGAGGTTTATTTATTATTTTATTATTGAGGTTTAGGGAAAACCGATTCTCCCATTTTAGCCGGACTGGACCGAACTGAGCCAAGCCATGAGTGTGTTGCAGTGTGACCAAAGACGTCGTGTAGACGCATAATGTATTGGTATTTTACCTTGGTAATTTGGAGACAATTCTAGGAACAATTGCTATATATACATATATTATATGTGCTTGTTATTAGAAATAATATTTTATTTAATAATATAGTAAATATTTCTCCTTAACTAAATGTTGGATTTTATGGAAAATTATCTAGGTTAATATAAATATAGAAGTGTATTTACGGTATATGGAAATTACGTTTTTTTATATATAAATATCCATGTATTTTATTGTGAATTTTCGGTATTAAAAATAAATGATCGGATTTCAAATATCGATTATACGTAATATTTATTATTCGTGTTTGTATTTATGGATATAGGTATATATAATTATATATATATCTATATATATATATATATATATAATATATATATATATTTTTTTTATAATGTATATATATATATATATATAATATATATATATATAATAATATATATATATATATATATATATATATATATATATATATATTACTTATTGTAACTGTATAAGTAAATATATGTATATACTAATATACGATATAATTGAGTATTGGAATTAAAATCTATGGATTATATATATACGTGAATGAGTATATAAATAATATATATGTGTACGTATATATATGTATAAACGACATATGGTTTTACATAATGTGTATATGTATTATATGGGTGTAATATATACGAGTGTATGTGTGTATATATATATATATTATATGGGTGTGTATGTGTATACATATATATATTAATATATATATATATATATAATATATAGATATATATATATATATATATATATTTTTTTATATATATATATAATAATATATATAGATAGATATATATATATATCTAGAATATATTATATATATATATATATATATATATGCAAAGGTGTAGATACATATAACTATACTTAGATAAAGTGTAAAGGAAGAATGGGCAGCAGGCCGGCAACCTTAGCCAAGGGCCACACCCCAACTCACAAAACCCATACCCGAACTCTCAAAACCGAGAGCCACTCGGTTTACAACCGATGTATATAATTGCCTTTAGGAGCAACTGCATCGACTGCTTCTAAAACCATAAACTCGAAACCCTAACCCCGAACCCAGCCATGGGCGACCCCATCCTGGCCCTGCGCGCGGCCGAGGACAGCCGCCGATGGCCGGAGGCAGGCCACGAGGCCGCGCGCGCCGCGCGCAACGGAAGGAGCGGCAGCAACAGCCGTGCCCGACCCCGACTTCGTGCCCTACTCCTGTGCCGTACGCTCCGCCGTTTCGCAGTTCCGTCTTCTCAGGTACGAAGACGAACTATACGGCTATAAGTCTCTTCAAACGCTTTCATTTTAGATGATTTGTACTATCCCAGAAATCGAAGCCAAAACTGGCGTTCGATTAGTCGAAAACCGAGCAGTTTCGCACTTGAACACCTCACATTGGAAGACGGTTTTTCGTCGATCCTTCGAAGGTTTTAAGATTGTGTCTGAACAAATTTTTGGATATCGTCACCATATCTTAGTTTGAATTGCCCATTTAAAATCCTATTTTGCCGTAAGGGAATAGTTTATAATTCCTGATTCGGTTATTCAAATACGAATCTCGAGGTAGACTGATCCAAAATTTTTCTTACATGGCTCGAATACACATGAAAGGGATACCAGAATGTTTGTAGTTCTTTGTCTTCAGGTTGTTCCTCCCTGTGCAATCTGTTATTTTAAAGATTGTGACTGATAGGGCAAATATTTATGCCTTATTACATAGTCGACTTGCTTGAATCTCTAGAAGCTCATGAGTTTTTACATATATAGTTAAAAGAAGGTTAGTTAACTATAATGGCAGGACAGCAGCGCACTGTCGCCATTTATTTAAAATATGAAAACTATGGACTCACTGCAGCCAGCAGCGCACTGGCGAGACACGACCCCTAGAGTTGGAATTTGTTTAAGAAATATAGGTTATAGAATATTATTAAAAACTATGGCTAGTGGTCCTCTTGACCAAAGTCACACTGGTGTCAATATAAACTAGAGTATCGGATAGCATGTCACATCTGAATCACGAAACCAATGGTTTACCACGGCCCAATTTTACGGACGAGGCGTAGTCCTCGGTGAAATGACTTCAGACGTGATTACAAGTTAAGGATACTATAGAGGATAGGACAGTGCCCTGTGTGTTCCTTAAGATCCGAAGCCAATATTAGTAGAAGTTTTGTAAGTTGGGTAGCACGTCTCCCGATCTAGCATTTCGTAGTCCTTGTGATCGATTTACGGGAATATAAATTGACGCTAATATGTTTACCCAGAATATAGAATTTAGAGACCCATAACCCATTAGTCGACCAAGGCTTTATGGATAGGAAGATAGTAGGGAGACTGTATAAGCAAGAACACCGGGTAAGGTTTGATTCTCATAAGACTCGAACCACTTGTGCCTTCTTTAAAAAAAAATCTTGTATAATTATAATTTGACTATTTTGACCAATGTTGCTATCACAGCCTAGTTTTGCAAGCTCACTCTGTTCTCGAGCTTGATTTAAGACATATGTTTAGTGGGGACGTCTGTTAACATATTGTCTAATCAGAATCATTATATACGGTCTGATCAACCATGATACAATTGGTTCGCTCTTCATCTAATTACCCTACGCGGATTGAGATGTAGATGTCTCTAGGATCTCATCCGTGACTGCTTTGACAATTCCTCTTGAATTATACATTCGCCTTTGAATCACGTAATTGTATTCAGTGACATCATTCTTGAACTCTATATTGTTTTTGGTCTTTCACTGATTTGAAAGGACGAAAGCTCGTAATTGATAGATAGATATAGAGTATCCCCATGGCTATGATAGTGGTATACGCGAGTGTAGCTGCCATCGGCCAGCTATGTGACTAGAACCTTGCCTTGAGTTACTCGTTCTCCTCTCGACCCTCAAGTTACTATTAGAATCCTTCTAACCTCATTATTACTAAAACCATGTCCTAGCTTCTAAGGTGGGTAGATCATAAGCCTCCTAAAATTTTGAGATATACGAGGGTTATCGATTGATTAGAATAATTTCTATTAGCATGATAATTAGTGCCCCATAGACTCCCACTTTCTACCTAGATCATCTTGTGTCCCCGGCCGTGTCATTAATATTTGGAGCACGAGATTAGCTGTTACCTCCCAACAAATTTTATATGCAAGGTCTAGACGAATCCACCTTCATCTAGGTATATCATGTCCCACTCAAACCCGTCCCCTTGTACTCTCTTTTTGTGATACGAACTTTTCAGGTTAAAAGGACTAGCTATAACCTTTACCATAGTACCTACCCGGTATACTTTTCGACTTCCACCAGAGCCTCAACCTTGACTCAATTCAATCGACTCAATATATGGTTGTGATCTACTCGAAGCCCACTACGCACAGTGGCACTAGTGTGCCACTCAATTATGTATTTTCGTGTTACTTAAACACAATAGTCACTGAAGTCACTATTTTGAGCTTTAGGGACCTAGCTAACCAACCTGACTAGCAACTAGCTCAATCCCTTGGGTAGAAACCTATTCTAGGATACCCTAATCTAGTAGGAATGGTTTTATCATTGGGATCTTGTCTAGTCCATATAGATTGAAATCCAATGTCCATCTAACCAACAACTGCTATCCAAATAGGAAAACCCATTAAGGCCCAGTAAAACCCCTCCAGACAAACCCCCGTAGTTGGTCTATAAAGCCGAACCAATTGAAATAGGTCCTTACACCTATTATGTAGTCTCCACCTCTTAGAACGTGAAGCCATTCGTAACCTTATTCCATTACCTGGAGGTCGAGATACGATCTTGTATCGAATTTATATCTCTTGTTCGTATGTTTAAATAACCACAAAAAGATCAAAATCTTGATTTCTCAAATTCTGTTTCGTTATGGAACCTTGGTTGAATTGGAATTTCGAGAACGAGACTTCCGTATTGCACTGGGTTGCAGGCCACTCTAAGTAACGAAGGGCTCTTCGACGTAGCAAGTGACTGAACTATAATAGCCCAATCTAGCAAACAAGACAGTGGTTCGTAAACACCCTTTTTAGCTGCTACCGTCGAAAACTCTCTATCGCTCTTGAAACTTCATAATTGCCCTCGATTATTCCTCTTTACCCTTCTGTCCTTTATTTCGGAGCGACGAAGGTCATGCTTATTAGAATTTACCAATATTCTTAGTTACTTGTATAAATTTGCTTGTTAAGTTTTTGGGTTACTTGGTAGATACGAGAGGGTTTTAGAAACCAGATGCCTAGATAATTATTGGTAGGATTGTTAGCAACTAGTTAGAAGATTATGAGATTTTAGTTTGAGGAGTAGTGTGACCAAAGGTGGGTAGAAGTACTAGATGATTCGTAGTTACGAAATGGCAAAGAGAAAATATAAATATTTCTGAGAAATTAAAATTCGAGGATATTGTGGTAATATTGGATTATTATTTATTATTTTATTATTTAGTTATGTTTGAATTTTAGCATGTTTACGAGTTAGAATTTCGAGGACGAAATTATTTTTAAGGTGAGTAGATTTGTAGCCCCCCTTCCCAAAAATTTTGAAATATCTTTTATTTTATTTATTTTATTTAAATGGTGATTTTAGAATTATTATAAATAATTATTTAGTTTATTATTACGGTAGATGATTTTTAATCATGATTAAATTTGGAGTACAAGGTGACTAGGAACCATGGCACGGATAGTGCAGTAGCGTGCTTTGACTGGTGTATTAGTCCTGATAAGGAAGACCGATCCATTGTGATGTCCTAACTAGGAAAACCAGACCAAGTTGCGACTTAACCCTTACCGAGGTTTATTTATTTATTATTTATATTATTGAGTTTAGGGAAAACCGATTCTACCATTTTAGCCCGGACTGGACTCGAACTGAGCCAAGCCCATGAGGTGTTGCAGTGTGACCAAAGACGTCAGTGTAGACGCATAATGTATTGGTATTTACCTTGGTAATTTTAGAGACAATTCTAGGAACAATTGCTATATATATATATAATATATTATATGTGCTTGTTATTAGAAATAATATTTATTTAATAATATAGTAAATAGTTCTCCTTAACTAATATGTTGGATTTTATGGAAAATTATCTAGGTTATATATAATATAGAAGTGTATTACGGTATATGGAAATTAGGTTTTTTATATATAAAATATCCATGTATTTTATTTGTGAATTTTCGGTATTAAAAATAAATGATCGGATTTCAAATATCGATTATACGTAATATTTATTATTCATGTTTGTATTTATGGTATATAGGTATATATAATATATATATATATATATATATATATATATATATATATATATAATATATATATATATATATCTATATATATATATTTACATTATGTCTATATATATATTATTATATTAAAAAAAAAAAATATACATCATATATATATTATACAATTATATATCATATATATATATATATATATATATATATATATATATATATATATATATATATATTATATATTATATATAATATATATATATTACATTATTGTAACTTGTATTAGTAAATATATGTATATACTAATATACGATATATAATTGAGTATTGGAATTATAAATCTATGGATTATATACATACGTGAATGAGTATATATAAATATAATATATATGTGTACGTATATATATGTATAAACGACATATGGTTTTACATATATGTGTATATGTCTATTTATATGGGTGTTATATATACGAGTGTATGTGTGTATATTATATATATATATATATATATATATATATATATATATATATATATATATATATATATATATATATATATATATATATATATATATATATATATATTATATGGGTGTGTATGTGTATACATTTATATATACATATATATATATATATATATATATATATATATATATATATATATATATATATATATATATATATATATATATATATATATATATATATATGCAAAGGTGTAGATACATATAACTATACTTAGATAAAGTGTAAAGGAAGAATCGGCAGCAGGCCGGCAACCTTAGCCAAGGGCCACACCCCAACTCACAAAACCCATACCCGAACTCTCAAAACCGAGAGCCACTCGGTTTACAACCGATGTATATAATTGCCTTTAGGAGCAACTGCATCGACTGCTTCTAAAACCATAAAATCGAAACCCTAACCCCGAACCCAGCCATGGGCGACCCCATCCTGGCCCTGCGCGCGGCCGAGGACAGCCGCCGATGGCCGGAGGCAAGCCACGAGGCCGCGCGCGCCGCGCGCAACGGAAGGAGCGGCAGCAACAGCCGTGCCCGACCCCGACTTCGTGCCCTACTCCTGCGCCGTACGCTCCGCCGTTTCACGTTCCGTCTTCTCAGGTACGAAGACGAACTATACGGACTATAAGTCTCTTCAAACGCTTTCATTTTAGATGATTTGTACTGTCCCAGAAATCGAAGCCAAAACTGGCGTTCGATTAGTCGAAAATCGAGCAGTTTCGCACTTGAACACCCCACATTGGAAGACGGTTTTCCGTCGATCCTTCGAAGGTTTTAAGATTGTGTCTGAACAAAGTTTTAGACAACCTGTAGAGGATGGAAACCCCACCAGTAGTTTGACATCTAATGATTTATACAGTAAAATAAATTAGATGAAAATCAAGAAAAAAACATGAAAAACAGTTTTCGAAATTTAGAATTTTCTCCGATACCACGTGCGTTCCGCCAAACCGGGCGACTTGGTCGCGAACCGAAAGCATCGAAAGGTGCGTAACGGCTTCGTGGTCGTGTGGGCTTTGACGGAATTCAAATTGGTCGCGTGTGCGCGACCAATTTGATGCGTATCCGTCGAAATTCACCGTATCGTGCACTTTGTAAATTCTCCAATTACTTTGTGCACGCATCGTCAGATCGAGACGAAACTTGCGCCAACAGGACCGTATCATTTTTCTGATCCTGAATGCCAAGTTTGGTCCGATTCTGAGACAGTTGATAAAATCACCGTTTCGCGGGCCCCACGGTCCGACTCAACGGGTGATTTTGTGCATGGCCCGCCGGAATCCAACTCTGGACATACGGTTGGGTTCGTATCAGAAAACCGAATTCGTAGACATATAGTTTGACGACTTTAGAGACCATTGACTCTGGCACGCTTTTCGGTGCAAAGCGGGTCCAACTGCGGACATCGTTTTTGCCCGAAATTACCGTTTTACCCCTGTGTCCAGAATTGGACTTAAGGACAAGCAATCCTAGCTAATTTGACTATTCTGAGAATATTGTTAATATTTATTTCAGCTTTCGGGGACTGTTGTACGGGTTTTGACTATTGTGGCACATTGAGTAGTTCAGACTGTCGGTTTCACCAGCAGAGGACCACAGGCGAGTACAGTTTATTATCTGCATTTCGATATTGATTTTCACTATATTTCATTGATTGGCTATTGGTTATGTGATTATTTTCTATTATAAATTGTTGAGTCGGGAATGAGAAGTACCAAGGATGTGTGATCCGACCATAGACCGTGTTTATTTTCATGCAGTAGATCTCGTAGACCGTGTTTATTTTCTTACAAGTAGACCTCGTAGACCGTGCGGTGTAGTACCCCAGACCGATCACATATCAAAGGTACTTCTAGCAGTTGGAAAAAGTATTTTGTGTCTATTTATTTGCTATTGGTTTTCTGTATTTCCTGTTTATTTTCAAAACTCATGATTGATGTCTAACCTTTGATTTATAGTCATTTTCTTTATTTGAAATTGCATTCAGTGAATTGTGCTCGTTCCATTCCTGACTGGAAACCAAAATTTTCAGGTTAGCCGTGGATTCACTTAGCTTGGGGAGTGACGAGAATACTTGCAGACAAAAGCCTAGAGACTAGTTAGATAGTTGAGTTGTAGTCATTCATTTATTCGTACAAGTTTATATTTTCCTACAAATGTAAAACTTGTGATCATTGTAAATTAAATAAATTTTGTGAATGAGTATTATTTGTGATTTTGATCTTCATGGCCGTGACAGCGTTCTACCGCCGACACTGCGGCGTAGGCTGGCTTGGACACGTCTCGTATCCGTTTAAAAAAAAGGGTGCGGGTCGTGACAATAGTATGGTATCAAGAGAAAATAAATTAGAGACATTTAAGATATGGTTTCTTGGGAGTAGGTTGAGGGCACGATTAGGAGAACAATTTAGATTCACTCCTAATTTAAGCGATTAGGAGGTCATGATAGGGCCGAGAAAAGGACGAGTAGTTTAGGATGAAGATATAGCAACATCGAGTGATAATGGTCAAAATCGATAGGAAGGCTAGAGGAAGTTCTAGTACAACGCCTTCGTCCTTCTAAAATAGGTGAAGACAAAAGCAATAAGGAGTTCAAAGACGATATTATCGAATACGAATACTTGGTTCAAAGACGACCGAATAATTTCAAAGGAATTGTCAAGGCAGTCGTGGATGGGATTCTAAAGGCTAAGTTTAATTATGTTCCATCCACGTAAAATAATAGACAAAAGTGAACCAAAGTGCACTCGGTTGATCAAACCATCATGCACCGGTTCTGATTAGATAATATGTTAGTGAGCGGCCGCTCAGTAGCATATATCTTGATCAAGCTCGATAGAGAATTAGCTTGCAAAAACTAGGCTACATTAGCATCATTAGTCCAGATAGTAAAAAAATATAGGCACGTGAGATTAACATTGAAAGAAAGCAGAATTAGTTTAAACTCCTTACGATTCTAAGTCATATCCTGTGTTGGTCTCTATACAGTCGTCCTATAGTCTTCTTGTCCAGTCCTTGGTTGACTAGATGGGTTAGGGTCCTCTAAATTCTAGAATCTAAGTAAACTTACTAATATAGCTCACAAGGACAAAGGAATTGCTAGGTCATAAGGCATTCTACCCAACTTACAAGAGTTAAACTTATGGTATTGGGGCAATGGAACTATGTCTATCTAATAGGGTAACCTTCCTAACCTCGAGCAAGCACGAAGGGAAGATAAGAATAGTGATGGAAGGAATCAAGCAAGATGCAATCGATGAGTCGAACGATAGTTCGAATATGGAATCGAGGAAAGGGATCAAGTATATGGATGAGATCCTAGACTTCTAATCCTATTCGCAGGCTTGCTTGGTACGGTAAAGTAACCAAACAATTTATCTTGACCTGCATGGGCCACCACAAAAACATGTAACGTTCCAGTCCCAAAATACGTAGGACTAGGAACGTAGACATGCCAGCCGTATAATAAATATACGTAAGCTGTAAAATGCAGTAGAACCATGACTAATCTCATCCACACAAAATAAATGAATAAAAGATGTCATACAATCAACTATAAATTGTCACTGGTACATGTAGTTGGGCGGAGACAAATCCACTACCAACTATGAAAAGAAATACGTAAAAGAAAGAGTTTGGCGAGCGAAGCGAAGACGATCAAAGTACAATCTTCCTCAAAGAAATAGAGATGATCATGGCCACGGCTAGAACACCTGCAAAAGACAAGAGTACACACCTAGAGAGATAACCAGGTCCTCAGAGGGACGTAATAAGACACATAATATCATGCCAATATAACTGAATATAAATGGCTCAAATAAATAAGTCAATTGAATTATAATATGGTCCAATACACACCATTGAACTAGCGTACCATCCCCCCAACCAGACTAGGAAAGGAGATGGTAAACTAATTCATGATGACGTATCTTTCCATGCTATGAATCCAATATGGTATCTGGACCCCAACAAGGTTCAATACCTTCTCATCGGAGTAGTAAGCCACACCTACAACCAAACAAAGACAAGATATGACGAACTAATCTACGACAAGTTATTGTTCCAAGCCACGGTCAGATACAAGTACCCAAACCAAAAGTACTCATACCTAACTGATAAAGGTAGCCTAACCAGTATAAGTGAAATGTAGTTAAGAACAATCCTTCCTACGCATGGGCCCTGGCTAAAATGGGATCGGCATGGCCCCCCTTGGGGCACCAGAGGCCCAATCAATAAGAGCATAATATTTCGCAGAACGCCAGTGGTCGTCAATAATCAATGGGTCATCCGGGTCACAAGAAAAAGTGCATCGAAGGCCATACGCTAAGGAATTGTCCTCCCCGCCCAATGCCTACTATATTGTATCCACAACAGAAAACCTCTATAACTACTAAGTCAAACTAGCATGCAATTCTATTAGCGGTTAATCCTAACGCATGGCTTGTACGTACTGGTGGCCAGCTAATCACGCACGTCCGTGTTCTACATGTGACACACAACTTCATAGTACGACGTGTCAAGGCCAAATAAATGCAACACACAAGGTGGTCCCTTAAATCTAGGTTTATTGTGTAAGAAAAATAATACATAGCAGAAAATATTACTGAACAGTAAGTTCTAACAGGTTATGCCATGTATCACAGTTTATTTTACATAAAAA
Source organism: Iris pallida (assembly GCA_029216955.1). Lineage (NCBI taxonomy): Eukaryota > Viridiplantae > Streptophyta > Magnoliopsida > Asparagales > Iridaceae > Iris > Iris pallida. The sequence goes on along the minus strand of JANAVB010029819.1, from coordinate 6,258,814 downwards.
AATTATGAATAATGCATAAAATATGAGCTAAAATAAATAAACAGCAAATGGCAAGGTGTCTTACCTGGTAGGACGCCTGGTGTACTACAATAATCAATGTGGCACGAACTGCGACTTCGGTGTAACAACTATGCAAGATGACCTCCGATGGTGGCACGGACAGTTCCATTGGGTCCAGAAGGGTCAAATTAGTTAGGATGGACATAAGGTAGCATAGAATTGGCGAGGGAATAGGAATAATAGGATTGGTTACGAACAGGAGAAAAATTAAAGAAATAATGGATAAATATTATATATACGAATTTTAGAAAATATTTATAATTCCTAAAAACTAGTTTTCATGAGTCAAAATATTTATAAGAAAAATACTTAAAAATACTTAAAGTCAAGAAAATCGTTTTCGGCAAAAAGTTTGTAAAAATACGACTTTAGATAGAAAAAAATATATTTTAGATAACTACCTTGAAAATCTAGAAAAGAAAATCGTTTTAGGCTACATTATAATTTATAAGTCAAAAAAAAACTATTTCTTATTTAAATAGAAAATCTGCAAAAATATTTAAAAATATGTTTATGAACCAAAAATATTTATAGATAAATACCTTAAAAATCTAGAAAATCAGTTTAGGGCTAAGAACCTAATTTGAAATTATATGTAGGGTTAAGTTACTACTATATTTATATAATTATAACAAAATATCTTTTGATAAAAGTAAATATAATAAAATAATAATACTGATAATAATACTAATAATCATAACTAGAAATACTAATATCCATAAACTAAACAGTAATTATAATAATAAAAAAACTAACATATTAATAATAATAATTGGTGAACAGAAGTGTGGTTGTTCTCTTATTCGTGAAGAGAGAATACCCACATGTTTTAAGTAATTATAAAATAACAATAATAATAATAATAATACAGATGCTCCACTGTAGTCCCTTTTTAAGAAGGGGACAGAGAGAGAGAGGAGAAAAAGTAAAGAGGGAATGAGAGGGAGATGTGGGGAGAAAGGGCGAGCAGAGGGAGAGCTGCATAGGCGGCGGAGAACGGGCTGTCAGCGGCGAGAAGATGGCGAGCTCGTCGGAGGTGGCGGAGGCTGACGCAGGGCGGCGGCCAGCTCGCGGAGAGGCACGACGGCATACTTTAGAGAACGGGGGGCGGTCTCTGGCCCAGGGGTTCTACGGCACGCGGAGCTTCCGATGGCGCGCGGCCACGGCGGTGATTGGGTACGATGGAGGGAGCAAGGGCTGCAAGGGTTGCTAGGAGGTTGTCGGAGCTGGGGCTGCGCCGAATCGGAGAACGGCTAGAGGCGCAGGGGTCTCCGACGGCTCACTGAGGGCGCGCTGCCCGGAGGCCGTGGTGGACGGCGCCTGGCTAGGGCACGCCGACGGCTAGGTCAGGTTTAGGGTTTTTAAATTATTATTTTTTATTTGGGGGTGTGATCGGAGTGGTGGCGATGGTGAAGGCTGTGGCAGTGGTGGTTGTGATGGTGACTAGGAGCTATCGGGTTTGGGTTTGGTAGAGCCGGGCACGGCCAGGGTGACGGGGGTGGTCGGTCGTATCGACGGGGATGAGATGGGGTGTCGTCAGAACGGGGTAGCTCGATCGAGGAGGAGACGGTGGCGGTGTTGGTTCTGTGTGGTGTCGAGGTGGCTGGTGGTATGTTTTGGGGGTGATAATGGTGATTTCGGGTGGTGACGGCCGATTTGTTGCAGGAGGCATGATGGCGAGGATAGTGTGGGTCGTCCCGACAGTGGTTGGAACGACGAGGGTCATGGTGGCACCGTGGTGGTGATGCCGGTGGTGGAAGGCTGTGTCGGAATCACGGGTGGTAAGCGGAGGAAGAGGCTATGGTGTATGGCCGGGTGACGGCCCGTGGTGGAGGTGGACAGATGGCTCGGGTAGGATTAGGTTAGGTTTAGGGATAGATTTGTGTTGTATCGTGTCGGAGTTGTCGACACGGAGAAGAGTACAGTGTATGTGTAAAAGAAGGAATATAGTGGATGGAAGAGGCACGGACATGTATACGATGCACTTACATTGTTTGTGGTGGATGGAGTAATTTATGGATGAGTACCTCTCCTTATATAGGAGGTAGGAATTCCCAGTTGGATAAGGATGTAGGAAAATTTAAATCCTTAATAGATAATTTCTTCATTTAATTTAAACCAATCAATTCAATCAAAATCAAATGTAAATATAGTTTAATCCAAATAAATCCAACATAGATAACTCTTCATCCTTATTTTAAACTATTTAAAATAAATTAAATCAAGATTTAAATTGCCACAATAATTTCAAAATATATTTTCTAAAAATACTTATAATAATAATTTCAAAAATTACATTATTATTTAAAAATAAACTAATAAAATATTAATGAAATATATGTATGCACAAAGAATATTATTTATTATTAATAACTGTTATAAACGAAAGACTTTTATAATTAAAATAGCAAACTTAGAAAATTTTGGTATGATAGCAAGAATAGTTTTTATATATATTATTTTGAAAATAGAAAAATATTTTTCTAAAAATATGTACGTTCGCACATATTCGCACTCGTCGAACAATTATGAAAAATAAAATTTCACGCACGACGTACAATGCAACTACGCGACGTACAAAATAAAAAAAATCAGTACCAAATTTATTTTTAAAAAAATAGTAGAAATTTAGGGGTTTTACAGTTGGCGCCAACTATGAATGGCGCTAAGTGTTGAGTTTGTGAAGAGTTTATCACTTTGTGCCATCTGATAAATGGTGCTGAAAAAGTAACTGGCAGTTGTCATCATTACAAATCTGACAAAATCTTTCTTGAGCGCCGCGTGCTCAGAACTCGAGGAGATTTGCTCGACTACTGTGTTGTCAGTCATTATAACTGATGTTTTAGCTTCTTGAGGAAGATTGCCACGTGGTGGCCTGGCGCTATTTGATAGATGGCGTCATTTGATGTTGGGCATCATTTGATAAATAGCGATGTGCGCTATCTATGATGGCACGATGCACTCTGTTAAGAATTTTTTAGCTTCTACAACTAATGCTAGGTGTTATATTTTTAAAATAACCATTGGGACCCATATTTTTATAGGAGATGTGACATGTTTGGTATACAGGTTTTGGAGATAGCAGATCTATACTCCTTCCGAAGTGGTTTGGTGAACATCTCACTAGTGAAAATGACACGTGACAACCTTTGAGTGGAATGATGAAAATCTCCATTAATTTTGATGGGTGAACCAAAAATGGACTCTTATATCTTTAGTAAAATATGGCCGTAAAATATGCTTGTGATCTCTTTGGTATAATAATAGTTTTTAAGGCTAATCTGTTACTTGTTATCATATACTTATGAACTTAACAACTTATAACATTTCCTTTTCTTTTTCTCCTAGGGACTATTTGGATCGGTGTAACTGATAGGAATTTGAAAGTAACTTTTTGTCTGGTAAAATTGTATGCTTTTAAATTTCATGCTGCTTCTACTACTTCCAATGTTTGGATGTAAGGTGGAAGTGATCAAATTCACATTTTTGTAGTTTGATGTTATTCTGAAGGAGCTGGAAAGGTGAAAAAAGAAATACATTATAACAATAACAAAAACCAATTAATATATAACTAAATTAGTAATACTTATTAACGATAATTATTTAAATTTTTAATATAAATATTGGAAATTAATATTGCCAAAAAAATATTAATAAATTATAATGTACTAGTAAACTCAAAATCAATATTTTTATGGTATTGTTGAAAAATAGTTAAACTATTTAAATATATTTAAATTAAGATTTGTCAAACAATTTAAATATTTTCTGATATTTTTTCCTTTAAAAATTAGTTTTTAAACAGTTTTAAATTTAGTTTTTTAAAAATATAATTTTTTTATATGCATGGAATTTTTTAATATATAATTGTACGGAGAAAGGAGAGAAAGTTAGTTCTTTTGGCGTATTTTTTTAATAAATGATGGATGATATACATACGACTTGGAATGCTCATTTTTGAACCATTTCCAAGCCATGTTGTAATACTAAAGATTAAATTCAGTGACAATCATGGTTAAGTAATTATAAATTATTAGCTAAGTATTGGATGGTTAAGTATTTGGAAAATGAGGAAGTTAGAATGCTTAATTAGTAGTAGCCTCCCTCAAATTCAATGACAACTCCCAATTCCATCGAAAGAAATTTATCAAAATCTAGATCCCCAGAACTTTCTTTTAGACAACAACCATCCTCTTCTTCTTCGCCATCATCATCTTTCTTCCCTCCCCATCACCCCCTCCACAAATCCATACAAACTCGAACACCTAGTAACACCCAGTTTTCTAAATGAGAATAATTTTGAAATTTTGTGTTTTTAATTATTTAATTATGATATTTAAATAATAATATGATTTTTGGTGATTTTTAATCATTTAAAACTATTTAAAAATCATGACTTGTGATTTTGATGTGCAGCTAGTGAAACCGTAGAGACTGTCTGACCTAGAGCCTAACCCTGTGATTTGGAATAACTATTTATCATTTTTAGCCTAGGGGTAATTTGGTCATTTTGACTTATTAGAATAATTTGATTAATTATTGGATTGATGTTTGTTGAATTTGACTTCAACTAGTTAAGACCTTGTAGACTAGCCTAGAAGCTAACCCTAGCTAGTCTAACTTAAGTTAACCTACTTTTAGTCATTAGAAATTAGTTTTAAAGTAGGAAGGTTAAGTTTAAGTGAAATAGTTCATGACTTATGACTTAACTTAATGACTTGCAATTAAGCCATAGGCCCATAACTTAAGCCCAAAACCCACTAAAACCCATCCATGGCAGCCACAATTAGGGTTTTCCCTTGCCTATAAGTATTCTCTTAATGTGTTCTTGCCTCTTTTGTTCTTGACCTAGATTTTGAAGGAAAGGTATTTTCTCCACTTCCAAAAATCCTAATAAATTCATTTTAACTCCTTTTTAACCCTAGTCTTTTGCATTATGATCTAATTTCTGTGTGTTTACTATTTCTGGAGGTTTATCTCAGTTTTTGTGTCATTTGGAGCTTGGGAGTTGCTATTTGGAATCCTTCTATTTGGGGCTTTCTTGGAGTATTGACACTCATAGGTAAAACCCTCAAATTATGTTTTATTCCTGATTTTAGTGCATGATAGCTTAGGTATAGGTGTCCCCTAGCTACAATAGAAGTTTCGTGTCATTTGCATTAGGTTTCATGTCCGTATCGGACACGTATCACTAGTGTAGGCTAGGTGTTCGATGAAATGCCCCTTAGGAATTTATTTTTGTATTTTGAAAATCTAATTTCATGAATCCCTAGATTTAGGTGTGTATGTTAATTTTTGTGAAGGGTAATTTGTATTTTCGTGTCATTTGGTGTCAGATTTTTGGGTTGGACACGCCGTGCGAGATTCGGTTCAGTGCCCTGCCTATCGGGACCTAGGACTCCTTGCACAGGACACTTCGAGACACAAAATTTGACACGAACACTCCTTGGATGACTGACATCATCCTCCCAAAATTTGGGATCGTGAGGTGGCGTGTGCGAGGAGAAATCCTCCCCGCACTGGCCGTGCGGCCTATCGTTGCGCGCGTAGGAACGCCGCTGATACACAATTAGAATGGACACGACACATGTCTAGGACACGATGCAGGCTGTCCTAGGGGTAGCCCTACCCCTGGTGCATGTTTATGTAAGGCCACGTGTCACCACGTGGCCTGTGTCGTGTACGGGACACGCGTGCATACGTGTACGACGCTGCGCGCAGTCCAGTGCACGTGTATGTGTCTGTGAGTGTTTGTGTGATTTGGACACGCTCGTGTCCACTTGGTTGGACACGTATGAAGTGGTAGACACGTGCACATGTGTATAATGAATTACCAACCAATTAATTTGTGAATTAACATGTTTTAGTGTTCAATTTTGGATTTGCCTAAATAACTGATACGTAGTTTACTGTTTTGAATTTATGAACTTTAATTCCATTTTAAACTAATTTCTTGATGTTTATTTGTCATATTAAATTCATGAACATATGTACTAACTACTGCTGGGTTGGATTGGCATGATAGATTAGGTTTTGTGATCAAGTAATGGGATTTCGATATGTATAAACTGTCATTGAACACAATATGCACTGCTCTCATGTCTGATTTTTAATTCCCTGTTACAACTGATGTTCCCCTGTTAATTACCATATTTAAATTCATCTACATGTGTATTAGTTACAGCTAGATTGGATTTTCATGTTAGATTAGGTTGTTTTCAATAAGAATGGATTTTCGAATGTGGGTTGGGGCGGTTCAATGAGTGGACTGATACACAGTCTTGAAAACTAAGATTTCTGAACTTTCATTCCTTCTAAAACTGATTTTGAAAGTTTATTTGCCATGTTAAATCCATTTACATTTGTTAGTTCACTGTTAGTTGTGTTCATGTTAGTGATGACATCTAGGTGAAGGTGTTTTCGAATTTGATTTGGTGTTGAGTCGTTGAATTAAACTGTTAATCAAATGAACTGTCATTGGTTTCCAATTTCTGTTTTGCACATCACCCATTTCCTGATTTCATATCTCAACCTGAGAATAGGTATCTCATTGCATCCACACGCCACTAAACTGTCATGCCTCACACTTAGCTATGCATGATACATTCACTGATTTTAGTTTCCTTTTCTACACAACACACACCATGCCACATTGCCACCCTTTGTATCACACACTCCTTGTTTCCATGTACACACACACACATGTATCCACACTATTTTCTATCACCTAAAACCTGAAATTTGGTTCCCTATTTACATGCACACATGCTCTACACACACACCCACATGTTACATGTATACCTAGACACAAACACACATGTCCCTACCCTATCACTCTATGTATATATATATGTATATATATATCTATATGTAATATTATCATGTAGCCTATAAATGTATGAATGTGTGTTAATTATATTAAATTAGATATAGTTTGATATATGAAATATGTGGGAATATGCAATAAGTGTGAAATGGACTATATGTGTTTTAGTCTATGGCCTATAGCCTATGGCTTATAGCCTATGTATATGGCATGGATGCCAGTTATGGTGTGTGGTTAGCTTGTATAGCCTAGATATTGTGTGTGTATGCTAGAATAGGCTGGTTAGGCTTAGTGAGACTTGTTTGGGTTAGGCTTGACCTAGTTTGACTAGTATAGTTGACTAGAGTTGACCAAGGGTTGACTTTAGTCTAGTTTGTCCCCAAACATCATGTAGATGCATTGTAGCAGTCTGTTATATTATTTTAGACTTGTAGTGACTTGTACTGTTCTATAGGAGACAGACACCACTCCTCGGACAGTAGATTTTCTTCAGATACTCAGGATACCAGGCAAGTACATTCTCTGATCAATTCATAACTTGCTTAGAATTATATTCCTGCTCTAGTTTACCTTATTTGATGCTGTCACGATATTATCACGGATTGGTACTATATGGATCCCTACATTGAGATGTTACCCCCTCGGGAGCATCGGATACATCATGTCGTGTGTTTCATGTACATCATGTATTCCTCGCTCTCATGTTATTCATGTTTCTCATGTGCTTCATGCTCGTTCATGCATGCTCGTGTACTCTCATGTGCTCTCATATTCGGTCATGTTTCTCATGTATCTTGTCACGCCCCAGAACCAAAATACTGGAGAGCGGGGGAATGACTCAGCCAGCTACGTATTACGGGTAGATGAATACCGTATAATACGATCAATGCTGTCTAATAAGACGAGGGGGTGCATTCTACATAAAAGTCTCACTATGGTCACTTCCCATCTATTGTCTCAATCATTCAAACAAGAAACAGAAATAGAGAACATGTGAGATAAAGCAGTAAGGCGTCCCAAACGCTCAGTCAAAATGTTCTTGATATCTGGCTTTACAAAACACAGCCAGATGATGTAGTCAGTATACACAATTGTTATCAGCTGCAGCCTGACTTAGTTACAATTATGCAAAAGTAGGTACAAGATAATCCGACTAACATGTCGGTGCCAAACGACAAAGTATAAAGTATTTAACAAAACGAGCGGGGAAGTAAGAAAACCCACTCGAGCCCTCCTGCGATCATCCCTCTAGTGTTGACCATCGTGGAGGTAGAAGTAAGCTGGATCCTCGGGGACCGGCTCTAAATCTGGCCATGCAAAACCAGAGAGGTTAGACCTCTAACAGCAAGTACCGCAAGGAAGCACGATATGAGGGATTAAAACCAGTAATGAGAAAAGATGATAAATAGATCTCTGCTTTCTACTGGGATTCACATAGTATCACGACACTTCGAACCAACCTCCCAACCAAACAAGGACAGAAGTTGGCACGTCATGTCCTGACATTCTGATCATCTCAGTTAGGTAACAGAGGACATATAGTACACAAACAAATTAATTTAAACGGCCATTCAACTACTATGGCTTGCTACTGTGAGTTCCAAGTTATCCTGGAATTATGCAATAGAGATTTCTCAGTTCTTACTATGTGCAAGCAAGGCTAGTTTATCCAGTCAATCAATTACGCCAATCATGAATTAGATGAGTCCCAGCAGGACGCCCGTCATCAATATACAATATACAATAGATAATATAACCAGATACCGTACCCTGTCCGTGTGGCAGATTTGCAGTATCTGTGGGGACCAACCGGCCTGTCGGGCACTACTAGTCCCAAGAGGGCTGCCATATAAGAACTCGGGAATCCATTCTCTCCATGCAATCATTATTTTATTTAACTTAATAGTCTCTACGTTAAGTGAAATCCCATGTCGTGGGTCATGGTCATTCAAATGAGTACTTTCGTACGGGGTACGATATGCACAACTCTACAACAATACCAGTGCGGTTAGGTTGCAGGTCTTACATAGCGTAATACAACAATCAAAACTAACCACGGAGTAATCATGCCTTGACCATAAAGTACACATGCTGCTTTTATAAAATAAATAAATAAATAAATAAATTGAAGCCTGCATGTGCCTGTATGTCAATATTCGGGATCAGCCAGTCGATTACAATAGTTCATAATTAATATGAACGTGTCTCATTCATTCAATTCAATAAGACGACTAGCCAGTCTCTTAGTTCCAACTAGGAACGCATGATCAATTATTAGTCAAAGTAACAGTCGAGGTCAATTCGTGATAAGGCATGAAAGTCAAATTAGTATTAAGCATGGTCGAGTCTATAACTAGCATAAAATAGTTGGTAACACATTCTTAAAGCCAAGAAAAAGATCTACAACTTTCATGTTGGGAGTTGAAAGAAATTCTAGCCATAATTCAGTCAAAATAGGACATATAACAGTCAGAAACAACCAAAATAGGCATATACGGCCTATTCTGCGACATGCATGCGGCTCAACTGCGACATGCGGCCTATGCGGCTCTACTGTGACATGCGGCCTCATGCGGCTCAACCGCGGCATCTATGCGGCTCTACTGCGACATGTGCCTCATGCGGCCCAACCGCGACATCTATGCGGCTCTACTGCGACATGCGGCCTCATGCGGCCCAACCGCGACATCTATGCGGCTCTACTGCGACATGTGCCTCATGCGGCCCAACTGCGACATCTATGCGGCTCTACTGCGACATGTGCCTCATGCGGCCCAACCGCGACATCTATGCGGCTCTACTGCGACATGCGGCCTCATGCGGCCCAACCGCGACATCTATGCGGCTCTACTGCGACATGTGCCTCATGCTGCAGATGAACATAGAAGTTTGACCAAAATTGTTTTGGCCATAACTTCCTCAAAATAAATCGGAATCTAACTTTTCAAAAGCCAAACTTTAGCAGAATTAAATTCTCTACAACATGGAACCACTTATTTTTGAAAACAACAAAGTTTGATAGATCAAAACCGTAAAATCCATATGAAAACCAAAACTTGAAACTTAGATCTACACCCAACCATCCATGGAAATCAAGAACTTCAAGACCTAAACTTGTAGAGGATGAGAAGATGAACAACATAGACTAAAAATAAATGGGGATACATGAAATCCCTCATGGTGTGCAAGATGTACTTGCCTCTCACAGGTGGGTTAGGATTTGGTGGAGGAGTAAATGTGAATGAATGAAGAGAGAATGAAAGAAGAAGTTTTATACCAAGGTCAAGTGGATCTCCACCATTCATTCTCTCCACCAAATCCAAGCCATCCATTCCTTTCCATGTTGAACCAAACCGAACCAAGTTGGTTTACCATGAACCGAAATGAACCAAGAGCCAAGAAAAAGCAGAAAATAAAATACAGAAAAATAATTAGCATGAAATTAAAAGAATTAAATATAAAATAAATGCATGACAGATACTAAATAAATTCGGGCAAGCGGTATACGTATAAAAATACGCATTCCGGGAACGGGGAGTGACATCTCTACCCACCTTAGATAAATTCCGTCATCGGAATTTCAAATCCAAGCAGGATAGGAAAAATCGAGCTGATCTAGGTACAAGAAACTTGAGCAAGCAATCATTCTTCAATGTTTAACTAGCAGATAACATATCTATATTAACAATCTACGATATCAAGTAGTTCTATCTATGAGGTGACAAGCATGAGGGGTTAAGGCAATCAAGGTACACGGGAAGAAATATACCTTGTGAGTCAAACAGATGTGGATACCGTGATCGGATATCATCCTCACGTTCCCACGTTGACTCTCCTAATGAGTTATGACCCCAAGCAACCCGGACAAGGCTAATTGTTCGGTTCTTGAGTATCTTCTCTCTCCGGTCCAAAATGGACACCGGCTGCTCCTCGTAAGACAAGTTGGTACCAACAACCAACTCAGAATGATCAAGGATATGGCTGGGGTCCGATACATACCTTCGTAATTGAGATACATGAAACACGTCATGTACCTCTCGTAATGAAGGTGGAAGGGATAAACGATAAGCAACATCGCCTACCCAATCAAGGATAACGAATGGTCCTACGTATCGCGGACTCAACTTCCCGCGAACGCCAAATCTAATGACCCCACGGGTAGGTGAGATTCGCAAGAACACGTGGTCCCCAACAGAAAACTCTAGCGGTCTACGATGCTGGTCCGCCCAATGACGATGCCGGTCCTGTGTAACTCGAAGTCGCTCTCTAATTCCCTTGACCAATTCAACTGTCTGAACAATCATTTCCGGGCCTAATATCTTTCTCTCCCCGATATCATCCCATGCTAGTGGCGATCTACACTTCTTACCATATAGAGCTTTGAATGGCGCCATCTGGATACTGGCTTGATAACTGTTGTTGTATGAAAACTCAACTAAGTGCAGGTGGCTCTCCCAAGATCCTCCAAAATCTAGGGTGCAAGCTCGCAACATATCTTCTAAAGTCTGAATTGTTCTTTCTGATTTTCCGTCCGTCTGTGGATGGTAAGCTGTGCTAAATCTTAACTTGGTACCCAGACTATGATGTAAGCTCTTCCAGAAATGTGATGTAAATCGGGTATCTCGGTCTGACACAATGCTGACAGGAACTCCATGCTGCCTGACTATCTGTTGCATATACAACTCTGCCAACATTTCTGTAGATTGCCCTACTCTGAAAGGGAGAAAGTGTGCTACCTTTGTAAGCCAGTCCACTATCACCCAAATAGCATCCTTACCACTGGGTGATCTCAGTAAACCGGTCACAAAGTCCATTGTGATGTGCTCCCACTTCCATTCCGGGATAGAAAGTGGCTGTAATAACCCAGCTGGCCTCTGCTGTTCTGCCTTCACTTGCTGACATACCAAGCAACGGGAAACGAATCTAGCTATCTCCCTCTTCATCCCGTTCCACCAGAAGTGCTGCTTGATATCTTGGTACATCTTGGTCCCTCCAGGGTGTATAGAATATTAAGAACTGTGAGCTTCTGTCATAACCTCCTGTCTGATATCTCTACTAGGCACACATAGGCGTAATCCAAACCTAAGCGTACCATCTTCATGAATTTGCATCTCCTTTCTGAGTCCTGACTCACATTCTGCTCTAAGCTTCTGAATCCTTGGGTCCTGTGCCTGAGCTGCCTTGATCCTGTCTACCAAGTCAGATTGAACTCGTAGACTCGCCAGAATTCCTACATCACTAGAAAGTATAACTTCTATGCCCATCTCCTGAAGGTCTTCTAAAATGTGCTTCTGTGTTGTCAACATAAATATGCCGCCTCGTCTGCTGAGAGCGTCTGCTACCACATTAGCCTTGCCTGGATGATACTGAAGCTCCACGTCGTAATCCTTGATCAGCTCTAACCATCTTCTCTGCCTCATGTTTAGCTCCTTCTGAGTAAAGATGTACTTCAGACTTTTATGGTCCGTGTACATATCCACTCGATCACCATATAAGTAATGTCTCCATAGCTTCAAAGCAAATACTACTGCCGCCAACTCCAAGTCATGAGTTGGGTAATTCTTTTCGTGGTCTCGAAGTTGCCTAGATGCGTATGCAATCACCTTCCCATGCTGTATGAGGACACATCCAAGTCCTTTACCTGACGCATCACAATATACTGTAAAACCTCCGGGTCCAACTGGCAATGTAAGAATAGGCGCTGATATCAACTTCTGCTTCAAGGTGTCAAATGATGCCTGGCACTCTGCCGACCAGACGAATGGCACATCCTTCCGTGTCAAGCGGGTCATGGGTGCTGAAAGTCTTGCAAAATTCGATACGAATCTTCTGTAATATCCTGTCAATCCCAAGAAACTCCGTACATCAGCTACGGTCTTGGGTACTGGCCAGCTCTCTACTGCTTCTACCTTCTTGGGATCTACTGCTACTCCAGCTCCTGATATAATATGACCCAAAAATGAAATATGATCCGTCCAGAACTCACACTTGCTGAGCTTGGCATACAACTGGTTCTCTCTCAAAACCTGTAATACTTTCCTGAGGTGGTCTTCATGCTCCTCTTCACTAGTAGAGTATACAAGAATGTCGTCGAGAAACACCACGACAAACTGATCTAAGTACGGCATAAAGATGCGGTTCATCAAGTCCATAAATATTGCTAGAGCATTGGTCAAACCAAACGACATTACCAAGAATTCATAATGCCCATACTTCGACCTGAATGCTGTCTTAGGAATATTCTCCTTCCGAACCCTCACCTGATGGTACCCTGAACGAAGATCTATCTTGGAGAAAACTCTAGCCCTGCTCAACTGATCAAATAAGTCGTCGATCCTTGGTAGTGGATACTTGTTCTTTACTGTTGCCGCGTTAAGCTTCCTGTAATCAATGCACAATCTGGATGATCCATCCTTCTTTCCTACAAGTACCACTAGTGCTGCCCATGGCAATATGCTAGCTTGGATGAACTTCTTCTCCTTCAGTTCCTCTATGTGCTGATATACCTTGGCCTGCTCTGAATCCGCCATTCTGTAAACTCGATCTGATATCGGTTTAGTTCCAGGTGCCAATTCTATACTGAACTCAATATCCCTAACCGGTGGTAGACCTGGAAGTTCTTCAGGAAATACATCCAGAAACTCTTTAACTACCTTCAGAACTTGAACTTCTTTCATTGTCATTATTACTCCCTGCTCTTGCTGAGTTGCCATGGATCTGACTAAGGTGAATCTCTTCATGCCTGGAATATCAAAAGATACACTCCCTCTACGATAATCTATTGTCGCATGACTGTCTTTCAGCCAGTCCATGCCTAAGATAACGTCGAAATTTCTAACAGGAAATTCTATCAACCGGGCGGGTAAGGAATGCCCGCAAACTACAATGCTACACGCTAGAATAACTCTACTAACTCCTACGAGCCTATTGCCAGTGAGTATATTCAATCTCCCTGGCAATGCCTCGAACTCCATTCCTAGCCGTGTCGCAAATTGTGCAGATATAAATGAGTGTGATGCTCCTGAATCAAACAATGCTACTGCGGGATATGAGGCGACGAGAATGTTACTGCCACAACATCTCCCGATGCTAATGCCTCCTCTAAGGACAGAGTGAAGGCCTGCCCTCGACCTCCTTGTTGGTTCCTATGTTGCGGCCTAGCCTGGTGTTGCTGCTGGCCCCTTCCTTGATGATGCTGGGGTGGTCTATGCTGGTGTTGCTGCATCGGCGGTCCCTGCTGCCGAAACATCTGAGCTTGCGGTATTAACGGACGCTGGGCCAATGGTCTCACTGCCACTGCTGGTCCTCGATACTGTCCTGCCCCTGGTGCTGGCAAAGCAGGAAACTGCTGCACTGGTCTTCCTGACCTTGAATTCATGGGACATGTGGTAACCCGATGATCTGGATTTCCACATATCAAACACAGCCCGTTCAATGTCCGACACACATCTCTAGTGTGTCCTACCTTCCCACAATAAGTGCAGCCTGCCGGGGGTTGCTGGTTCTTCTTCTGTTGCTGCTGCTGCTGCCTGGGTGGTGCTGGCCCTCGCATCGCCACATCGTGGATGCGAATGACAGGAGACGGTAATATTGTTCGGGGAGCTGCTCTCCCTCCTCCTTCAATCTGACTGTGGGATCTCTTCTGACCTCCAGTCCTTGCCGTGATCCTCTGAACGGTGATCTCATACCTTCGGGTTGCCGTCAATACTTCGTCAAAAGTCTGATAATTGTGCCCTTCTATCAATTACAAGAGCTCAAGATGAAACCCTTGCTGGAACCTCATCGCCCTCTGGCGCTCTGTTGCTACCATCTCTGGGGCAAATCTACTCAATCTGCAGAACTCCACTGCATAAGCATCTACCGTCTTGCCGGCCTGCTTGAGGTTGATAAACTTCTGTTGTAGCTCAAACTGTGCCACAATCCCATAGTACTTCGTCTTGAACCTTGCTGCAAAATCGTCCCAAGCAACGGGACGTCTGATACCTACTTCCTCTGATTCCCACCAATCACGTACGAGATCCTGAAGTAACAACTTCACCTGATCCACACGTTCTTCTACCGGCACCTTAGCTGCTGTCAGAATAGCCTCAATATCCTTAAGCCATGCATCTGCTGAGATGGCATCTTCCGTGCCCTCGAAACGATGGGGGTTGTACTTGCAAAATTTGGCTGATGCTCCTGAATCTGGCCTCGCCCCTCTTTCCAATGCCGTCTGCAACCCTTGGTTGAGTAGTACGTTCTGCTCCTGCAACTGAGCGTGCATGCGCTGCTGGACTAACATCTGGTGTTGCTGAGTAGCCATCATTCCTCTCATGATCTCCAGAAGGGCCGGTGTGTCTACTTCCACAGGGGTAGGTGGAACTGTTGGTGGTGGTGGAACATCCGGATACTGCGGTCCAGCTGCTGCTTCCACTATTACTTCTTCTTGGATGGTCTCTTGAGTTAGTACCGGCCCTTGTTGCTGACCAACATGGTCAGGTTGTCCGTATTGCTCTTGTTGTTGTTGTTGTTGTCCAGTCCTGGCAGATGCGGATGAAGTTCCCCTAAGAAAAGGGACAAGAGAACAATCAAACGATCGGACTGGAAAGATCAATGAAGTCAAAGGATACCGGAATGTCAAGCTAGAGTCGAGAGTAACGAATCATGAGATCAAGGGGAAACATGTGTGATTGAGACATCCTATAAATTAAAACACCCCACAAGTCTGAAACCAGACCTGCATGGGCCACCACTAAAACCTTGTCACGCCCCAGAACCAGAATACTGGAGAGCGGGGGAATGACTCAGCCAGCTACGTATTACGGGTAGATGAATACCGTATAATACGATCAATGCTGTCTAATAAGACGAGGGGGTGCATACTACATAAAAGTCTCACTATGGTCACTTCCCATCTATTGTCTCAATCATTCAAACAAGAAACAGAAATAGAGAACATGTGAGATAAAGCAGTAAGGCATCCCAAACGCTCAGTCAAAATGTTCTTGATATCTGGCTTTACAAAATACAGCCAGATGATGTAGTCAGTATACACAATTGTTATCAGCTGCAGCCTGACTTAGTTATAATTATGCAAAAGTAGGTACAAGATAATCCGACTAACATGTCGGTGCCAAACGACAAAGTATAAAGTATTTAACAAAACGAGCGGGGAAGTAAGAAAACCCACTCGAGCCCTCCTGCGATCATCCCTCTAGTGTTGACCATCGTGGAGGTAGAAGTAAGCTGGATCCTCGGGGACCGGCTCTAAATCTGGCCATACAAAACCAGAGAGGTTAGACCTCTAACAGCAAGTACCGCAAGGAAGCACGATATGAGGGATTAAAACTAGTAATGAGAAAATATGATAAATAGATCTCTGCTTTCTACTGGGATTCACATAGTATCACGACACTTCGAACCAACCTCCTAACCAAACAAGGACAGAAGTTGGCACGTCATGTCCTGATATTCTGATCATCTCAGTTAGGTAATAGAGGACATACAGTACACAAACAAATTAATTTAAACGGCCATTCAACTACTACGGGTTACTACGGGTTGCTACTGTAAGTTCCAAGTTATCCTGGAATTATACAATAGAGATTCCTCAGTTCTTACTATGTGCAAGCAAGGCTAGTTTACCCAGTCAATCAATTGCGCCAATCATGAATTAGACGAGTCCCAACAGGACGCCCGTCATCAATATACAATATACAATAGATAATATAACCAGATACCGTACCCTGCCCGTATGGCAGATTTGCAGTATCTGTGGGGACCAACCGGCCTGTCGGGCACTACTAGTCCCAAGAGGGCTGCCATGTAAGAACTCGAGAATCCATTCTCTCCATGCAATTATTATTTTATTTAACTTAATAGTCTCTACGTTAAGTGAAATCCCATGCCGTGGGTCATGGTCATTCAAATGAGTACTTTCGTACGGGGTACGATATGCACAACTCTACAACGATACCAGTGCGGTTAGGTTGCAGGTCTTACATAGCGTAATGCAACAATCAGAACTAACCACGGAGTAATCATGCCTTGACCATAAAGTACATATGCTGCTTTTGTAAAATAAATAAATAAATAAATAAATTGAAGCCTGCATGTGCCTGTATGTCAATATTCGGGATCAGCCAGTCGATTACAATAGTTCATAATTAATATGAACGTGTCTCATTCATTCAATTCAATAAGACGACTAGCTAGTCTCTTAGTTCCAACTAGGAACGCATGATCAATTATTAGTCAAAGTAACAGTCGGGATCAATTCGTGACAAGGCATGAAAGTCAAATTAGTATTAAGCATGGTCGAGTCTATAACTAGCATAAAATAGTTGGTAACACATTCTTAAAGCCAAGAAAAAGATCTACAACTTTCATGTTGGGAGTTGAAAGAAATTCTAGCCATAATTCAGTCAAAATAGGACATATAACAGTCAGAAACAACCAAAATAGGCATATGCGGCCTATTCTGCGACATACATGCGGCTCAACTGCGACATGCGGCCTATGCGGCCCAACCGCGACATCTATACGGCTCAACAGCGGCCTCATGCGGCTCAACTGCGACATGCGGCTCAACTGCGACATCTATGCGGCTCTATTGCGACATGCGGCCTCATGCGGCCCAACCGCGGCATCTATGCGGCTCTACTGCGACATGCGGCCTCATGCGGCCCAACCGCGGCATCAATGCGGCTCTACTGCGACATGTGCCTCATGCGGCCCAACCGCGACATCTATGCGGCTCTACTGCGACATGCGGCCTCATGCGGCCCAACCGCGACATCTATGCGGCTCTACTGCGACATGTGCCTCATGCGGCCCAACCGCGACATCTATGCGGCTCTACTGCGATATGTGCCTCATGCGGCCCAACCGCGACATTTATGTGGCTCTACTGCGACATGCAGCCTCATGCGGTCCAACCGTGACATCTATGCGGCTCTACTGCGACATGTGCCTCATGCTGCAGATGAACATAGAAGTTTGACCAAAATTGTTTTGGCCATAACTTCCTCAAAATAAATCGGAATCTAACTTTTCAAAAGCCAAACTTTAGCAGAATTAAATTCTCTACAACATGGAACCACTTATTTTTGAAAACAACAAAGTTTGATAGATCAAAACCATAAAATCCATATGAAAACCAAAACTTGAAACTTAGATCTACACCCAACCATCCATGGAAATCAAGAACTTCAAGACCTAAACTTGTAGAGGATGAGAAGATGAACAACATAGACTAAAAATAAATGGGGATGCATGAAATCCCTCATGGTGTGCAAGATGTACTTGCCTCTCACAGGTGGGTTAGGGTTTGGTGGAGGAGTAAATGTGAATGAATGAAGAGAGAATGAAAGAAGAAGTTTTATACCAAGGTCAAGTGGATCTCCACCATTCATTCTCTCCACCAAATCCAAGCCATCCATTCCTTTCCATGTTGAACCAAACCGAACCAAGTTGGTTTACCATGAAACGAAATGAACCAAGAGCCAAGAAAAAGCAGAAAATAAAATACAAAAAAATAATTAGCATGAAATTAAAAGAATTAAATATAAAATAAATGCATGACAGATACTAAATAAATTCGGGCAAGCGGTATACGTATAAAAATACGCATTCCGGGAACGGGGAGTGACATATCTCATGTATAACCTATACTTCATGTGCACTCATTTATGAGCCCTCATGTGAATTTTATGTGCACCCATTTATGGGCCTTCATGTGAATTTCATGTGCACTCATTTATGAGCCCTCATGTATACTTCATGTGCACCCATTTATAGGATTTCATGTAAAAATTATGTGCGTAACATAACTTGTCTGGATCCTTGTGTATTGATTGGGGTATGAGGAAGTATAAATAGTCATGTGAACAATTCCAAAGTAGTATAACCATGTGCGCCTCTTTAGTATATTCATGTGCAAATCCAGCCGTTCATATGTCGACTTTGTACTCTAAATCACTAGTCACTGGTAGCTCTCTACTTATAGTAGATATTTCTATTACAGTTCTCTCTCTATTTACATCATGTACTTTCATTCAGTTTTATGTATCGTACTCTCTTGCATGTTTATATTTTCTAACCTGTTATGATCTGCGTGAGATATATTGTGCTCGCTTCCGTCCTGACTGGACATGTTGAAAATTTTACAGAGGATGATGAGGAACCCTGCACCCCTTACTTTGGAGCTTGCCTAGATGACACTCGCGACCTGGACCCCTGGGAAGGTTCAGGCAGCTGCTGAAGACGATACCTTGCATAGTATAGATAGCTTTGACTGTCCTTTCTTTTCATGATTAGTTGTTGTCCTTGATTTTAGAGTTGTATATTTTAGAGATGTTGAGACTGGTAGTTGTTAACTTTGATTATTTCACTTCTTGTTGTACCTCAGTTTGAGGATTTTCTTATCTATTTTATCGTGCTACATTCTACCTTAGATTGTGATTGAGTTGTACCTTCTGTGATTGGCCTCCTTTTGGAGAGTATTTTATATTATGTAGTTATAGTTCATGACCTAGAACAGCGTTCTACCGTCGACACTGCGGCGTAGGCTGGGCGCTATTACGCACTCGTACCCTCACGGTGGGTGTGGGTCATGACACGTTTTTAGTGGTGGCCCATGCAGGTCGAGTTTATGTAGTGGTATTCGAACTAGAGTATCACTACAGCCTGCAGTAGAATTAGGATATTTTTAAAGGTACTCAATCACACTAGGAAAAACTCTTAATCAGATTCCTTTTATCTAAATTTGCTGCTTATTGACTTCCCTTGAATATAAACTGTCCTTCTTTGATTTTTTGCTTCATTCTCAGTAATTACGTCTTGTTTTGATCTGTCTTCATGATGGTTATGGAGATACGATCTCATCGCTCCGGTCCGGGGGATACTATCGAGAGGCTGACCACCTATCGTCCTGTTCAACAGGGCCTCGAGACCGCAGCTTCTGTTGTGCTGACTCAGGTTGGAATGACCATTCTCCGTGTAAATTAAGACGGAGAATGTCCATTCTCCGTGTTAGAAACACAGAGAATGCCATTCTCCGTGTTAATTTACACGGAGAATGGTCATTCTCCTGTATTTAATGGTCAGTTGAAAATTTGGAGGGCCATAACTTTTGACTGGGAGGTCGAAACGAGGTCCGGTTTGTCGCAAAATAAGCGTATTTTCGAGGAGCCTGAGATTAACAGCTTCAACGTTAGACGGCCTTCCGAAATTTTAGAATCACAAAAAAATGATGTTTGGACCTCCGTTTTAGCACTTTTGCCGAAATTTTAGAATCGCAAACAAATATTAATTCAATGATATGTAGTTGAAACTTGCTGTAACAACAAGTTTTAATTAGGACTGCCAGCACCCTGGCAGTCCTCCTTTTGTATAGGACTGCCAGGGGGGTGGCAGTCCTAATTAAAACTCTCTGTGACAGAGAATTTCACTTTTAAACTCTCATCACAGAGAGTTATAAATAGGACTGCCAACCCCCTGGCAGTCCTATACAAAAGGAGGACTGCCAGGGGGGTGGCAGTCCTCTGATACTAAATCAAGAATATCAGGAATTGGCCAACAACTTAAGTTTCCAAACGTAAATAACAACTACATATCAGACAACTACATATCCAACATGTACGTAAATAACAACTACATATCAGACAACTACATATCCAACATGTACATAAATAACAACATAAATCACAACTACATATCAGACAAAATATCCAACTTCAAAAAAATAATATAAGTGTCAACTACATATCATTCAAAAGTCTGTCCAACAACTTAAGTTTCCAAACAACAAATATATTTTTCAAGTTTCAAACAACAAAAACATCTTTACAAAAATATCCAGATTACATCCAACTAATGATCATTCCACATCCAACTACATATCATGTCGGGCCTTTGAACGAGACTCCCTATTATTCATGAAGGAAAACTCGACCACGTCGTCGATGCGATCAAGCTCGTTGGCGACCGCGACACTAGTGTCACTTTGGCAACCTCTCCGGAGTGTCTGGGCCAATTCCTTCACCTTTTGAGACTATAAATGAAAGTATAAGTGAATTAAGTCTACAAACATGGAAATCTCAGTCTAATTACAAATACGGAACTCACCATCCTTAACCTAAGGATACGATATGTCCTCTGTATATCAAACAACATATAAAAACATAAAAAATATGAAATACAAATAGATATCATATACTAAGCTGATAGCTTACAAAAGTAATGTACATACCGGGTTCTTCTATATTGCATATGCAATATGGTTCTCAAAAGAAGCCAACATTGAGCAACCTGGCGGACGGATATGCGGCTCAGAAGGACCGGCCTCCTCAGATGGAGCAGAACCACCTTGACGTGGCGGACGGACATGCGGCTCAGAAGGACCGCCCTCCTCAGATGGAGCAGAACCACCTTGACGTGGTGGTAGGAGTTGGCTAATTGGCACGTCGTCGTCATCACTGGAAGAAGGAGAATGAGTACGAGCTCGTTGCTTCGACCGAGCTTGTGGTCCCGGTGGCGGTCTCCGTGTCCCAGACCGACCTTGGCACGCCGGTTCGGAAATTGTAATCGGACGCTCAAGAGGACGTTCCGCGCGTTTCTTCCACTTTGACGCGGTGGGGGCGTATTCTTTTTGGTGTGTCCGGAGGACTGTTACCCCTATAGAATAATGGATTGTGCGACCGTACAATTAATAAATAATGCAAACTAAAATAGAACTGTTACCCCCTATCCCCCACCCCCAGACCACAACTAAAACTGAGTACAGTAGGACTGCCAGGCATGTGGCAGTCCAATTGCACACAAGGACTGCCACAGTCCTGGCAGTCCTCTATTGAAAGAGGACTGCCAGGACTCTGGCAGTCCTTGTTTACATGTGGACTGCCACATGCTTGGCAGTCCTACTGTACTCAGGACCAACAGATAAACGACTCGCTAGTTTGTCATTTTCTAGGGTTAGGGTTTGAAGAAAAATTGTGGGTTTGTCGTGTTCGAAAATGCCATTCATAAACCCTAAAGACATTCTAAACCTAAATTATCAAAAGTTTTTAGACAATTAAAACTATTCTAGGGTTTCGAATAGAATGTAGAAAATTATAGAAGAAATTAGGGAAGAACGTACGTAGAATCCGATTTCTTCGACTTGCGTGTCATCTCGTCGAATGTAGGAGTGTTCTTGAAAGAAATTTGGTGGAGAAATTAGGATTAGAGTGGTGGAGGAGAAGAGACTAGGGTTTTGGGAGAGGGAGAGAGAGCTCTTCTTCTTTTTCTTTTGGAGGAGAGAGAGAGAAAATTGGGGTTTGGGGAGGAAATGAGAGTTTGGGGGGTTGGGCTGTCCCCTAGTAAAATGTGGGCTGCCCCCTAGTAAAATTTTCACTTTTTGGGATGCCCCCTAAGTAAGGGCTGCCCCCTAGTAGAAGTTGTGGTGTCCCTAAAAAAAACTAGCCAAGTCGTGGATTATGAATGGTCACCCGGCGTGTGACATTTGCAGTGCTTTGGGCACCCTGGCCAAACTTGCTCAGAGAAGAGTAATATGGACGGTGTAAATAATGAGGAGTCAGGGTCTGATAAATAAGATAACATTATCAGAATTTTTTTCAGCACGTGCGGGCTCAATTAAATAGTGTGTCCCCCATACACGATTTTTAGTCGGTCATCAGTTCACTTCAGACTCTCCGTGCGAATCCTCTCCGCACTGGCTTTGTCATCATCACCCCACACGCATACCTCATGCACTCCGCACGCTCCAGAGCTCCACGAGGTGGCCATGACGTCTTTCGACGCCCGCAACTCAACGTCTCGCTTTGCCCAAGACGCCGAAGGCGCCCCCGACGTCTTCACGATGCCTACGACAGTCGATGCCGTCCAGCCACCCGTTCTATGCGCATGACATCCTTACGACGTCTTCTCGACACCCTTACGGTGCCGCACGACAGGCCGCATGGTCGGCCGTCATTTATACCCGTGATAAAATGGTGCCGATCCCCGACCTCCCATATGACGCCCTATCAGTTGAGTTATCATGAACGGACGCCCCATTTGTGGCCCACATAAGCTCATATCGTGGCCATTTATCATACCGCGTAGGCCAGGCTTATTATCGAACCAAATGACTGAAGGGGAGTCATCGATGGGTGAATTAGGAGGCATGGACAGAGGAAAGGGACTTACAGAGGCTGAGGCGAACATGGCAGATAATAATGCCCAAGGGACTTACAGAGGCTGAGGCGAACATGGCAGATAATAATGCCCAAATGAGAAGTGGGGTGGAACCACCAATGCAGATGGTGATATTTGGGCAAGCACATGCAAGTCCTTTGGGTGGAGTTGAGGAGATGGCTGCGATATGGGAAAGCAATAAGAGATTTAGTAGATAGCAAAATATAGGAAGGATTAATATGACTAATAAGGGAGTCTCCACCGGTCAAAGGAACTCCATCATGATAAAAAATAGGAAGAAGAGACAAGCTTTCGAAGAAGTGGAGTCTTCATATACGGGTTATAGGCAGATAGAAGATGTGGAGGAAGATCGGCTGTCTACTGATAATCCTAAGACCATCTCCAATGGGGTTTCTATCTTCCCTATTTCTATTTCTATGGAAGAAATACATTTTAGAAAAAATTTCTTCCAATGGTGATTTCTATCATCATTTCTATCCTAGGTGGCAATGATGTAGGATAGAAACTTTCTAAGAGGGTTTCTACATGTAGAAACTCTCATAGAAATTCTCCAATTTCTCATAACAATTATTATTGGGCCCCACACCATTAAATTTGTCCTTTTACTATGTGACACATAGGATAGAAATGAAGAACCATTGGAGACCATTTTTGTATGTCTATAATTTTTATGTAGAAACTCTTCCAACTAGGATAGAAATCTCCTTAAAGTACAATGTCAAGTAGGATAAGAACTCAATTTTAGAAATCACCATTGGAGATGGTCTAAGAGGCAGAAACTGGTGCATAATGCTTCGGTTGGACTTCACACAGCTCAGAATGATGTTGGAAAGAATAATCAACTGTCAGAATCCCCTATGGACAGTTCGAGAGGAGGCCAGGGGCACGCCAATATTGAAATAATGTCTGTGCTCATATGGAATATGCGAGGAGCAAATTCGATGGGGGCGGTGGCAGAAGATTAAAGAGGTGGCAAGGTCTGTTCAAAGCTCTATAACAGCCTTGTTGGAAACTAAAGTAAAAAATGTTCAAAAGATACAACGGAGAACACCATATATGTGGCAACAGGTAAATAATCTGGAAGTGTGCAATATGGCGCAGATATGGATCATGTGGGATGGTCGAGTTTGGGCAGGATAAGTGCTTCATCTCTCGAAGCAACTCTTTGCAGTCATGTTCACAAATAAAGGTGGAGTGAAGTTTGTGTATGGAGCAGTTTATGGACATAACGATCGACGAAGAAGATAATTGTTGTGGTAAGATATTATACATTTGAGTGAGTTAGCATATGTACAGTTCCAGCTACCTCTGCTACTTAGTAGGCGACTTCAATGTAATGATGTATAGTCATGAAAATGGTGGGGGCGTCGGGTGCCTGACCCCATCCTCCGCGACTTCCAACCGTGTTCACTGAGGTCAGGGCTTAATTGTTTGGAGTGCACTTGCCACGTGTGGACATGGAATAATAGAGCTACAAGGAACTGAATCATTTGCTAACTAGATTGAGCATTGGGGAATAGCAGATGGTTTGAAAAGTGGCCTACGGGGACAGCATAGGGTCTTAGTACCAACACTTGTGATCGCTCGCCTATATATCCCCATGATAGCGTGTACCCAATCTAAATCCAGGTTGTTCCGATACAACAACGCTTGGACACAGATGGAGGGATATCAGGAATCGGCAGGCAGAGCCATGTGGTTACCGGTCAGCGGTAACCCGCAGTATAGACTAGTGCAGCGATTGAAGGATATGAAGCGAGCGCTACGACAGTGGATCCAAAATAGACCACGAGAGGATTTGCATGCTAAACAACACAAGTTGTTGGAAGTCCAGGCGCAACAGTGTTACCATTGTGGTAAGAAGGGGCACATCAAGCGGAACTGTTTCGCTTGGAAGAGAGAGAAGAAGGGCGACAAGGGGAAGCAAGAAGAGAACACTACAGCGGCGGCCTCGATGCATGGAGACGATATGATCGTCGTAGGTGATGAGGTCATTACAAACCTCGCCTGCGATGACAATTCTTGGCTGGTGGACTCAGGGACTTCAGCGCATGTATCTCACAACAGGGCACTATTTGCCACTTATACGACAGACGACTGTGGAGTGTTGAAGATGGACAATGGAGATGTGTCGAAGGCGGTTGCCGTTGGAGATGTGCATTTGAGAACGAAGACGGGTGCAGTTCTTGTTCTCAAAGATGTTCGTCATGTCCCTGATATCCGTTTCAACATGGTGTCGGTTGAAAGGTTGGATGACGAGGGATTCTTCGGTCTCTTCGGGAATAGTCAGTGGAAGCTTTCCAGAGGTTCGATGGTGATTGCCAGAGGAAGCAAGAAGTCCGGTCTCTACTATATGGAGGGGAGCGCACAGGGGGCACAGGAGGTGAACGCAGTCAGTAATGCGTCTACCGAGTTGTGGCACAGGCGGCTCGGCCATATCAGCGAGAAGGAAATGAGCTACTTGGTGAACAGGAAGGTGAATCCAGGGCTCAAGTCTACAAAGTTAGAGAAGTGCACGCACTGCGTAGCTGGGAAGCAAAATAGGGTGTTTTTCAAAGTCACCCAAGTTCAAGGAAGCCGG
Source organism: Iris pallida (assembly GCA_029216955.1). NCBI lineage: Eukaryota > Viridiplantae > Streptophyta > Magnoliopsida > Asparagales > Iridaceae > Iris > Iris pallida. Next base: position 6,233,171 of record JANAVB010029819.1, on the reverse strand, counting down.
CGTTGCTCGAGTTGATTCACTCGGATGTCTGCGGTCCTATGAAGGTAAAATCTATTGGTGGTGCATCTTACTTTGTAACTTTTATTGATGACTGTTCCAGGAAGGTTTGGGTCTATGCTTTAAAGACCAAGGATCAGGTGCTGCCTACTTTCAAAGAGTTTCAGGCCTCTGTTGAAAGAGAGACGGACAAGAAGTTATTGTGTGTTCGGTCCGACAATGGCGGCGAATACATCGGTCCCTTTGATGCTTATTGCAGAGAGCAGGAGATACGACACCAGAAGACTCCGCCAAAGATACCTCAGCTCAATGGTGTAGCGGAGCGCATGAACATGACACTGATGGAGAGGGTGCGGTGTGTCAGAAGCAAACTTGCCGGACAGTTATTGGGATGAGGCTCTTCTCACAGCTGCTTATGTTATTAATTTGTCTCCTAGTGCTCCTTTGCAGGGTGATGTGCCTGACAAAGTATGGTATGGCAAAGAACCGTCATACAATCACCTGCGAGTGTTTGGCTGTAAGGCCTTCGTGCATGTACCGAAGAACGAGAGGACCAAACTTGAGCCGAAGACGAGATGATACATCTTTGTCGGCTACGGTCGGGATGAGTTTGGCTATAGACTCTACGACCCGGTGGGAAGAAAGCTCTACAGAAGCAGGGACGTGGTGTTCGTCAAGGATCAGACCATGACCGACACTCAGGATTCCGAGATACCTTCTGAGGCTGAGGAATTACCTGAGTTAGAGTCATTTCGCTTCGAGCAGTTTCCAGAGGACATCGCAGAGGATCCCATTATGGGGGAGCCAGTACATGGAGTTGCTCCCAACCTTGATCTTCAGCCTGCTGATGGTGGTCAGGGTGTCCCTCAGGAGGATGAGCATGCTGGGGAGGCAGTTCCTAAAGGGGAGGAGACTGTTGGTATACAGCCAGCACCAGTGGCTCCACTAATAAGGAGCGACAGAGATCGTCGACCGTCTACGAGATACTCACCGAGTGAGTATGTTCTATTGACTGACTGTCACGCCCCGATTCCGTAGAATCGATAGTCGCCCTCCGGGCGTGATGCCGTGCAAGCCTAAGTTGCGCTCGCACAAGGCATAGTCATAAGGTTATCCGAAACACAACAACAAAAGAATGCACAGAGTAAATTGAACACACATTATAGAGAAGGAAATTTAAAGCTTTATTGATAATGAACATCATTTTTACAGACTCGATACAAGGGCGCCGTGCGGGCTTTTTACAAACTGACTCCATTACAAAATGAACGTCGACGAGATAGCCATTTCATACATTCATCCCTTGTTTATACAACCAAAATTACAAAACCACCTGGGATGGTGGGAAGTCGCTCCATCTGTCTTCGATCTTCAACAGCAGAGTCTTCAAAGGTTTGATCCAAGCTTCGATGCATGGACGAAGCTTCAAAACACACGAGCGTTGCCTTCCTTCACGTAGCACGCTCCTCCCGATCTATCGTACCTGTAGAGAGAGCGAGGATCAGTACAATCAACATGTACTGGCGAGTGGCTAATTAATTTTCAGGCTCTCATTTGGTTCAAGAATTTAGATAAAATCATACAACTTGCTTTTAGTGGTCTTTCTAGTCATCCTAGATATTTTCATAAGAAGTATTAAGTTACACCAAGATTTCCTCCGGCAGAGCGCGCCGTGCGACATAAAACTTACCATCACTTTTCCTGTTAGTTGATAACAATTTATATCAAGTGTTTGATATGGAGGTCACTGGCATTAACTAGCCATCTTGGACATAGCCTGGTAATACGGGACCCTTGCAACGCAAGTAGCGAGCTCCGATGCAAGTCCCCGTCTTACCGATTGCCTATTACCCAGCTCGGCTATAACCTGTTTCTTCCTAGGCCGAGTCGGTCCCGTGGCCCCGAGTTGCCGCTCGAAGAAACCAACGCCCTTGTCGACAAGTTGTCCATGACCGTGATAGGTTAACAAGGTATAATTTAGGGTACCGTTGGGGCTTGTTACATACTCGATTCACTTACTTGGTTGTTTTGCTGGCCTAAAATAATTCTATCTCTTTTCAACACAACACATCTCTTTTCTATTCTTGCAAATAGGACTTGTATTCTTCAAATGAATCATTCGATTTCGATATCATTACCCGAGTTCTCATTTTGAAATAGAAGGTCGAGGCGAAGGAGGTCAGCCACTCACCTTAGTATTTACTTGAGGCAAGAAACTGGTTGGCCGCGCTAGACGTTGCCTACGCGATCACCTGAAATCGCACAAGCAACCGATTAGAACACTGTATTATTCAAGAAAATTCGATATGAATGCGAAGTTCGAAACGTAAGCCATGAAAACCATCAAAAACATTCACGAAAACGTATTCAGAAAACAAAGCCAAAACCAACGCAAGCGGTGTGAAAAGCAGAGCAACGGGAGGTCTCTCCCGACTCAGCCGCAGAGTCAATCCTTGAGGCGCAGCCCGCTGAATATGGGACTTGGTTCCGAAGAAGCCATTCCATAACGGGGAATGGATCTTAATTCAACCGTTCCCGTTCGATCGATTCGATCGATCCCGACATATCGGTCCCGACCGAATCGATAGCGACAGTGTTCCTTTCTTGCGCACCCCGAGACGAACAACGGGGCACGATGTAGGGACGGGGCACTACACTGACGGAAAAGAGCCCAAAAGTTTTGCAGAGGCTATGGAAGACGAACACAGGTAGGAGTGGATGGAGGCTATGCATGAGAAGATGAGTTCCTTGCACACTAATTCCACTTATGAGCTGGTGCGGTTGCCAAAAGGCAAGAAGGCTTTGAAGAATCGATGGTTGTTTAGAGTGAAGCAGACGGATGATGGTACTCGCCCTCGATACAAAGCGATGCTGGTAGTTAAAGGCTACGGTCAGTGAAAAGGCGTGGATTATGATGAGATCTTTTCGTCTGTCGTCAAGCATTCGTCTATTCGGGTGGTGCTAGCATTAGTAGCCAGTCTCGACTTGGAGGTCGAGCAGATGGACGTGAAGACGATATTTCTCCATGGTGATCTTGAGGAGGAGTTGTACATGGAGCAGCCAGAGGGATTCTGTGAGAAGGGAAGTCACATTTGGTCTGCCGGTTAAGGAAGAGCTTGTATGGTCTGAAGCAGGCTCCGAGACAGCGGTACAGAAAGTTCAAGTTGTTTATAGGGGAGCATGGCTATGCACGGACGACGTCGGACCATTGTGCATTTGTGAGGTACTTTATCGAGGATGATTTCATCATTTTATTGCTCTATATTGATGATATGCTATTAGTGGGTCGAAATACCACTAGGATAGCGGAGTTGAAGCGCCAGCTGGGCGCGGCCTTCTCTATGAAGGATTTGGGCACAGCGAAGACTATTCTTGGGATGGAGATCAGCCGAGAGAGAGAGTCCAAGCTGCTACACTTGTCCCAAAAGAAGTACATTCACCGGGTACTTCAGCGTTTCGGTATGGACGGGTCGAAGAAAGTGACTTGTCCCCTTACGGCTCACTTTAAGTTCACTGAGGAGCAGTGTCCATCTGCCGAGGACGAAAAAGAAGATATGGAGCGGATTCCATATGCTTCAGCTGTAGGGAGCCTTATGTATGCTATGGTGTGTACGAGGCCATACATCGCTCATGCAGTTGGCACAGTTAGCAGATATCTTTCAAATCCTGGAAGGGTACATTGGAGTGCGGTCAAGTAGATTGTACGATACCTTCAGGGTACTGTCGATTGGAGACTTTCTTTTGGTGGTGACGAGCCGAAGCTGATTGGGTATACCGACGCTGATATGGTTGGAGATGTAGACACGAGGCGATCGACTTCGGGCTACGTAATGATGTTTGCGGGAGGAGCGGTGTCGTGGCAGTCGCAGTTGCAGAAGTGTGTTACTTTGTCGACGGCAGAGGCAGAGTACATTGCGGTGACGGAGGCTTGCAAGGAGCTGCTGTGGATGAAGAAGCTGCTGCAGAAAATGGGACTGAAGCAAGAGCAGTATACTTTGCTTTGCGACAGTCAGAGTACGATTCACCTTGTGAAGAATCAGACGTTTCATAGCCGGTCCAAACACATCGAGACTCGGTATCATTAGATACGGGATGTGGGTGAGAAGAAGGACGCAGAGCTTGAGAAGGTCCATACTGATGACAATAGAGCGAACATGCTCACGAAGATTCTACCAAGGGGGAAGTATGAGTACTGTAGGCAGATCGTCGAGATGACGACATCCTCCCCATAGTTGTGAAGGAGGAGATTTGTTGGTGTGGGTGGGGTTCCCAACCTATGTGGAGAAGACCCCGGAGTGCGATGAGCGCCATCTGTGTGTTAGAGAAGCTCGGGGAGGTGACGAGGCCATTCGAAGACGAAGAAGAAACTCGAGAGCCATATTTTTACATTCTGGAACAGGGGAGGCAGAATTCTGTCCGAATTCTGCCCCCATACAGAATTCTGCCCGAATTCTGCTTTTTGGTTCCAGAACTGTTCTGGAGGCAGAACACAGAGTTCTGGCCGAACTCTGTATCGTCGGGGCTGAAGCATTTTTAGGGTGACTTTTCACCGTTGGATCATATCTGATGGTCCAGATTTTGCTACGGATTAGGGGAGTTAATATTAGGTTATTCCTAACCCTAATCATTGTAGAACACACAAGAAAAGAGAGAGAAAGGAGGCAAGAGTGCCATTACAACTTTGGGAGAGAAGACGGAGGATCGAAGGTGTTTTTCGAAGGAGAATCGGATTCGGGTAATCTCTACTCGTCGTTCTTGTTCTTCGTAGCCTTGTAATCGTTGCTCTTGCTTCCAAGTGTTGTGGGGATCCGATTTGGATCGGGAGAAGTTTGTAGAGGGTGTAATTCTTCTATTTTATTAGTGGAGGCTTCTCAGGGTTGGACTCCGATCGTTCCGTGGTTTTTCCCGCAAGCGTTTTCTACGTCAAAAATTCTCTGTGTCTGCGTGGTTGTTTTGGTGTTTTGGTTTGTGCGTTGTTTGCTCGGTTCTCTCTAGTTTGGGGAAAGGTTTTCCGTGTTTCTTTCCCAACAGGATGGAGACAAGTGTTCTAAAAAATTTTATGATATGATTCGCATCCGACAACATAGAAATGGCATATCAAAGATCATTGATAGAAGAGGGAAAACGAGTGTTAATCCATCAGATATTAAGGATACTGCCTTGCAATATTATACCGAGTTATACAATCAGGAGAGCAGAAACTCACAAGGACACCCAGAGATCATTTGTAAGAAACTGGTTACACAGAAAGGGAATCAGTTGCTCCGTGTCCCAGTTATGATTGAGGAGATATTGGAGATCGTAAAGCATGCAGATCCAAATAAGGCCCCGGGAGCTGATTGGTTCGCTAGCAAATTCTTCAAGGCTCATTGGAAAGAACAAAAACATCAATAGTTGAGATAGTTGATGATTTCCTGATGAATGGAAGATTATTGGAGGAAGTAAATCACACATTTCTTACTTTAGTTCCTAAAAAGGAGGGTGCGGTGTCGCTTATCGATTATAGACCGATTGCTTGCTGCAATTTTCTATATAAATTGATTGCACATTTGATGTGCCGACGTATGAGTAGTATTATACAGGAATTGATTTCACCAAACCAAGCTACTTTCATCAAAGGCAGAGACATCCAAAAATAGCTTATTGGTGCATGAGCTATTCGGGACTTCAACAGGAAAGGTGGTAAAAAAAAGCTTGCATGAAGCTGGTTTGCGAAAAGTTAATGATACGGTTGATCAGGAATTTGTATGCAAGATGATGCTGGCCATAGGATTTGATAACTGGTGGGTGGATAGGATTCGGGAATGCAGCACTACTCCATCCTTCTTAATTTCACCAAATCAAGTTCTTTCGCAGCAATCGTGGACTACAACAGGGTGATCCGTTTTCACTGTACTTGTTTGCGATGGTAATGGAATTCTTTAATTGCTTAATAGACAGAGCGGTCTTCTGAAAGGATACCAAACCATTATATGGGAAGATATCTCCTATAGTCTCATATCTTATTTATGCTAATGATTTGCTAGTTTTTCTGGTCCCAACGGATAAGGGTTGAATGCAATAAATGATCTCATGGAGGAGTGTGGAAGGCTGACTGTGCTGCAATTGAACATGGAGAAAAGCAAAGTATTTTTCAATAAACATTGTCCAGAGCAGGATCAGTTAGCAGCTATACTTCATATTCAGAAAGGTAGCTTACCAGTCAAATATCTGGGGTTACCTCTATTAATTAATTAGCAAAAGTTACGGAGTGTCAGAGCTTAGTTGAATATGCGCATCGTCGATGCGAGGGTTGGCAACCCCAAAATCTATTATTTGGAGGTCATATTGAGTTGGTCAGATCAGTGATATCAGCTATTGCACTATTTTGGTTACAAGCAATAATGTTACCTACTGTTGTTATCCATAAATTAGAAAAAGTCTGTGCGGAGTTCGTTTTGAGAGGAGGCATCCATGCCATTGCAAGGACGGACTTGTGTCAGCCAAATAATGAAGGTGGGTTGGTCTGAAATCTGTGATGTTAGTTAGGAATATAGTAGGAATTAGACTGACATGGAAATTCCTTGCGGGCGGATCGTTATGGGCTGATTGGATAAAAAGTAGATATCGGAAGAATGCAAACTTCTGGGTTGAAAAGCTAGATAATAACTATTCCGTCACATATAAGACTAACCTTCAAGGAAGACATAAAATTAAACAGGTGCTATATAGGAGAATCAGTAATGAAGAAACTACCAATTCATGATTTAATCCATGGCTTCATCATACTAGTTTGGTTGATCATCTTGGGTGGCAGGCTTATGAATTTATAGGAAGAGATTATCAGATTACTTGGCTTATCGAACATGGACTGTAATGCCCTGCTCCACATAGTACATTATGTTGAGTCATTGACTCGAAGAGTTATGTTGACCCGAAGAATGCATCGAGTCGGATCGATGCAAAGAGTTGCGTTGGCCCGAACGAGAAAGTATTGAGTTGGTTCGAAGACCCAATAAATCGAATCAATGTAAAGCATAAGTCATATTCGGACAAGTATTGATTTTAGTTGGTTTTGTGTGCAGGCTATGCTTTACGCTGAAATATAAAATGTCAACATTTTGCCTCATTTGTAACAGATTTTGCAAAACTAAACATCGCCTCGCAATGGACTGAGGCATGGGCATGGTAGGCCGAATCAGTCGAGTAATTCAACGCCGTACAAAGTGCTCGAATGACTAAGTCAGAAGAGTTGGATGTGCAACAAAGTTACAAAATTGAGCCGTATCGGCTCGGCAAAACGACAAGGAGTATCGGCTTAAGGTGGGAGAACTTTGACCCTTCTTTCCTACTCCGTCATGTCTAACTAAAATATACCGTTGTATGCTCTATCGAGTCCACGGGCGTGGCTCGATTGAGAGATATCGTATTGCGTGTTGAACACTAGATGGAACAATTGAATTGAAATGTACATCAAATGTACGAGTCACCAATGAACATCGAAATACCGTAAGGGCGAGCGCTTCGGTGCGCAAGCCATAAGAACATGGGATAACTGTATTGATGAGTGTATTAAATTCACGAGTCACGGGACATTGAACGATTGGATCGAAACGTGCCTCAAGGCACAAGTCGTTGAACATCAATCAAATGCGTGCCTCCGTGCATGCGTTAGTATGCTAGAACATGGAAAGGCTATATCGACGCGAGTGCCTTAGTGCACGAGATGTAGAATATTGAATACCCTATCGAGACTTGCCTCAAGTGCACGAATCAGAGAGAATGAACATAAGTCTAGCACGTTGAAAGATCGTGTAGGGATGTGCACCAAATGCATGAGTAGGAGAACATCGAACACTAAGACGACGTGCATCGAATGCACGAGTCGATAGATATTGAATAAATATTGAATACGGCATGCTGCCTTGGAAATATTTGGGACCTTCTGGTCGTTTACTTGAACATTGAATCAAGGCGACAAAACATAGAAAGAAGAACGAAATTGTACAAAGAATGTGAGCACATAGAAAGATGATACGAGAAATACAAAATGATGCGAAGTCTGAGTTTCGGACTCAGATTATGTTTGGTTGTATGAGTAGTTGCATGTTGCATGATCAAATGGACTTTGAATTAATCCGTGCATGGGTTCATTTTTCTCGAACATGATCGCTGGGGCGCCGAGACTGTTCGGCCTAGGAGGAATGGTTATTGTGGCTAAGGGAGCATGAACATTGCGGGACCTTCAGTAAGGCTCATAACCTAGGCTGCATGGGTGGCGTCGCAATGCATGAGACAAACATAAGTCCATTCTGACATGGTGAATGTTAGTGATCTTTATATAGATAGGAGCCGGTGGACTGAATAGTGCAGGCACACAGAGATCCTGTACAGCGAGCACTTATAACATGACAAGGAAGGATGAAAGGCATATTTACTTTGCACAGTGAAACTGATCCTAAGATGTCGAGTTGGTAAGGCTCATAACCTAGGATGGAAGGGTGAATGCGTCGAGTTTGTAAGATGTCGTGCCACAAAACAACACGAGATTGCTATATGTTGCATGTGTGCTTACGCGAATAAATGATAACATACTTGCCATGAAATACATGTTTACTGCTTTCGAATATGCCATGAAACTGATCCTAAGGCAAATATAGAAATATCATAAGTGAAGCTGCATGATTCATAAACTACTTAATGTCAGTTTAGTAAAGTGGGTCAATATCAGTACGCGAGAGGATTAGTACTGATCTTCCACCAAATTGTTTGCAAGATGCATGGAATGGATTGCTCGCGGCGGAGCTTCGCTTGAACGCGCTGAGGCAGGGAATGCCTTAATGTTTTTGAGGCGTGCGACTGCATTGACGCTCGGTAAAATCCTTTATGGACAAAGAAGAACTTGCAGTGTTGTAAGCCAATCTAGCATGATTCGTTTAAACTATTGAAAGCCTTTGTAATTCCATTGTTTATTGAATAAAGATAATTGTTTCGTACATTCTGTTTCTTTTGCTGCTAAATATTGAATAAAAAATAATCATTTTAAGAACCTGTCATCTTGCCTTGTACGAGTGCTACTCCAGACTTGTACGACATCACGTTCCAGCGAGGACGATCGATTCGGTAAAATCAAACGAAGACGAACAATTTCTCGAGTCGGGATGTGACAAATTGGTATCAGAGATCTAGGTTCAATTTCCCTAAGACGCTTGCTTCGTTTCAATTCTAAAAAGTTTTCCACCACAATCGAATGACTCTTGACTCTACTCGATGCCGCACTTGATGTTCCATACAATAAGTCTAATACGAAGTCGCATAATTTTTCTGTTACAAAATTTATATGATGTTTGCTGAGTATAGTCGTAAAATGTTTATTGTATTGAGTGCAACAAGCCGTGAAATATTTGTCGCTGTAAATGCAACAAGTCGTGAAATGTGATTTGAAATGTTTGTTGTTTCAATGCAGCAAGTCGGTATGAAAAATGATGGTTGCATCGATATAACAAAAGTTGCGAGATGTTTTGTTGCATAAATTACAACAAGTTGAATTATGATTTGTACGTTGTGAAAGAACATGAAGGTTGATAACGATTGTGTCGAACGGATTCGAGTGTTGGCTTTGAATGTCGAAAATAAAACGTTGCATAAGGTACAACGGATGGAACTAAAATTGTAAATCGATAAGAACGAATTGGTTCGGTTGCGCACCGAACTTGTGTTGGAAAATGTATACATTGGCCGATTTGTGTCGAATTTTGATTTATTCGAAAGTGAAGCTTGTTATCGACATGATCACCGCGGGATGATTTGTTTGGAATAAACATTGATTCATACCGAGTATGGTTGGAAGAAAATAACTTGATTTTTGAGTGGTATACGCCATACCACGTATGCGATGAATGACTCGATTTCTGAGTAGTATATGCTATACCACTTGTGCGATGGATTACATCGACACATTGTGTAAAATACAAAAAAATTCTCTGCATCGGACGAAATAGTACCGAAACTCGATTGAAAATTTGTATGACGGTATGTTGATGCAAGTGTTCTTCGATAATCAGTTAGAACGACCGGGCGCGAACTTGTACAATGAATGATACGTCGAACACAAATTTATAAGTCGATCGGATGACGGAGACTAGCGAAACGATTATGCCTTGAGGCAATAGCCGGATCGGTGGGATAGAAAACTTGAAGTTAAAAATTGGTCGCACGACTTGCGAACTTGGTAAAAATGTTGGTCGATACGAATTGCAACCGATCGCATGAACTACGACTCGATGAAAATTTGGTTGATACAGATAATCGTGCCTACGAAAATAGTTGGTTATGTTGCGACAAAACTCATTTGAGTACGACTGAAATGCGTAAAACTTAGAGGGTATGATCGTATGACTAGAGGGTTCGATGTTGGATAATCAGTAACTCGATTACACGATCAATGTATAGCAGGATGTGGCAAATCGAGAAAATGATGTGATGAGTATAGAAAAGTTCCTTGATAACTTGGATGTATGCGATGCAAGATAAGTTGACGTTGATACAGATTCAAAGTTGACCATCGTGCTATCAAAATTTATATGCAAGAAAACGTAAGCACGATATGAGTACAAACTGAGCGGGCCTGCGATATAGAAATTTTTGTAAGTAGCAATACTAGAATATCGAACTGGTTGATTGTAAACTTTATAATTGATCAGGCGAGACTATAAAGTCATCGACAAATGTTTTGATATATATAGCTTCTCACATGTCGACCGTGGGTAGTTAGACTCGAACTCAATACGAGTAGATATTTTATGAATTGCCGAATCATTGACGGTAGTGCATGAAATACTGGGAGGATAGTTGTGCCTCATTTGCGCAGATAGAAATGATTATGACCGAATTTGAGTAGTCTCATAGAATTCTTCGGAACATGATTTGGCTTCGAAATAATATAGCATGGTTCGTAGTAACTATCCTTCGTTAATGATCCACAATTTTTGAGCGTAGCTTCGGGACAGCTGGCCCTAGAAGACTTGACCACCAGTCAAAGTGAATGTTGCAGACCCATATGATATCGTATATGGAATTACATCGAGAACAAATACAATATGGTGCATGTTGATGATAAGTCAAGGCAATCGAATAATTATTTCAAAAATTTATGAAATAGCTTCGACTGAGAATTTTATAGTCGAATTTTAAGAATTTGTCGGATGAATGCTTGAATGATTATGTTGGTTGATAATCAAAATAAAATTTTCATAAACAAACTTGGTGATACGAATAGGCGATCTCGAAAATCGTATTATGCACGAGAGCGAGCGGTAAGAGAATGACTTTCGAGTTGGGTCGTTGGATTTGGATTCACCTAGCAATTGAGCTTACGTGAATCGAACTTATATTCGATGTTGTGAGGCGGACAAGTTACAAATTTTGGCTAGAAAATTCCTACTCGATAGGAATCGAACCTAATACGTATCGTAAAGACCTTTATGTCCAAGCGATTGTTACCTTTGTGCATCGTCGACTCAGACTGAACTTTTGTGTTGGATAGATTGTGGCCCTTGTGCAACATCAGTTTAAAGTTGCGTCGGGAGAATTTAAGCACGGTGTCTAGGTAAGTCACCTAGCGGGCGTAGCCCTGAATATTGATGCTTTTGTAAGACAACAAGGAAAATCATATCGAGATGAGTTTCAAAGTAAGGCCTCAGAAATAGTGGGCAACGACTTCGAACGCAACGCGTTGCGAAAACTTGTTGCAATCGGATGCACAACGGCTTGACATGACACATATAATTGTTGGTCCATACTATAGAAGCATGGAAATTCAGGCACATTTATAGGCCAGAATCCTATGCACTCAAACCAACCATGCGACCAACTCCAAATGCGCCAGGAAGCTCAAACAGATAATTAGCACAACAAAGAAAAGTTCAAATTTAAAAACTTTAATTTCATATGAAAGTTTATTACATGTCTAAAGAAATACTTTACAAAGGAGAACTTCTACAAAGAAGAAAGATCCTAAAGCTACAACCAGACGCAGCAAATTGCCATGCACCCCTGCCAGGCGCATTATCTGCCAAGCGCATCATCTTTCAGGCAAATCATTCTGATGTCTCATCCAGGTGGATCATTCCAGCATCTCAACGTATGCGCATCTTCGTGCATAGTCAGAGCGAATCACTCTCTCTCATCAGCACCAATCAGCCCTTGTGTAGCAGGAGGATGAGCTCTCCTAGCACGACAAGGATCGCGGCACGATGTCCCGATCTTCGAAAGCAACAGACACACTCGGCAACCTATGGCTCTGCCAGCATAACGAAAGACGGAGCGCGGTCGCCCCAATCTTTGGATACAACAGGCACCATCGGCCTATGTCGGGACTCGACGATCCCGATATTTGGATGCAACATACACTATCACAGAAGCTCAGAGTGACGGAAAGACTGGGGCAGCGCATCTTCACCCTCGGAAAGAGCTTGAGTTCGGAAGTTTGCCAAGGCAGAGCTCCGGCCAAGTTCATCTTTTGAAGAATGAAAGCAAAGCTTTCCCTCATGCGACTATTTATAAGCACGGGCAGCCTACACCTGAGTGCCAAATGGCCAACATGATGGAACTGGGGATTCTCAGGACCCTTCCTTTGGTGTGCGTATTGATCGATAGAAAGTTAAACAGATCTAATACGTGTTCTAACCCTTCATAGGCGGAAACTAGGGTTCACGAATTATACCTGCGGCGGAAAGGAGATAAGTAATTCCTGGCAATCTCGAGCGGAAGACCCCAAGATCTTCTGCACGTATTCCTTCCTCGAGTTGGACGTCGTATGGGCGACGATCTTCCAACCTTTTCTTCTCCTTGGCAGCCCTCTCTTTCTCTCCTTACATGAATCACGAATTTAGAGAAAGTTTCAGATTTCTGATCGGTAATATGGCGGCCAGAGAATAGAGGATATATATAGGCTACGACAGGGACCATGAGGAGAAATTAGGGTTAGGCCTCCTAACGGATCTAGATATCCCGTGTTCAGCCCGAACACGCAATCCAGGCCCATTAACAATAGCTCGGTCCACTAATGAGCTATTGTTGCACTACCTCCCTAATCCCAAATTATGTTTGTGGGCCCCTTTTATTATATGCTCGTTTGGCTTCCCATGTTAAGATATCGTATGTCCGTCGATCAAATGAAGTTACTGACAACTATATTGATTCGACATCTTTTATCCTTAAGTAGTACCGCTAAACTTTATTTGTCATATCGGATATAATCCTCCTGCAGGGTTTACATGACAATCCTTATGAGCTCCTTAAGGGGACATCATCAACCCGATGTATCGGGACATGGATTCCATTTATAATCAACAGCCCATCATACATACAATATTATTACCCAATTCATAGTGGTTGTTGATCCATAATAAATCTCACTCTTTTATGAGTCAAAATAATGCACACTGCATATACATGTCCATTATTATATCCGAGTTAAGAGCACAAGCATCCATAATAACAAAGGTGTTTGTTCTCTTATGTAGTCAGTACAAAGAGAACAACCTCAAGTGGTCCTGTTCAATACCCATAAAGTGTACTAGTATAAACCTATAGTCAAGATAGACTAATACCAGATTACACTACAACCTTTCCAATAGATTGTCCAAGTCCATCTAGGTTGTGAACTGTTTATATACTCCATAGGGAACTGATAATATGATCTTCTGTGTGACACCACACACCATATTATCTACAATATAGAATATCAGACATTTGTATTAACACTTGCAACAAATACAATATGCAAACATTTGCCCATATGATTCTCATTCAAAATTTAAGGAAATAAGGTTACTAAAAAAGTGATGCTTTTAGTATATAACCCTAGCAATCTCCCACTTATACTCAAAGCATTATTTTTCAGTATACTGTTACAAATCTCCCACTTATACTTAAAGCCATGCTGCTACACATCTGACTCCCATTCTCTCAACATGACTATCAAAAGCCTTAGCTGGTAAGCTCTTTGTAAAGGGATCATCTAGGTTGTCGGCTGATGCTATCTTGATCACAGCAACTTTTTCTTTCTTTACGAAATCTCGTATCAGGTGGTACTTGCGCTCAATGTGTTTGCCAGTCTTTTGGGCTCGTGGTTCCTTCGAGTTTGTAACTGCACCACTATTATCACAATAAAGTGTAATAGATTTAGGCAAACTAGGTACCACATCCAAGTCCAACAAAAAGTTTCTGAGCTAAACTGCTTCTTTGGCTGCCTCAGAGGCTACCACATACTCGGCTTCTATGGTGGAATTAGCAATACATTTTTGCTTGATACTCCTCCACACAATGGCTCCACCTCCCGAAGTAAACACATAACCTGAGGTAGATTTCCTGGAATCCCTATCTGACTGAAAATTTGAGTCTGTATACTCCAAGGAAACTAAACTATCTGCCTGGTAAACTAGCATATACTCTTTAGTTCTTTTCAGGTACTTCAAAATATGCTTTATGGCAGTCCAGTGCTGTTGTCCTGGGTTAGACTGATATCTGCTGACCATGCCTATAGCAAAGTAGATGTCTGGTCTCGTACATAGCATTGCATACATTAAGCTTCCTACTGCTGAAGCATAAGGAACTGCCTTCATGTTCTCTATCTCTTTAGGTGTCCTCGGACACTGCTCCTTTGATAGAGCAATTCCATGTCTAAAAGGTAAGAAACCTTTCTTAGAATTTTGCATACTAAAACGAGTTAGTACAGTATCGATATAGGAAGCTTGGGATAAGCCCAACATTCTTTTCTTGCGATCTCGTAGAACTTTGATCCCAAGGATGTGACCTACTTCTCCCAAGTCCTTCATATCAAACTGTTTGGATAACCATACCCTTACATCAGATAACACCTTCACATTGTTTCCAATGAGCAAGATGTCATCCACATAAAGTACTAGGAACACCACCACGTTTCTGTCACATTTTCTGTATACACATGATTTATCCTGACATTGATCAAATCCATAGGATTTTATCACCTGATCAAAACATATGTTCCAAGATCTGGAAGCTTGCTTAAGTCCATAAATGGACTTCTTGAGCTTACAAACAAGATGCTCCTGGCCTTTTTCAATGAACCCGTCTGGTTGCTTCATATAGATGTCTTCCTCAAGACTTCCATTAAGGAAAGCTGTCTTGATATCCATTTGCCAAATCTCATAATCGAGATGAGCTGCAATAGATAAAAAAATCCGGATAAACTTAAGCATGGCTACAGGAGAAAAGGTTTTCTCATAATCGATACCCTCTCTTTGAGTAAAACTTTTTGCTACAAGCCGAGCTTTAAAGGTTTCAACCTTACCGTCTGATCCTCTTTTTCTCTTATAGACCCACTTGCATCCAATGGCTTTTACACCAACGGGTGGTTCTACAAGCTCCTAGACCTGATTAGAATCCATAGATTATATTTCAGATATCATTGTTTTTTGCCAAGACTCTGCATCTTTATCTTGGAGTGCTTCATTGTAGGTACATGGATCATAATTTTGTTCCTCAGGGACAAAGTCTGAAGACTCTCCCAAGAACATATATCTATCAGGTTGTATCACAACCCTCCCACTACGACGAGGCACTATCGGTTATGGTGTAACATTTGTGACACGTTGTGCAGTTATTTGTGGTTCATCCTCTTATACTGTTGGTACTGAAGTACTTGGTGTCTCACGTCTCAGTTCTTCTAGAACAACTCTACTTGTGGGTTTATGGTTCATCACATAGTCTTCCTCTAAGAATCGGACATTGGTACTAACAATGACCTTCTGATCCTTAAGACTATAAAATAAACCTCCTTTTGGTTCCTCTTTGATAGCCTACAAACAAGCGTACTTCTGTACGAGATTTCAACTTATCTGCTTTTTCATTCAGCACATGTGCTGGACTATCCCAAATACGAACATGTTTCAGACTAGGCTTACGTCCAATCCACAGCTCTGTGGGAGTAAGAGGTACTGACTTAGAAGGAACCAAGTTCAAAATATAAGCTGCAGTCTCTAAGGCATATCCCCAAAACGAATCTGGCAAATCCGAATAACTCATCATTGATTTAACCATCTCCATAAGAGTTCTATTCCTTCTTTCGGCTACACCATTCTGCTGGGGCGTTCCAGGTACAGTCAATTGGGATGCAATCCCAGCCTCTGATAAATAATCCCTAAACTCTTCAAAGAGGTACTCGCCACCACGATCTGATCATAATGACTTGATATATTTTCTATGACGTTTCTCCGTTTCAGCCTTATACTCTTTGAATTTCTCAAAGCACTCAGACTTACGGCGCATCAAATAAATGTATCCATACCTTGAATAATCGTCAATAAATGTGACAAAATATTCAAAGCCACCTCTATCTTGAATATTCATGGGTCCACACAAATCAGAATGAACCAATTCCAACACATCTTTGGCCCTATACCCCTTTGCCGTAAAAGGCCTTTTGGTCATTTTACCTTCCAAGCAGGATTCACAGACTGGTAGTTCCTCCACTTCCAATGAACTCAAAGGTCCATCTTCAACCAGTCTTTGAATCATTCTTAGGTTAATATGCCCCAATCGTAAGTGCCAAAGATATGTTTGGTTCATACAAGAAGGTTCTTTTCTCTTATTTAAGTTAGATGACATATTATTCATTTCCATAAGTTGCATTGTGGGAGAAATAGGATTAATGACATACAAATTATCAACCAATGTACCAGAACAGATAAAATGTTTATTCTTTCTAATAACAATATTGTCATTAAAATAAACTGAATATCTATCCTTAACTAACATAGAAACAGAAACTAAATTCCTTCTAAGTGAAGGTGCATAAAGATAATCTCTCAATGTCAAAGACTTATTTCTACCAAAAGATAAAGTAACATCTCCTAATGCAACGACCGATACTTTTGTGGCATCACCCATGAACAAGCATATCTCTCCATCACTGAGCCGTCTGGTTTCCTGGAACCCCTGTAATGTATTGCAGACATGATTAGTGGCTCCTGTATCTACACACCAGGTGCCGGTAGATAATACCGCTAAACATGTTTCAACTACTAGTAAATGAGATATACCTTCTTTGTTCCCTTGTTTGAGAAGTGGACAATCAGTCTTCCAATGTCCTGACCCTTTGCACTTGAAACATTTGCCTTTCGGCTTTTTCACCGCGCCTTGAGGTCCCATGCCCTTCTTTGCTGAGTTTGTCTGTTTCTGAATGTTATTCTTCTTTTTACCACCTTTTGGCTTAGAAGGAGAAGCTTTTTCAGAAACAAAAACATGACCACTCTGCCTAAAGAGAGATTCAGCATCCTGTAGCTCTTTTGCAAGTTCTGCCAAACTATACAACCTTTTGTTCATGTTGTAATTAAGGCAGAAATTGTCAAAACTTTTAGACAGAGTCCCGAGAATGATATCGACCTGGGATTCCCCATCGATTTCAGTTCCAAAGATCTCCATCTCATTCAGATGATCCATCATCTTGAGAACATGATCCCTTACTGGTGTACCTTCAGCCATTTTTGTATTCATCAAACATTTCATAGCAAACTGCCTAGCTGCTCTACTCTGATGTCCGAAGAGTTCCTTGAGGTTATACATCATGTCATAAGCAGTGGCCATGGCCTGATGCTGATGTTGTAGTAAATTTGACATAGATGCCAGAATGTAACACCGCGCCATCTCATCTGTCTTTTTTCACTTCTTATAAGCCTCTTTGACCTCTTCATCAGAGTTAGCATCAGGCTTAGGTGGGCATTCCTCAACAAGTACATATTTGTACTCCTCAGCAGTCAGAATAATATCCAAATTACGTTTCCAGTCAATATAATTAGGTCCAGTAAGTTTGTTTTCTTTAAGAATCACCATAAGTGGACTGAAAGAACCCATTTTTGAAATCCTGAGAATCACATAAATAAAATTATGTAGGACAAAAAAAACTTTTTGAATTAACTAAATATTGATTACCTCAAAAAAATAATAAGAAATTCACCAACACCTTGAACACCATGAATTTAGCATGCCACGATAGTGTGGACGTATAAAAATTCAATTTTGTTCAAGTAGGTTTTTCTTATTAATTTTACTATCATGTCAACATAACTTTATGACAAATAAAATTAATATGCTGGTCTTGCTCTGGTCATACAAATAATAGCAGTGACTCTGATGGGGAGGATACCATTATTTGTATCTAAGTGTATACCATTACTTAATACTAAGTCCATTACCTTATAATGAGTTCCTTCAGATGGAGAAGTGAACACATACTAGGTAACTTTCTACAATTATCCCTAAGGAAGTTTGTACTGGTGATCCATAATTATACTCATCCGATATGGAGGAAAGCACTATAGCCAACACGCAAGTATAATTACATCACCTACAAACCAGTAATGGAGACCATAGGATTTAAACTAAATAAATATCCTCTCCCACTTAGCTATTTAACAATGGGGATTTTTTACTAGTTGATATTATGTCCATTATTAATGTAGGCTTGGTTTTTTAAAAAAACAACCACACAATAATAAACATGCATAATCAGAAAAAGCAAAATAACAAAAATAAGAGAAAATATCCAACTATTATGGTCATCTTTGCTGCTCCGTCCTCAACTATCCGAATCTAAAATCTGGTGCTGCACAGATCTATTCAGGGTTCGACCTGCCCGGTCAGGTCACGGGGTTCGTGGCAGCGCTCCGATTTTTTTAAGGTTTTGGCGGTTGATTCCTTCATCGAAAATTATCTGTCTGCCTCTGGACTGCTTAAAACCAGCATCTCGTCCGACGTCAGAAACAGTCACCACCGCCATCACGATTGATCAAAAATAATTAAAATTACATCAATCCTATGCCTCCCGAAGGAGTTCACACATAATCTAGATTGCAAAATTAAAATAATAAGCACGATCAACCCTCGTAATTTTAATTACATCCACAGCAACAACAACATCCACGACATGTCCGTGGTTTAAACAACACAATCAAAAATATGCATTGGACCATAATAGTTGGATCTAAGATGCCTGTAAAATCGAGTTAGAACAGATCTACATCTACCGACTATTATACAGCGCAGGTTTTATTGGACAACATGGACGTATCAATCAATACGTAGATCCAAAGTGGCTCTGATGCCAATTGATGGAACTGGGGATTCCCAGGACCCTTCTTTTGGTGTGCGTATTGATCGATAGAAAGTTAAACAGATCTAATACGTGTTCTAACCATTCATAGGCAGAAACTAGAGTTCACGAATTATACCTGCGGCAGAAAGGAGACAAGTAATTCCTGGCAATCTCGAGCGGACGACCCTAAGATCTTCTGCACGTATTCCTTCCTCGAGTTGGACGTCATGTGGACGACGATCTTCCAACCTTTTCTTCTCCTTGGCAGCCCTCTCTTTCTCTCCTTACGTGAATCACGAATTTAGAAAAAGTTTCAGATTTCTGATCGGTAATATGGCGGCCAGAGAATAGAGGATATATATAGGCTACGGCAGGGACCATGAGGAGAAATTAGGGTTAGGCCTCCTAACGGATCTGGATATCCCGTGTTCAGCCCGAACACACAATCCAGACCCATTAACAATAGCTCGGTCCACTAATGAGCTATTGTTGTACTACCTCCCTAATCCCAAATTATGTTTGTGGGCTCCTTTTATTATATGCCCGTTTGGCTCCCCATGTTAAGATATCGTATGTCCGTCGATCAAATTAAGTTACTGACAACTATCTTGATTCGACATCTTTTATCCTTAAGTAGTACCGCTCAACTTTATTTGTCATGTCGGATATAATCCACCTGCAGGGTTTACATGACAATCCTTATAAGCTCCTTAAGGGGACATCATCAACCCGATGTATCGGGACATGGATTCCATTTATAATCAACAGCCCATCATACATACAATGTTATTACCCAATTCATAGAGGTTGTTGATCCATAATGAATCTCACTCTTTTATGAGTCAAAATAATGCACACTGTATATACATGTCCGTTATTATATCCGGGTTAAGAGCACAAGCATCCATAATAACAGAGGTGTTTGTTCACTTATGTAGTCAGTACAAAGAGAACAATCTCAAGTGGTCCTGTTCAATACACACAAAGTATACTAGTGTAAACCTATAGTCAAGATAGACTAATACCAGATTACACTAAAACCTTTCCAATAGATTGTCCAAGTCCATCTAGGTTGTGAACTATTTATATACTCCATAGGGAACTGATAATATGATCTTCTGTGTGACACCATACACCATATTATCTATAATATAGAATATCAGACATTTGCATTAACACTTGTAACAAATACAATATCAAAATATTTGCCCATATGATTCTCATTCAAAATTTAAGAAAATAAGGTTACTAAAAAAGTGATGCTTTTAGTATATAACCCTAACACAACGTTCCAAATTTTGTGCAATGAATTTGCATTAATAGCAAATACATCCATCGCCTCGTATTCGGCTAAGTCAAGGCAACCATTAACGCCTCGAAGAACCCAACAGGTAGGCCAAAGAGGATGCGACACATTGGCAGATACGTCATCGATATCGTGTGCTCCCCATGGATGCGCCCAGTGGGCCATAGTTATGTGCCTACATTGGCACTAACCAATGCAACTCTCTCCATCAAATATTTAATACTGAATGACAAAGGTGACAACCAAGAGCCGTCCAATCAGTTGTGCAGAAAACGAAGTGTCGCTGATGTCAGCACCATCATTACACCTTGGGTCGGCAATAATTGCCATGCGGCAGACCGATCATTTGTATGCGCCTCGTGGCCATACGCCCAGAAGACTGCATGCGCCCTAGTGGTCATGTGCCCTCCCGGCTTACTTCTGACCCCAAGCAACAGAAGACAATGCTCTATATGCGCCTCAAAAGCCATGCGCCTGGACTTGCTCATGGCTCCTAAAGATCATGAGACCAAGTCGCCTCCCCTGCGCCTGATTCTAGGTGCACCCTGATGCGAAGCTCTGCATGCACCTCAAAAGCTATGCGCCCAGACTCGTCTATGATGCCTAAAACTCATAGACTAAGTCGCCTCCATACGCCCGATCGTAGGCGCACTCCAACAGATCACTCTCCTCCAAAATCGAGATCTTTGAGCCACAGGCATACGCCATGCGTCCCTTGACTCAGTTCTGTTCAAAGAATGGGTACTAACCACCCAAGATCTCAACAATAACCAAATCTTCGCGACTGCCACGTGCCAGCTCCATCGTAGCCCATCGCAGCAGTCCAGCAGATTCAACTTCAATCCGGGGCACATCAACCATGCGCCCCCGCCAGTATTAGCAACATGGCATTCCCACGTCCAAGCGCATTCGACATATGCGCACATGAGCAGCCAGCCTGCTATCTATAAATAGAAGGATCATTCATTCACCATACACACACAAACAAGGACGGACATACATACACAGAGAGAAGCACATCCACAGAGGCCAGAATAGACACTTAACGTCCGCTTCTCCTCGCAACGCTCCGACATCCAGAGCAACCCAGAACTTCAGAAAGTTCAAGATCGTCGTCAGATCGTCAACGGAGTCAACACATTACCACTCGCTCCACCGACACAGCTCCCAGATAAAAACAAAAGTGTACTCCTAGGACTATGTCTAAGTCCTATAAACAAAAGTGTTCTGTTTGTAATTAAAATACCAAAGTTTTAGTCAACAAAACCTTGTCGCATTTTCGATGGCAAACAAGCTGGCGACTCTGATGGGGACCTCTTTATCCTCCAACGAGAAAGTTGTGTCATAATCTGACGACATCAAACTCGTCTCCTCCTACAAAACACTTATGGTACGCCTCAATCAACAGGCACGTGAGGAGTTCATCTCTGAAGGTAGCGCGAGTCATTCGAAGCGGCAGCCAAAGCCGAAGAAGACTCGCCAAGTCTGGGTGCGCAAGGCCGATGCGCCTGGCACCATCACTGAAGGGGATGTGCCACCGTTGTTGGCCCTTCCTGCTGACGTTCTCATCAACAAGGATGCACCAACGGGTGCCGCACATCTGTTGGGAAAGCGCAATGTTAACTGCATTCCCCAACCGTCTTCTTTCCAGCCGAAGAAGATGTACCAACGGAGCAGAGGTACAAACAATCTCCAGCACATGAGCTCTGGTGCGCAGGAGGGAACATCTGTCTTCAATATACTCACTCATTGTTATGGCGAGACACCATTGGATTCTGAGTACTATACGCCTTCGTGGGCTAGTACAAAGAAATCCAAGACAGCACAGGCCATGCGCCATAAACGTGCTACGCCAACAGCGGACCAGAGGCATGCACTCAAAATCATGCGCGCTGCTGATGGTAAGCTGTACAGAGTCGACTCGGGCGCATCTGTGGCAGAAACGGGTCGACTCTCAAAGTCCCTGTCCCGCTTGGGTGTATCTACTGTGTTTGGAACCAAGTCTGGCTGGGCAACTGCGATGTTGAGTCCATGCGCCCACCTGGGTGACGCGCATAAAGTAGACTCAAGTTGCCATAAATATTGTTCCTCTACCAATGATTTGGGCATATCTCATGCGCATGAACCAGGTCGGGGGGTACAACATTCATATGACCACCCCGGTGCTTGGTCTTGCCATGTGCCTGATGGGGGTGTTAAAGTGAAACTCTCCCAACATGATTTGTGTAATGTGATAAGTCACAAATATAGATCAGGAGAGACAACCAATAAGCACGATGTGTCCTTCGTAGGGCACACCTGTGCCATGGTCACCATCAATTGCTGTTGTTGTAAAACAGCGGCTCCACCACAAAGACAGTCCGTGTTTAAGTGACTACAAACTACGGCACCTATCCAACGTCGCCTCGGAAAGAAAGTGCTAATTGAAGATGAAGCGGAGCCCAAGATCGCTTCCTGTCATGTTGTCTCCTCATCCGTGAGAAAGACAACCACCAACTCCTCAGCCTCTGCATCCAAGACTCAGTTGAGGAGGAGCAAAATAGTGGTCCCGTCCCCAGGGGTGTACGAATGTATCCGAACGAGGAGCAAGGCCTTGGCGGAAGCAACAGCCGGGGGTAGTCAAGCCTTTGACAACCCTTCCCTCGAAGACGAAGAAGCGCTTCGACAAACCGACCCCAACGTAGCTGGGGGTAGCCAACACGAGGCCTCAGAAGAAGATGCCCCTCTACAGGAAAGTGAGGTCGAGAGTGAAGCCTCGACCAATCCATCCACTTCCACCTATGTCATGACAGCCTACATGGCAGGGGGTGGTGATGAAGAAGAATCAGACGCTCCAGTGCTGGACATCATGCAGCGCATAGACACTCTTGAGGGGAGTCTCAAGACTCTCTCTGCCTCCATGCAGATCCTGACCCAGGCGGTGTTCGACATTCGAACCACTCTGGCAAAGGCAGGAGTCTCCACCAGTCCTGATCCAGGGGCCAATAGAGATTCAACTATACCCCCTTAGCGGGTATCTTTAGGGGCAGAACATCACACTGCACTGCGAGCGTCAGCTACTTCCAATATCCAACTTCAGGCCGTTCCGTCTTCACCTGCTCCCAGCTCGACAGAAGACTTAGCCAAGATGATCAGGGACCTGCGTGAACGCTTCGAAGCCCAAAATAGGCACGAAGAACGTCAGAAGTTGGGGCTTCCTCAACCCTACCCTCTGGAGTGGAACAAGGTGGTTTATTCTCCCAAGTATAAACCACATACACTGACGCCATACGATGGGAAGGACTCTCCTCGTTGGTACTTGACCTACTTTCAGTCTCAGACGGGGCATCTCCCAAAAGAAGATGCCTTGCTCACGATCCTATTTGTCGGGGCTCTGAAGAGAGTTGCCTACGACTGGTACTGCAGTCTTCCTGACAACTCCATATCGTCCTTCGACGACTTGACACGCCTCTTCCTCGATCGGTTCTACGACGGAGGGAGAGACATGACCATGTCGTCTCTAATAGAAGTACGACGGACTGAGAAGGAGACTGTTCGAGAATTCATCGAGCGTTTCCGACAAGCATGCCTAAGGTTGCCTCCAGGCATGTCGGAACATGCACTCATCGACTCCTGCAGCATGAACATGATCCCCGCGATCAAGCTCTGGCACAACTCCACTCCCCCGCCAGATTGGATTTTATTGATCATCGAAGCCGAAGCTGCTGAGAAAAAGGCGCGTAACGCTCGCCTTCTGGGGGTTAACTTCCCCACCTTTGACGACAAAGGGAAACGGCCTACGACCAGCAGTAGCAGCCGCGAAGCAAAAGGGAAGCAAGCGTTGACTGTCAATGCGTCTAACACAACGCAAGGTCCTGCTCAGAGGCCTCCTCCTGTACCCAGGTCGAAGATGGTCTACTCCTTCAACGATGAAGATACCTTACAACTTTTCGAGATGTTAAAGTAGGGCGACAAAATCAAGTTGCCTGATCCCAAGCGTCCTGACGAAGTAGGCAGAGTCGACGACCCGAGTTATTGTCACTACCATCGGTTCATCGGACATCCAACTAAAGACTGCTACGTCCTCAAAGACTACATACAACGCATGATCAATGAGAACATCATTTCAGTCGATTATGAGGAGAAGACAGTCTCGGCCAATATGGCGTTGCTCCAGTTCGACACCTTACCGCCTACCACAGCTCAAGATGGCATCGTCTCAATCCCAAAGGCGACAATAGAAGTAGTCAACCTTCCACCAACCCGTAACAACGTGGGTGGGCTCACACCACTCACAACATCCAAGGGGGAGATCATGTGGGTTCACCCGGATCTCGTTCCGGAGCTAACTCAATCGGGGGTACCCTCTACCTCTAAAAGCAAAGGTAAGAAGACCAAGTCTTGCCGAATGATGACTTCCTCCCTTGAGGAAGCACTGCCTGTACAAACGTATTTACAGCAGAACGCCCAACCAGAGGAGGCTCCGGCCGAAGTGGCACCTCCCATCATCACCACAGCTGTCCAAGAAGAAGGTTCATCCCAACCTCCTACAGCTGACAAATAAAAGTAGAAGAAGGCCCGCTTCGACAGGCCTCTTCGAAAAGACAACACTCTGGGGTCAACCAAGCCCCACAACTTCGACATACTGGCACAACTGGCCAGTACTTGTAAAACCCCTAAATTTCTACTAAATATTTTTTGAATAAATTGGTGTTGAAATTTTTTTTCTTGTATTTATACGTCTCAATAACGTATTGTACGTCGCGTGCAAGATTTCATTTTTGCTCGTCGAGTGCGAATATGTACGAGCGTACATATTTTAAAAAAAATATTTTTTTTCTATTTTATTATATATAATAATTATTCTTGCTATAAAAAGCCTTTTTGTTTTTAGCAGTTATTAATCATAAATAATATTTTATTATATACTAGAAAAAGCATAATTATGTATACATTATTTGTGCTTACATATATATTTCATAATATTTTATTAGTTATTGTTAATTAATAATGTAATTTTTGACATTTATTTAATAGTAAATTTGAAAAGTGTATTTAATTTAATAATGTGGATATTTAAATCAAGATTTTTAATTATTTAAATTAGCTAAATTATGGAAAAAGATTTTTATGTATAAAATCTAATACGACTTGGATTTGGATTTGGATTTGATTGGATTTGATTTTGGTTTTAAAACATATATGGTAAATTATCTAAAATTAGATTTAAATTGTAAATTGAACCAAATTTGGATTTAAATAATTAAATTGGGTCGAATCCTTATCCAACTGGGTATTCCCACATCCTATATATAGGCAGGTACTCCTCCATAATTTTCACCCCCCACGTGTATTGTGTCCATGTTTCTCCTCCCACATCTTATTCCAACAATTACATATACATGAACCTTTCCCCGTGTTGACAATCCCGACACAATCAAATCCTAACCCTAGCCCTAGCAAATCTGGCCACCCGCCGTCATCCCGACATCACTTCATCTTCCCTGACTCCATCCACCAGCACCTTCACCGAGTTGTCTGCCACCCTCCGGCAACCATCGTCGCCCAAAACTCTAGCCCGACTCGCTGTTAGACACCCGACCTTGCCGACCGAACCCAGCGAGAGCCGACTTTCTTCTCCGGCCATCCTCATCGGCATCACCACCACTCCATCTCATGACCACCGCCTCCGCATCCGACCCAGCCACCACCTCTCTGTCCGTCGTAGCCACCCTCCACAACCCGTCACCAAAGCACCACCACCACCACCAAAATTCGACCATCGCAGCCACCACCGGCTCCGGTCAACATCCCACTACGAAACCCAAAGAGTAAAGAAGAGAAGCCAAACCTGCCTGCTCGTCGCCGCGGTGCCACGCGCCTCCTCCACAGTTACGTCGCCCCGGCCCTGTTCCCTTCGCCGTAGACCACCCCTCCGCTCGAACCCTCCGACCGCCTCCACCGAAAAACCCCTACCCCCCCAAAACCCTCTCGAATTCTCGCCATGCCGCACTGGAACCTCCCCTGCACGTCGCCCTCTGGTCCGCCGACCTCCACGGGAGTCGCACCCGCAGGCCGCTCCACCCCATCCGCCCTCGACCGACGCCTCCGGTCACGAGCGCGAACCGCGCCAGCACCGAAACCCCCAAGCCTCTTCCTCCACCACACGGCGGCGACTCCTCTCCGATCTCCTCCTTCTCTCTCGTCTCTCCCGCTCTCCGCCTCTCTCTCTCATCCCTCTTATCCCCTCTTTACATTTGCTCCTCTCTCTTTCCCCTTTTCTAAAAATAAACAGCAGCAGTGCTGTGAAAGTAATTGGGTTAATTATAAATTTCTTTGTTTTCTTTTTGCTGTTTATTATTATTATTATTATTATTATTATTATTATTATTATTATTATTATTATTATTATTGATTGTTGTTATTATTATTATCATTATTATTATTATTATTAGTATTATTATTTTGGGCATAAACTTGTAAATGTATTTTGCTTTTATATTGGGTTACAAATATCCATGTGTTTACAAAAAATCTAGTTTCCTAGGATATGGTGAATGAGTTTTTCGACATAAGTTAATTTTCTATTTTTTATTAGTAAAGGTATAGTTTTAAATAGCTATAAATATTTTTCGATTTTCAAATAGTCAATAAAAGTATAGCTTATTATTAAAATTTATTTTTACAAAATACGGTTCCTAACCTTAAATAATTTTTCTAATAATATTTTGTTTCGCTTAAAATATTTTTTTGATTTATAAGAGATATGTTTAGCCTAAAATACTATTTTGACAAAACTTACAGTTTTACCTTAAAACGACTATCAAACTTTTCGGGTACGTGTTTGAAAGCGTATTTTGACTAATAAATAGTTTTCCAATTTTAATTCATCTAAAAACATATTTGACTAATAATTTATATTTCAAAGATTATAAAATATTTTCTAAAATTATATATACTTCCTTCGATTTTTCTCCATCTTGTGAATTAGCCCATTATTCCTATTCCTTGCCAATACCGTACCTTCCCTCATCGACCCTAACTAAACTAACCATCTTGGACCCATTGAGACAATCTGTGCCACCATCGGAGGCCCATTTGCGTAGTTGTAACATCGAAGTCGATCTTGTG
The DNA here is from genome assembly GCA_029216955.1 of Iris pallida. Classification (NCBI taxonomy): domain Eukaryota; kingdom Viridiplantae; phylum Streptophyta; class Magnoliopsida; order Asparagales; family Iridaceae; genus Iris; species Iris pallida. The sequence goes on along the minus strand of JANAVB010029819.1, from coordinate 6,205,644 downwards.
CCACCTTTATTGTACCACACCAGGCAGCTCACCAGGCGTCGCAACAGGCAAGTATACCTTGCTAATTAACTGTCAAATTATTTATTTTCTGAATTATTTATTTTGTTTCATATTGTTAGTTTCCTTTGTTATAAACTGCGCGTCCAAGCCACACTTGGGTGCAAGCGACTCTATTAGTCGTTTTACTTTACTATATGCATGTTAACTTAGTGTTAGCGGACTACCTTCTTGTTGGGGGATATCCTTATATCTCCCTTGGCCATGACACACACACTACACGGTTGGAGACATGTTGCTAGGGGCACGACTTATGGACTGGCCCTCTCTAAAGTCGTGTGACGGATATATGATCGTAACTGCTATGACTAGAGTTTTAGAGACTCAAGCAGTTACAAAACTGAACGAGCCATGGACATGACTTGAACAGTGTGGGAAATATTGGGGGAGGACAGTCGCTAGTGCATATGGGAATCCAAACAGGTAAACCACAGTCTCCGGATGGAACTATGGCGATTTATTTACAGATGCCCTCTGACGTTTTAGATGTTACGGACGGATACGGATGACTGGATGCCAGTTACGTACACATAGCCTAAAATCCCACCCATGCGCATGAAAGTTGTCCTCTAAATTGCACATTAGGCGGTTAGAATCTCCTTTGCATATTTATGTCTAGGATAGTCTTTTATATATTATTTTATTATTCTGACAGTTCATATTAGCTTATTCTTCCTGTATCTTGCTACGTCTGTCTGAGGACCTGGTTATTCCCCATGTGTGTGCTTTCATGATTCACTGCAGGTATTCTAGCCAAGGTCGTGATTCTCTCCATTCCTTCGAAGATGATTGTGCTTGGTTCGTCTTGCCATCTTATTGATCGATTCTTGTACATTTCTTTCATTGAGATAGTTGGTAGTGGACTTTGTCTCCGCCCAATGATTGTACCATAAATATTCAAGTTGATTTTATATTATTATTTTTTTCATTGTGGATGAGATTTAGTTTGTCTTAGATTACTATATTTACAGCTTATGTATATATACAAGGCCCCTGTACTTCGTATGTATACAGCTGGCATATTTACGTTCCTAGTCCTACGTATATTGGGACTGGGGCGTTACATTACTCCAGTACGACTTTCCCTATTCGAGCTCCTTCGCCTATCCAAAGATACTCGGGAGGCTCTCTGCGAAGCCCTGAAGGACGTCGAGTCTTTCATCAGTCAGGTCAAGCAGCCTGACGACGATCCTACAACATGTCTGCATTGTCATAATATAGGGGATATTATCCCCAACATCACATTCACTCAACATAACATGCTGCTCAAGAACAACCGACACAACAGACCCCTGTATTACACATGGTATGTGTTTTCCATAAAGAAATTCTCTTTATTTGTTGTATTTCTGGGAAAATTACAACTGTAGGAATCCGATCTAGAAGACGATCGCTTTATCCCTTGGACTATGCGAAGAAGAAAAGCTCTCAAAATTTTAACAATAGATATCAATGTATCTGTACAATGAATGAAAAAAAAGAACTCTATTTATAGAGTCAAAAATAATAACTGAAAAGATAACTGTCTTCACAGCCTGTACTTAGTTGAAAATCACGCAGGATTTAACATACGCAAGGTTGTGAGCAGTTACTGGACGTGGCCTGTAACTGTTGGACACATGGCGATCATGCATGAGTCGTGTACAAGTTACAGGACACGCAGGCGAGAGATCAGTGGCATAGCTGCTACGTACTCCAATTTGATGAAATCCACACAGACTTGTTGAAGACGAAATCCACGCAGACTCGGGACAGAAAGCTTCAAAATCCACGCAAAACTTGGGGCAGGAAGCTTCAGAATCCACGCAGATTTGGTGAAGAAAACTTCAGAATCCACGCAGATTTGAGTGAAGAAACTTCAGAATCCACGCAAACTTGAGATAGAAAGCTCAAAATATACGCGGACTTTGGGAAGGAACATAATCCACGCTCAATTGAGGCAGGACTGCCAGCTGTCTTGATTCGACGTGCCTCGACTGACACAAAATCTCTGACAGTGATTGCTTTTGTCAGTCGTATTAAATGACAAGAAGCTCTTTTGGTACGCCAACTTGACGAAGGTTGAGTCTTGCTGAAGAAGATTTCGAAAGTCACGCAATAGTCGGCTGTGATCTCTCGAGTTCTGTGCATACGTGGCATACGAAGAGACATTCTTCGACTGTTGTGCTGTCAGTCATAATTACTCTCAGACAAATGATGAGCTGTCTTCCCAGCGTGATTTGTTTATATTGTCTGGATCAACTGAGCGTGACTTTTGACTCTGTCCTGATCCACTCAGCGTGACTTTCATTTTTTAAAGGCCTACAAGACCCCCTTCAAAGTTTTCGAAAAATTGAAAAGACTTCAAAATTTTCGAAATACTTTGAAAATAGAGATGATAAAATGGATTTAGTCACGCTGAGATGACTTCAAATTTTTTTTTTTCGGAAATCGAAAAGACTTCGAAGTTCTTTGAAAACATCCAAATGAACTTATTAAATGTCATAATGACTCTTCGTTCTCCGAGACTGATTGTATCCAATTTATGGTGGAATATGAACCGCCGGCAAAACTCAGTTCTATAAACAGGAAGAAGTTCCATTTTTAATCTTCATCTTACGTCAATATGACACCAAAGGAGAAAGCTGAGGAAGAAGCACGCAAGTTGGGCTTTTGTTCTCATGGTGACCCCACTTTTGGGGGTGAAGAGCCAGAGCCCCTTGTCTTCGAGCTCAAAGATGATCCCTTGCAACTAGCTAAGAATTTCTTAAGCTATTTTGGCTTGGATGGCTCGTCCTCTTCCGATGGGCGCAGCCTCATAGAGCAGCGTGAAATGTTTAAAGCTCTGTTGCACTGTCTGGAAGTTAGGAGCGTAGAAGAACTAGGCACCAAGCTCAGTCGTTCTGGGAAATAGAGCGTGACTTTTATGCTTTTGTTGCACTTTTTGTTTTGTCTTTTGTGAGGCCATCAGTGCCTGTCTTGAAGAAATGAAGCACAACTTTTGTGTTTGATCTGCGTGCCTTAATGAGAAATATTAATCAACAGTCTTTGATTGTTTCCAATGTTGCTCTGTCTTCCAAAGCACACGTGACACTCATTCCACAATTTACAAGCGTTATTTATGCGGATCTTTTCCAAGAATGGACTTGTACTTTGCTCTTTAAATAGATGGAAGAGTTCGCAAACACTCATCTCCCATTCCTTTTCTTCTCTGAGAATGAAATTTTTGGAAGATTTCACTCTCAAACAGGAAAGCAATATTTTCTAATGTTCGACTTCTGCGCACTGTATCAAACATGAGTTTGCCAATCCTTAGCACCAAACTTGAAGGTAAGTCAGTGTAATACGTGTATTTATTTTTGCTGTTGAAGATAGGCTTTCTGTTTCTTGTTTCTGATTTGAACAATACACGCCTGTCTCTGTTTGATAAATGCAAACTGAATGATTTCTGTTGATCTTTCTGCAGAAACTTGGCTGAAAATTTTCTTCAGAACTGGCATTGGGGATGTGGATGCTGTGGAGAATATCCTACTGACATCTACATCAGGGAGCTTATACGCTTTTGACGCGTAAATCAGACAACTCAGAACTCTTCGTGGGATAGAAGGGTCTTCCTTAGATGGTAGGAAGAGCCTTTATACACGAGAGTTAGATGGTGGAGTCAACTCTACTACCAAGAAATCGGGTAGTAGAGTTCCTTTTACGGGAGAACTAGGAATTGTATCCCAAGGTTGGATACATTCCTGTCTCCTCTGAAAGGTCGCTCCTAATCCACCAGTTGTATTGGCAGCACCACGACTTCGGGCTGCCATACTCTGTGGTTCTCCTCTCGTCTGAGAGAGAAGACCAGAGTTTGATTCCTGCTGATCTGGTCGTGACTGAGACCCAGACAGTCAGGAATTGCCACCAACAACGAACCTGACGGAGAAGGTCCGACGGAGAAGATCCAAAGAAGAAGATAGATCTCTATTAGGTTATCGTTGTGGTGTAGAATGAAAATCCAAGATTTGTAATAGATTTCCATTATGATTTGTAAGAAAGTCTAAGAAAATGTAATAGACTTTTTATGGTGAAATGAGAATGGAAATGACAATTCTTCTATGCTCAATGATTTGTATTTGTGGATGAATTGTGGACATGATAGATAATAAAATCATCTTTTCTGTTTTAGAGTATATGATATTATCAGAGGTATTATAGACGTGATAATATATAGAAACTCAAAAGAAAATAGATTGATTTCTATGCAGAGATCAAAACATGACAAATGAGTAAGTAGATTCGGAATTGATTCAGAGATTATGAAAACATGATAAATAACGAATCCCCACTTAATAAATTGATAGAAGATTATGAACGGATGAACCGTTAGAAAATAATGAACAGATGAACTGTCGAGTGAATGTAATAAATGAACGGATGAACCGTCAAGTATTAATGAACATGTGAAACATCGGATGAATGTGAGAAATGAATGGATGAACCGTTAAGCATTAATGAATATGTGAAACGTCGGATGAATGAGGAACTTCTGCCTATAAATAGCAGAAATCTGGCGAGAATGAATACTTCTACTCCTCAACATAAAAATGTCATCTGGAGAAGCATCCAAGAAGACTAAGATAGCCTCAAAGTTTCAGAAAGGCACTGAAGAACGCCCTACTGGTCCAGTCAAAACGAAGAAGACGGAAGCAGGCGAAGGTTCGTCTGCACCCAAGCCACCAAGGGACATTCTGGATTTTCTGCTCGAACCAGGAAGGACTGAAGAAGAGGAAGCCATGAGGATGGCCGCTTGCAAATTCCTCGTGGGTTCTAGCAAGGAGGTTCTCGGCTCTTTTGCTGATCACGTCTTCGAGAAGGACAGTAGTGGCCCACGTCCAAAAGTAGAGAAGGATGATAGTGATCTTTCTAATATCATGTATCATCATTCATGAAAATAAAATAAAAATTTTATTTTTAAACATGAATTTGTCTAATGATTACAAGTATTTATATTTATACATAGTACTTTTTAAGGAATTTGCCATTAATAGGCATCAAAACTTTTCGACCATCCAATTCTGAGAGTTGATAAGCTCCATTTGAGAAAACTTTGCTCACAATATAGGGACCTTCCCACTTTGCGTAAAATTTGCCCTTACTCATATGAGTCATAGTCATAGGACGTCTGACTGTTAGAACAAGTTCTCCTTTTTGATATGATCGAACTCTGACTTTTTTATTAAAAGCTCTTGAAATTCTAGCTTGATAGAATTCAATATTCTGTTGAGCAGATAATCGTTTTTCATCCAGAGCTTCTAATTCCTGAAGTCGAAGACGATCATTATTTTCAGCAGTGAGTTCATTAGCGATTGCTATCCTTAAAGAAGGAATTTGAATCTCTAATGGAAGAACAGCTTCGCAACCATATACCAGAGAGAAAGGTGTACATTTGGTAGCATTACGAACTGTAGTGCGATAAGCCCACAAACATTCCCCGAGCTTGTCACTCCAATTACGTTTGTTAGTGGAGACAAACTTCTTTAGGAGTTTGATGATAGTCTTGTTGAAAGCTTCTGCTAATCCGTTAGCTGCTGGATTATATGCGGTAGAAGCAACATTATTGATCCGGTGATCGTCACAGAATCGAGTAAATTTCTGGCTGACGAACTGTGGTCCGTTATCATGAACAATGCGTCGAGGAACACCAAATCTGTAGATGACGTGGTGCTTAATAAAGCTGATGATATTAGACGTCTTAACTTCAGATAAAGGAATGGCTTCGGCCCATTTGGAGAAGTAATCAGTTATTGCGAGAATGAACCGATGACCTTTAGATGACGGTGGATTGATCGGGCCGACAATGTCCATGCCCCAAGCTTCGAAGGGCCATGATGCTGCCGTCGGATGTAGAAATTCCGAGGGTTGATGAATAAAATCCGTATGGATTTGATAAGCTTTACACTTCTTTGTGTATTCGATAGCATCAGATACCATGGTGGGCCAATAATAACCCATACGTCGAATACGGTCTTGAAGTTTTGGTCCTGGCTGATGTGCTCCACAAATTCCATCATATGCTTCACGAATGATTTGTTGAACCTCGTCACCGGCAACACATCGAAGGAGTAAACCATCATAAGCTCGACGATATAAGGTCTTTGTTGTATGATTGTAATAGAATCTGAGTGATCGTCGTCTGATAGATGCTGCCTCACTCGGATCATCCGGAAGAATATCATATAATACGAGATCTAAGAAAGGAAGTCTCCAATCTTTATCCGTATTCTGATTCTCAGTCGAGTTACTGAAGATGAATTCCATGCTGGAATCGGATGAAGATGATATCGATTTACGACTGAATCCAAATCCTCTTGTTGTGTTGACGTCATGAGATGTTGATTCTTCAATGTCAACTGGAAGTCCTAGAGTCAGGTTATTTTTAAGATGAAATAATTCTCGATTACGAACAACAATTATTTGTTGCCGTCTGATTGGGATAGCCAGCACCGCTGTAAGATTAGCAAGGGCATCAGCTTCTGTGTTACATGCTCGCCTAACATGTTCAATGAAGAATTTTTCAAACGAAGAAGCCATAGATATAGCTGTTTTATGATAAGGAACCAGATCTTGATGGCGAACTTCATAAGTACCCCTGATCTGATTGACAATAAGTTTAGAGTCTCCATATGCCTCCAAATGTTGAATATTCAGATGTTTAGCGAGTTGAAGACCAATAAGTAATGCGTTGTACTCAGCTACATTGTTTGAACACGGCTGATCGAGAGAATAAGCTCTTTGGATGGCAAGACCTTCTGGCGATACAAGAACAATTCCAACTCCAGCGACAATATCGCCATTAGGACCAATTCTTGATGCTCCATCAAAGAATAGACGCCAAGTAGGATCTTATTCAGCAATTTGATTTGAATCTAGGACTTCATCTGGGATTTCATCATAGAGTTTTGAATTTTCTGGAATTGAGTGAGCAGCCAGAAAATCAGCTAAAGCTTGTCCTTTAACTGATTTCTGAGGAATATAGTGCATGTCATACTGAGCAAGTAGGATTCCCCAGTTAGCCAATCGAAAATTCAAAACACTGGGTTTCTTCATCATGATCCGTATAGGATTGATCCTGGAGATGACATGAATAGTCTGGCCAATGATATAATGACGTGTCTTTTGGACAGCAAACATCAAGGCTAGACATTCTTTTTCAACCGGTGAATATCGAGGTTCAGCTCCGGTCATAGTGCGACTGAGATAATAAATGGCTTGTTCATGGCCATTTTGATTCTTTTGAGCGAGTAATGCACCCAATGAATGACTCATTACTCGAGTATAGAGGAGGAACGGTATTCCTGAGACGGGAGGTACCAATACTGGAGGGCTCATTAGATATTGTTTTATATCATCGAATGCTTTCTAACATTCATCATTCCAGATAAAAGAGACACCTTTCTTCATAAGTTTGTTGAATGGTCTGCAGCGTCCTGATAAATTAGAGACAAATCTCCTGATATAAGCGATTCTTCCTTGAAATCCTCGTAGCTCTTTTAAGGTGCGTGGAGGACGCATCTCTTGGATGGCTTTGATCTTCTCGGGATCCACGTGTATACCTTTAGAGGTAATGACGAAGCCGAGAAATTTACCACTAGAGAGCCTAAGAAGGACTTAGTAGGGTTCATCTTTAATTGATGCTTACGCATTAGATCAAATATAATCTTCAAATCTTGGATATGATCCTCCTTTTGTCGACTTTTGACTGCAATATCATCAACATAGCATTCGACTATTTTCCGCAATGTTCACGAAATATAGTGCTCATAGCTCGTTGATAAGTTGCTCCTGCATTCTTGAGACCGAATGGTATAACTGTATAACAGTATGTACCAATCGGCATTCTGAAAGAAGTGTGCTTCTCGTCCTCTGGAAATATTTTGATCTGATTGTACCCAGAATACCCGTCCATGAATGACATTCGTTCAAATCCACAGGTATTATCAACCATGACATCAGTGATTGGTAGAGGGAATTCGTCTTTAGGATATGCCGCATTGAGATCGCGAAAGTCTATGCATACTCTGATCTTGCCAGTCTTTTTAAGAACAGGAACAATATTAGCCACCCAATCGGGATGTTGTTCCTCTCTAATAAACCCAGAGGTAATGAGTTTATTGACTTCAGCTTCAATTGCATCCATGATGTCTGGACGAAATCGTCGCTGTTGTTGTTTGACCGGTTTAGCATTCGGCAAGATATTGAGCTTGTGAGTTGCAATTTGAGGATCAAGCCCTGGCATATCTTCATAACTCCAAGCAAAGACATCGATGTAATCACGAATGAGTTTGATCATGTCTTTCTTATCAGTTTCTGAAAGACTTTTACTGATGAATATTGGTTTGGGAGATCCCTCTTCACCAACATCTATTTGAACAAGTTTATCTTCAGTCGGAGGTTCTTTTTGCTCGAAACGGAACTCCCATTGATTATCTAATCTTTGGGCCCACTGTTCTGATTCAGGTGAGATTTCAAACTCTTCTTCGTCTTCATCACTTTCTTCAGAATGGTCAATAGAAACCATATTGGAAGACAGAAGGTTGCAATAGAAGTCACCGATACTCGTATCGGAATCCCAAGAAGTGGTACTAGAAGAATCAGATCTCTTATCTTCGTCAGACTCGGGATCTTCATGGATAATATTGATGAAAGGAGTAGGAGCAGTATAACCCAATCCGCATTTCGTCCTTCCATATTTCAAAGGAGGAATCCGGACAGGTATTTTTCTTCCTTTTCCATCGTTGAGGCCAGTCCTGAAGTCATAGCCCATATTTTTGATGATGTCTCTAGATTGCTGACTATAACGACGTAGTTGTAATCTTCCAGTATCATCATTTTTGTCATCATCTTCAAGATCAGAAGGATTTTGAGGCCCTTTGTAGAAGAATATTGGAATGTCTCCTTGCTTTCTGCTGGGAACTAGAAAGTATGAAGATTGTACAGGTTCTAGAGATACATCTGTATGAACAGTCTGTACAACTCCTATGGTTATTGTGTTCAAGTCATCTAACAGATGTAAATAACTATGAACATAATTACACACATCAACGTACTGCAAAGGTGGAGACTTTTCATTAAATGTAAAAGCAACAATATTTACATTGGGAGAAGGCTGAGCCTTAGAGATTTTAGCCAAGTCAATGACTAAAGGGGAAGAAGAAGAAGAAGAAGCTTTGTTTCGATTAAGATCGATAACAAATGGCTCAGAAGAGGTGAGCTCCCTTGAAGTTTGAGTAGGAAGAGTAGTCCGCCCTCCAACTGGAATTAGCAGAGTATCTTGTGAAGATACAGGAACTGTAGTACGCCCACTGACAGGAATGATCAGTGTATTTTGAGTAGATGACTGAGGTAACGGAGAGATCCGTCCACTCACTGGAATGATGAAAGAATCTTCTCCAGAGGGTTTAAGAGATTGTTACTGAGTAGTTCGACCTTTAACAGGGATTATTAAAGTCTCACTTTGTGCATCTTCTTTCTCCATAGCTTGTATGATCCTTGTATACTCTTCTTTGTACATTCGGGAATCGTTGAAATAAGCTTCAACCCCATGGAAGGGATTTATATCAGCAACTTCTTTTTGTACTCTTCCATTGCTATCAATGTATTTAAGACATTGATGAAGAGTAGAGGGCACCACATTATTTTCATGAAGAAAGGGCCTCCCCAGAAGAAGATTATAGGATCCCATGATCTCGATCACATAGAAAGTGACTTTAGATCTGAAATCGCCTATCTGAAGCTTCAGATGAATCTTTCCCAAAGGCTCACTTCGGCTTTGATTGAATCCCAAGATAGTAGTAACCGTCTTGGAGAGCTTGTGAAGAGGGATTTTTAGTTCATCCAACAAACTCTTTGGCATTATGCTTATAGCAGACCCTGGGTCAATGAGGATACGATCTATCTTCATCGTATCAATATAACCAGTGTAGTAGAGAGGTCGGTCATGTCGATTATCCTCCAGTAGCATGTCGTCTTGTGTAAAGGTGATATTTGGGATAATCTCCAGTACACTGTTGCAATGTAAGCAAGTGGCAGGTTCCGCATCTGGCTTCTTCAATTGTGCAAGACAAGAGTCAGCTTGTAGAAGTGCTTCACTTAACGTCTCCCGAGTTTCTTTAGAAAGACGTAGAAGTTCAAAGAGGGACATTCTAGCTGGAGTATTAGCAAGTTGAGCCAAAATATCGAAGTTGTAAGGCTTCTGAAGTCCAAGAGGAGAAGACTTCTTGATTGGCTTATCAAACCGAGCCTGTTGTTTGCCTTTCTCTAGAGCCGTAGGCTTGGGAGGAACAGGTTCAGTGGATGATTCTTCTTCAGGAGGAACATTAGGAGCATCTTTAGCATCTGAAGGGATATCAGTAGGATCTTCAGGATATTTAGAATAATCCTTTAGGTAAGGTTTTCCCGTTCGAGTAGCACTAACAAGTGCTTCTTCTTTGTCTTTTGGCTCTGTGTCAGAGGTAGACCCAAGAGAAGTCATATGACATGACTTGATCTTTCCAGCCTTCTTAGATTTTTGAGAAGAAATCTTTTGAGGAGAAGGCGATTCAAAATCTGCCACTAGATCAGGATGGATCCACATGATTTCCCCTGTTTCCAAAGTGATTGGCACTAATCCTTCAGACTGTGGAGGAGGAAGATTCACTATGTCAAGAGTTGTCTTGAGAATAGGAACAATTCCACTTTCAAGGAGTTGAGGAGGGAAATCTCCAAATTGCATAGAGACGACGTTGGAGGTGACGGTCTTCTCTTTTGGAGTAAGAGAGATAGCTCCAGATTTAATCATTTCTTGGATCTTTTCTTTCAATACATAACATGTACGAATTGTGTGACCCAGCATTCTGTGATATGGACAGTATTTAGGATGATCTGTCTTACCAGCTTCATCAGGTTTCTTGATCTCTGGTAATTGTATTTTATTACCTTTCAACAGACATTCAAAGATACCAAGGACATCGTCGTCGTCAAAAGAATATTCTTCTTTGGGGCGAGGTGTTCTTGATTGTTGAGTTGTAGAGGCAGGAGTTTGAACATTTGATGCATCTTTGCTCTGAAGATTAACTTCAAGAGTTTCTTTTCCTTTGCGAGCATTATTTTTATTGTTAGCACCTTGTCCTGTTTCTTTAGGAGTCATCTGCACTCCTAAACCTTTGAAGGTTTTAGCACTGATTTCTGCAGCTTTGGCACTGACTATAAAGGAAGGCCAATCTTGAAATTGAGTGGACCCTGTCCACATACTGATGACTGGCAACAAGTTTGATTTGCACGTGTCAATGGTGACAGTATCAGGAGTTCCAAGAGGCATCTTCAGAGCTTCTCTTCGAAACCGTTCAATGTATTCCTCTGTAGATTCATTATTTTTCTGTTTGATTCTAATAAGAGCAGACATAGTCATGTCATTAAGCCCTTCATAGAACCTTTCAAGAAACATCTGTTTGAAACCAGCAAATGAGGTAATACTCCCATCTGGGAGACTCCTATACCATTTATAAGCCGTTCCCTTGAGACATCCAATAAATACCCGAGTAAGGAGGGCATCACTTGGTTGCAGTTGATCAGTCATCACTTCAAAGTGATTAATAAACTGACTTGGAGAAGTGGTTCCATCATAGAATGAGATAGTAGGAGGCTTGTATTTAGGAGGATATGATACTTGCTTCCATTCTATCGGATAAGGCTGTTTGATGCCTAACCTTTGTAAACCATCCTTCTGTTTGAATGCCTCGAATTGAGTTTTGAGATTCTTTAATTCTTCAGAGACAACTCCCGAAGATTGTGGAGTTGTGGCTTGTAGAGAATAGTTGGGAGGAGGAACAACATTGTAAGCACTACCCCTAGCTCCAAAGAGACTAGGATTTGGTTGAGCTGGTCCAGGAGTATTGGATTGTACTGCTGGAGGAACTTGTACTGGACTTATATCAGTATCAACTGATATGGCATCTGATACAGTCTGTCGATTTTGCAACTGAGCTGTCATGAGTTTATACATCGACTTCATTGTGTCAGTCATAGACTTCATTTGCCGTTCCAAAGAAGCAATTCTTTGATCTTGAGGAGTCAAGGAAGAAGAAGGTTCATCAGTATTTCCATCAACCATGTAAGTCGTGACTGTATGAGGGATTATTGATGAACTAGTAGATGTTGTATGCTCTGAATCATTGCTTCGTACATCAAAGTCAACTATAGGAGAATTACCCCCAGTAGGAAGAGGTGGGAAGTTAGATTCTCCAAGAAATTCAGAATCAATTTCAGGGATCAAATTTCTTTGACTAGAAGCTAGGACTCTTGCTCTGGTATTTCTATATACTCCATCTGGACTATCAACTCTACCCCCGGTGTCCCGAGAAGTCATGTTGACAGAGGCAAACAAAGGCTCATCTTCATCAGGCATAGGTTCATACTGAATCCTATTGAAGACAGACTGTCGTTTATTTTGACATCTGCATTGCATTATGACTCTTGGCTGGAAGTCACATTCATGATCACCATGGTCTTGAACTGTTGATTGACATCTGCACTGAATTATGACTCTTGGATAGAAGTCACATTCAGCATGTTCCTTTGATATAGAATTACTCCTTCTCTTCTGTTGAAGATATTCCCGTAAATCTGTTTGTGAAGATTGAGGAGTATACTTTCTGTTCTTGGGTCTTGATGGCTCTTGATTATACAAAGAGTGATTAATGTGAGCCATATAATTTCTTGCATACTCTGCATCTGGATCTTTTATCTTCATATCCAATTGGTATGGTTTCTTAACACCAGAAGTGCTGAGTTTTGTTCTTAAATCAGTGGAAGGTAACACATTAATTTTGGAAACATGGAGTTTTCCTTCCATTGATCTGGATATTTGCAGAGAAGGAAGAGTTGAACCACTCCTTTGATTAGGAGTTGGTAACAGACCCTCTTTAATGGATAGATTCTGTGCCCAATTTGAAGAAGTCAAAGAAGAAGACATTAAGAAATGTTTCTTCTTAGACTCATTCAAGTTTTGAGACATAGAATGTCCAGAAGGAAGAGTAGTCAAAAGACCATCTCCTTTCCTTTGACTAACAAAAGTATCAGTCGAAGCTCTTCCTGAAGTAAAAACTACAGGAGCAGAAGAAACAACTAAAGAGTTATTCCTTTTCGAAGGGACTTTGTGTGGAAGACCACCCCCAGTTCTTGTAGAACTCGGTGAAGAAGAAGAGATAACTAAGGAGCTATTCTTCTCTGATGAAATACACGCTGAAACAGACTTGGTTAAAGAACCAGAGCTGTTAGCATGACTTTTGATTTTAGAATTACACGCTGGAACAGATTTGGCTAAGGAACCAGTACTGTCAGCGTGACTTTTAGTTACTGTCATCTTCGAGCGCACACTGTTGAATGTGGGATTGCACACTGGAATAGATTTGGCTAAGGAGCCAGTACTATCAGCGTGACTTTTAGAGTTGAATTTGCACGCTGGAACAGATTTGGCTAAGGAGCCAGTACTGTCAGTGTGACTTTTAGAGTTGAATTTGCACGCTGGAACAGATTCGGCTAAGGAGCCAGTACTTACAGCGTGACTTTTAGTTACTGTCATATTCGAGCGCACAGGAGTGTGCGTGCTTGCAGTGGAGTTCTTGCCAGTGTTAGGAGTAGACACTGTGGCAGAGACTTCACCATTGACTGCCAACTGATTCTTAGGGACATAGACAGAGTGTCCCTTCGACTTGGCAGTGATGATGGAGGCTGGAGTGGGCTTGCCACCCTTAGCCCGCTGTATTTCTTCATAGACGAGTTGATCGAATTTGATCGTCATCACCTTCTTCATCGAGCCGATTGACGAAGTGTCGCATTGAGTTGTTACCATCTCAGAAGAGGAGATGGTTTTTCCCAGCAGAGTCGCCAATTTGTTTTCCATAAAGAAATTCTCTTTATTTGTTGTGTTTCTGGGAAAATTACAACTGTAGGAATCCGATCTAGAAGACGATCGCTTTATCCCTTGGACTATACGAAGAAGAAAAGCTCTCAAAATTTTAACAGTAGATATCAATGTATCTGTACAATGAATGAAAAAAAAGAACTCTATTTATAGAGTCAAAAATAATAACTGAAAAGATAACTGTCTTCACAGCCTGTGCTTAGTTGAAAATCACGCAGGATTTAACATACGCAAGGTTGTGAGCAGTTACTGGACGTGGCCTATAACTGTTGGACACATGGCGATCATGCATGAGTCGTGTACAAGTTACAGGATACGCAGGCGAGAGATCAGTGGCATGGCTGCCACGTACTCCAATTTGATGAAATCCACGCAGACTTGTTGAAGACGAAATTCACGCAGACTCGGGACAGAAAGCTTCAAAATCCACGCAAAACTTGGGGCAGGAAGCTTCAGAATCCACGCAAATTTGGTGAAGAAAACTTCAGAATCCACACAGATTTGAGGGAAGAAACTTCAGAATCCACGCAAACTTGAGATAGAAAGCTCAAAATATACGCGGACTTTGGGAAGGAACATAATCCACGCTCAATTGAGGCAGGACTGCCAGCTGTCTTGATTCGACGTGCCTCGACTGACACAAAATCTCTGACAGTGATTGCTTTTGTCAGTCGCATTAAATGACAAGAAGCTCTTTTGGTACGCCAACTTGACGAAGGTTGAGTCTTGCTGAAGAAGATTTCGAAAGTCACGCAATAGTCGGCTGTGATCTCTCGAGTTCTGTGCATACATGGCATACGAAGAGACATTTTTCGACTGTTGTGCTGTCAGTCATAATTACTCTCTGACAAATGATGAGCTGTCTCCCCAGAGTGATTTGTTTATATTGTCTGGATCAACTGAGCGTGACTTTTGACTCTGTCCTGATCCACTCAGCGTGACTTTCATTTTTTAAAGGCCTACAGTATGTTGGTGCCATCAAGGTGGATCGAATGCAGATCGACCATGGGTCCTCTCTCAGCATTATTCCTGGAACTCTACTTCAGACGCTGGGGATTCCGAAGCATCGCCTGACAGCGTCTTACACTACCATCAGTGGCTTCAACGCCAGTAAGAGTGAGCTACTGGGGAAGATCCGCTTGAAGTGTCACATCGACGATCTCCAGACAAAGGTGACTTGCTATGTTGTGGATGCAGACGTCAACTACAACATCCTATTGGGACGGCCGTGGATACATGAATACATGGTGGTGCCATCCACCCTCCACCAATATATGAAATACGTATCCACCAGCGGCATCATCTGAACAGAGTTTGCTGATGTCGGTCCCTTTAGAGGGATTGAAGCCTTCTTCACCGACGCCGACCTGTATAAATCAATTTATCTCGAAGATGAAGCCAATGACGCTGATGATGAGGCAGAAGCTGAGGTTGAAGCTGACTCAAAGGCGGACATGATAATCAATGCTCCCTTAAAAGTGTGACTCAAAGGGAGGCCGCCTCAAACACCGGCTCCTATGGTAGTCAAACTCCGCAAAAAGGAGCCAGCTTCTCCGGGCACTACACCCAATGAAGCTCCATTGAAGATACGTCTCAAAGGCAAGCCCCCTCAAGTAGCGGCTCCCCTCGTAACCAAGCTTCGAGGAAAGGCTCCAGCTCCCGGCACACCAACCGAGGCTCCCCTCAAGGTGCGGCTCAAAGGCAAGCCTCCTCAGTTGTCAGCGACCGTCAGGCCACAAGAGAAGACCTCGACGTCCTTCTCAGCACAGTCCGAGCCAGCACGGGCCAAGCTCCCAAAAAACTCTTCTGAACCTCCCAAGGCGGCTCCAGTTCTCACTGATGAAGACCTTGTAGAGTACATATCGACTAATGTCGATGCCCCATCCCTCGATGATGTAATCCCTCGGGACAAGATCCCGTATTTTATCAATAATAGAGTATCTTTCAATTATTCTAGTCTTCCATATTGGTATACCATGTACACTCTAGATAATGCTCTACAGTCGTTGCAAACACAAATAACGACTGTGAGTCATATAAATCGAGTCATCATGTACCAAGGAGTCTGTTACATAGTCCCACCTCGGAACAAGGACGAGAAGTCCATTATCTTTGGCAAAGTCGAGCGTCACCAAGACCTCCCACCGACAGAGCCAGAACCCGACACCGGCAGAATGCAAATCTACCGATACAACGATCGAGACAAGTATCTCATCTAAAAGATGGGTTACAACTTAAAGAGCGACCAAGGTCTGAACTACGACAAAGGTCAACACCTTCCCCTATGACTTTCGGTCCCAAATGGGAAGCCGCAAGACTACTATCACCGTACCCGACGTGGGGTAGGCTATATCATGCCTCCAACAACTCCAGAAGAATCAGAAGCAGAGGATGTCATACATTCTCACTCATCTGAAACTTCAACTTGGGACTCCGACACCAGTATCGGCTCAGTCTTTAGGAAGGTGCTGTCAGCCAACATGACATCCGTACATCCCTCAAAAGATAAAGATGACGATCAAACAGGAGAGTTCTTCAAAGAAGAACCCTGGGCTCAACACCTAGGCGCACAATAGGAGTTTCGCTTTAGAACCCCCTACCAAAGACGAAGTCAAACAGATTGACTTTGGGGATGGATCTTCATCCAAACCCATCTTCATCAGCAAGAGTTTGGTGGGAGAGGACCGAGAATCCTTGATCCACCTGGTCAAAGAATATATCGACGTCTTCGCCTGGAGCTACGAAGACATGCCGGAACTCAACCCACAAGTCGTAATGCACAAGCTTAACATCTTGCTTGACGCTAAGCCCGTTAAGCAGCAACAGCGGCGCTTTCGTCCTAACATCATGGACGCCATCGACAAAGAGATCGACAAGCTCTTGGACAACAGGTTCATTTGTGAAGAGCAACACCCTGACTGGGTAGCCAACATCGTCCCCGTCACCAAGAAGAACGGAAAGATTTGAGTCTATATCGATTTCAGGAATCTCAACTCTACATGCCTGAAGGATGAGTTTCCACTCCCGATCACTGACGTAATGATCGACAATACATGTGGCTTCGAGCATATGTCCTTCATGGACGGCTACTCAGGCTACAATTAGATTAAAATGTTCCTGGACGACGGGAAACACACGTCGTTCAGAACACCAAAAGGAGTTTACTGCTACACAGTAATGCCCTTTGGCTTGAAGAATGCTGGTGCCACATACCAACGAGCTATGAGCATCATCTTCCGTCAACACCTTCGCAAGACAGTCGAGTGCTCTGTTGATGATACGCCGTCAAGAGCTGTCTTAAGGGTGATCACCTACGAGACCTGAAGACAGTCTTCGACGTTATGTGGGCGCATCAGCTTAAAATAAACCCCGCTAAATCCTTCCTTGGGGTCTCTAGTGGAAAGTACTTGGGCTTCATCATCACCGTGAAAGGCATTCATGTCGACCCTAAGAAGACTAAAGCCATTCTTGACATGGACCCTCCGAAGAACCTCAGAGAACTTCGAGGCCTACAAGGGTGACTCACCTACATTCAGAGGTTAATCGTGAACCTTTCCGAAAAATGTCAACCCTTCACCAAGCTTATGAAGAAGGGAGTGTCTTACGTCTGGACATAAGAATGTCAAAAAGCTTTCGACGATATCAAAGCTTATCTGACAAGTCCCCCAGTCTTGGTGGCACCCGTCGTAAACAAACCATTCTTGCCTTATGTCAAAGCAATGGACCATTCCTTTGGCGCTTTGTTGGCCCAGAACAACGAAGCAGGCTATGAGCAGGCCATTTACTACCTCAGCAGGACGATGGTTAGGGCCGAACACCGGTTCAACCCTATAGAAAAAGAGTGTCTAGCCTTGGTGTTCGCCATCCAGAAGAATCACCACTATGTCTCGGGACAAACGATCCATGTCATCTTCCGAGTCAACCCACTCAAAATTCTTATGACAAAACCAGGAGCATTAAACTCTCGGTTGGCTACATGGGCGATATTATTGACACCATATGACATGGTATTCGTACCAAAAAAGGCTGTCAAGGGCCAAGCATTGGCCGACTTTCTAGTCGTGCACCCAATCTCGAAATCATCCAGACTCTACGAAGGTAACCCCGATGAGGTGCAAGAAGCAAACTTTACCGAAGAAAGCCCAGTCTGGCGAATATTCTTCGACGGTGCTTCCAGAACAGGCCCCAAAAGCCAGATTATCATATGAGTGAGAGTGGTCTTAATCTCTCCCGACAAGCTGGTCATCCAGCACGCTTATTCTTTTTCAGAACCGTGCTACAACAATGTTAAGGAGTACAACACTCTCATCTTGGGGCTTCAGTTAGCAAGACAGCTGGGGGTGGACTACCTCGAATCTTATGGCAACTCAAAGCTCATCATCAATCAAATTCGAGGACAGTATGAGGTCCGCCATGAAGACCTCATCCCCTATCACAAAGCGGCATTGGACATCATCTCAACTTTCGTAGAATTCTTTATAGAGCATGTGCCTCGGCTGTAAAACTTGGAAGCTGATGCTCTGACCGGCCTCGCAACCTCATTGGCTGCACCCGTCGGGACTCAACACTTTGTTACAGTGACGGGTCGGGACTTGGCTTGCCCCAGAAATAATCTGTGTATGCGGACAACTCATGCCATGGCCACAGACCCTGGCATCAATGTCAGAGACTGGAGATTCCCATTTATCGAATTTGCCGTCTACAGAATCCTCCAAGAAGACCCGAAGGAGGCAGTCTCAGTCAAAAGGCACTTCCTCCATTTCTATTATGATACAGCCTCCAAAATACTGTACCGACACTCCTACGATGGACTTCTCCTCTGATGTCTATCTAACGAAGAAGCCGCCGAAGCTCTTCGAGAAGCTCATGACAGAACGTGCGGAGCTCATCAACCAGGTCCTAAGCTACAGGACCGACTTCGACACATGGGCTATTACTGGCCCACCATGATGGCTAACGCTGTCGAGTATGCAAAAAAGTATCGTGCCTATCAGTTGCACGCCGACTTCATCCACATACCGTCAGAGCCTCTACCCCCGACGGTTGCCTCTTGGCCATTTGAAGCCTGGGGAATGGATATAGAAGGGCCTATCACCCCTCCTTCGTCAAGGGGACACCGCTTTATCCTGGCAATCATCGACTATTTCTCTAAATGGACGGAAGCAATACCTCTCACAAAAGTTAAAAGCTCAAGAGTGATCAGCTTCATCAAGCATCACGTCATCTACCATTTCGGGTTACCTCGGAGGATTATCCACAAAAATGGCCCGCAATTCATCAGCCATGCGTTCAATAGATTCTGCAACAAGAACCGTATTCAGAATGTGGCATCAACCGCTTACAATCCGGCAGCAAACGGATTGGCTGAAGCTTTTAATAAGACCATCGTCAAGCTACTCAAAATGGTCGTGTCATCCAATAAGCATGATTGGGACGAAAAGCTCGGTGAATGTCTTTGGGCCTATCGTACAATGGTACAGACCCCGACGGGCAATACACCATTCTCTATAGTTTACGGAAGCGATGCAGTGCTACCGCTGGAGATCCAAATCCCCTCACTCCGAGTGGCGATCACAAATCAGTTAATAGAAGAGGACAATCAACATCGCCGTCTGCTAGAGTTGGAAGCATTGGACGAAAAATGCCTCTTGGCTCAACAGCGCATCGAACTTTACCAAGCCCGCATATCACGGACTTTCAACAAAAGAGTCCGACAGAGGACTTTCCAAGTGCGTGACTTGGTTTTGGCAGTCAGAAGACCGATGGTGATGACTCACAAAATACCAAAAAAGTTTAAACCTAAATGGGAAGGACCCTTCATCATAGAGACGGTATACTCAAACGGTGCTTATCGTCTCGTTCAAGCTAACGGGGACTTGTTCATGATGCCCATCAATGACAAGTTCCTAAAAAAGTACTATTCTTGACCTCCATCAAGAACGTACTGCCTCTCCCCAGAGAGAGGACTGGTGAACTTGACCAAACCAGGTTCACACCCCTTCTTTCGACAATTCATATGCTTCTGGAACCCAGTTGTTTCGTCGCATTCTATCCCCAGTAGAAAAACAACCATGTCCATATCACCTATGAGTTGCCTCTCTACACCTCATCAAGAAGGATCCTTCACCGTATAAGATCATGCTTAAATCAATGTTTACCACGTCCACATTACCTCTGAGTAAACAATCCATACAACAATTCCTGTTGTTGCACCATAGAACATCCACGTCCATATCACCTCTGAGTTGTTCTATAAAATCCCATATAGTTCACCCCTACCATGTCCATGTTACCTCTGAGTAGGAAAAATCTACCATTTTAGCCCATATTTACCATGTCTACCTCACCTCTGAGTAAATATGTCGGTCCCCTCTATCAATTTATTACCCATACCCAACACCAAGGTACGCCAAGGGTGATAAGTGTACACAAAAATTATCCCATATTCACCACGTCTATATTACCTCTGAGTGAATGTGTCGGCTTCCTCCGTGAGTAACTTATTTCTACACCCAGAAACCAAGGTACGCAATAAATAATGGGACCACGAAAATCACAGAAAATGAACAAAATAGAAAGTTCTTTCCATTTTTTTCAGCTAAACAGAAAACAAAAAAGTACATCAATATTTGAAAAGAAATAAATTGCATCTTCAGGTTTCTTCAGATCTCAGAAACACTAAGACAAAATAGGGACATTGACTTTTCCCGAAAATGGCGATTGCAAGGCAAACTACGAATCCTCACAACCAGGGATCGTAGTTGCGTTGAGGCATGTACCACTCTCTCAGCCACTTTGCATACGAAGGCTCAATCTGGTTGAGGTCTTCGGCAGGGACATGAGGGTTAGTCCCGATGCTGCTGCTCTCTGACGATGACTCCTCCTTAACTTCAACCTTGGGAGTAATCTCTTCCTTGAGGGTCATCGGTTCTTTCTTGACCTCGTCCTTTGGTGATACCTCCTTAACGTTCACCGGTCTTGCTTGACGAAAGGAGGCGGTATCTCTTCCCTCACGAAAGCCTCCGCCTTCGACATGGATACAGCAACAGAGTCAAAGAGAAGTTAGCAAAAAGACCCAGAAGCTTAAAATAAGTATCTGAGGCACATCAACAAATCTGGCGCATCAAACTGGGTCGAAACCCTTGTGCGCAGATAGAACCTAAGCTTCGGCGCATCATCAGGACTTAAGTCCATACACGTCAGCTGAAAGGGCTTCAGCGCATCATCAGGACAAAAGTCCATGCACGTTAGCCTAAACACATCAACATGAGGTAGCCCATCTGTAGCCGGGTCACCCCAACATCACTGCAACAAAGACCAAGGCAAGGGAATACCCACCGAGCACTTTCGGGCAAACATCGGTGTGGGTCGCCCTGATGACGGAGACTTCCTCCGTGTTGACCTCCAAAGGTTCCTTGCCTCGGCCCCTTCCTCGGCTAGCAGCACCGCCTCGAGGAGTCTTGGGAGCCATCTCTCTGACAAAGGATAGAAGAAAGAAAAGCGTTCTGACGAAAAAGAAAACTTTTGCAGAAAAGTAGAAGACTCTCTCTCCTCACAAGCCGCCTATTTATAGGCTTGGCCTCACGCGTAAACCGATGAGGCATGACATCAGCAATCAGTCGCTTCGGGTCTCGAGAAATCGACGGCTGCTTATCTTCAAAAGATCATCATTAATCTTTCCTAAGATCGAGGCGTTATCTCTTCAAAAGAAGCATGCACCCTAACAGTATGTGCCTTAGCAACAAGCGTTTCCCGACAGCAACGCGCAGAACGACTATACGCCAAAAAAAGCCGTGCGCCTAGGCAAGAGGCATGCGCCTAAAGTCGTTAATCCCCATGCTTCTTATTCAAAGTATTCCAAAACTTGCACAAAAGTTTTGAAAACTTTAAAGGGGTCTTGTAGAAGCATGGAAATTCAGGCACATCTATAGGCCAGAATCTTATACGCTCAACCCAACCATGCGACCAACTCCAAATGCGCCAAGAAGCTCAAACAAATACTTGGCACAGCAAAAAAAAATACAAATTTAAAGACTTTTATTTCATATGAAAGTTTATTACATGTCTAAAGAAAGGATTTACAAAGGAGAAATTCTACAAAGAAGGAAGATCCTAAAGCTATAGCCAGACGCAGCAAACTGCCATGCGCCCCTGCCAGGCGCATCATCTGCCAGGCGCATCATCTGTCAGGCGCATCCTTCTGATGTCTCGTCTAGGCGCATCATTCCAGTATCTCAACATATGCGCATCTTCGTGCATAGTCAGAGGGAATCACTCTCTCTCATCAGCACCAATCAGCCCTTATGTAGCAGGAGGAGAAGCTCTCCTAGCTCGACAAGGATCACGGCACGACTCCTCGATCTTCGGAAGCAACAGGCACACTCGGCAACCTGTGGCTCTACCAGTATAACGAAAGATAGAGCACGGCCGTCCCGATCTTTGGATCTAACAGGCACCATCGGCCTGTGTCGGGACTCGATGATCCCGATATTTGAATACAACAGACACTATCACAGAAGCTCAGAGTGACGGAAAGACTGGGGCAGCGTATCTTCACCCTCGGAAAGAGCTCGAGTTCGAAAGTTCGCCAAGGCAGAGCTCCGACCAAGTTCATCTTTTGAAGAATGAAAGCAAAGCTTTCCTTCATGCGGCTATTTATAAGCACGAGCAACCTACACCCGAGTGCCAAATGGCCAACGTTCCAAATTCTATGCAATAAATTTGTACTAATAGCAAATACATCCGTCGCCTCGTATTCGGCTAAGTCAAGGAAACCATTAATGCCTCGAAGAACCCAACAGGCAGGCCAAAGAGGATACGACACATTGGCAGATGCGTCGTCGATATCGTGTGCTCCCCATGGATACGCCCAGGGGACCATAGTTATGTGCCCACATTGGCACTAACCAATGCAACTCTCTCCATCAAACATTTAATGCTGAATGACAAAGGCGGCAACCAAGAGTCGTCCAATCAGCTGTGCAGAAAACGAAGTGCCGCTGATGTCAGCACCATCATTACACCTTGGGTCGACAACAATTGTCATACGACAGACCGATCATTTTTATGCGCCTCGTGGCCATACGCCCAGAAGACTGCATGCGCCCTAGTGATCATGCGCCCTTCCGGCTTACTTCTGACCCCAAGAAACAGAAGATAAAGTTCTGCATGCGCCTCAAAAGCCATGCGCCTGGACTTGCTCATGGCTCCTAAAGATCATGAGACCAAGTCGCCTCTCCTGCGCCTGATTGTAGGTGTACCCTGATGCGAAGCTCTGCATGCGCCTCAAAAGCCATGCGCCTAGACTCGTCTATGATGCCTAAAACTCATAGACTAAGTCGCCTCCATGCGCCCGATCCTAGGCGCACTCCGACAGATCACTCTCCTCCAAAATCGAGATCTTTGAGCCACAGGCATACGCCATGCGTCCCTTGACTCAGTTCTGTTCAAAGAATGGGTGCTAATCACCCAAGATCTCAGCAACAACCAAATCTCCGCGACTGCCACGTGCCAGCTCCATCATAGCCCAGTACAGCAGTCCAGCATTTTCAACTTCAATCCAAGAAGCATCAACGATGCGCCCCCGCCAGCATCAGCCACGTGGCGTTCTCAAGTCCAGGCACATCTGACATATGCGCGCATGAGCAGCCAGCCTTCTATATATAAATAGAAGGATCATTCCTTCACCATACACACACAGACAAGGACGGACATACATACACAGAGAGAAGCACATCTACAGAGGCCATAAGAGACACTTAACGTCCGTTTCTCCTCGTAACGTGCCGGCATCCAGAGTAACCCAGACCTTCAAGGAGTTCAAGATCGTCGTCAGATCGTCAACGGAGTCAACGCTTTACCACTCGCTCCACCGACATAGTTTCCAGATAAAAACAAAAGTGTACTCCTAGGACTACGTTAAGTCCTACATTGTATGCTGTTCTGTTTGTAATTGAAATGCCAAAATTTTAGTCAACAAAACCTTGTCGCAATTTCGATGGCAAACACATACGAAACTTACGAAATAAGAAATACGATTATGAATCGCGTCGCATGCAGTGACTTTGTTGAATGAATCATGTATGTATAGAATATACATATGCGATAAAATTTTGAGAATGGTCACTAGAGATAAGTCCGATCGAGAGTACGAGATGGCAAGTATCTATGATTGAAAATTTACCCGTTAGCTTTGTTTCAATTTTCTACCACTGGGCTTGGCTGAAAAACATATATTTTTGGGACGCCTTGAATATGTGTACGATCCAAATCAAGTTGTATGATGAATTCAAATCGAGTTACAGAAAAGACTATAAAAGTTAATGAAAGCTTGCATGAGCGTTTGAAACGGAATAGTGATAGTGGACGAGACCGTGAAACGATCGAAAGAAACACTTGGATTGAATGTTGGTTTCGGTTCGAGGATGAACCTTATTTTGAGTGGTATATTATGTAATGTTCCGCTCCGTACGGTATATTATGCTGAGTCGTTGACTCGAAGAGTTATGTTGACCCGAGGAATGCATCGAGTCGGATCGATGCAAAGAGTTACGTTGGTCCGAACGAGAAAGCATTGAGTTGGTTCGAAGACCCAATAAATCGGACATTCTGGTGCGTCAAGATAGATCCTCTTGGACTATTTTGTATTGGCTGAATCGTATTTATGAAAAGATGCAGGAAATTACAAGTATGGATTTTAGTTGGTTTCGTATACAAGCTAAGCTTTATGCTGAAATATAAGAGGTCAACATCTTGTCTTATTTGCAATGAAGTCCGCAAAACCAAAGCATCGTCTCGCAACGGACTGAGGCATGGGCACGATAGGCCGAATCAGTCGAATAGTTCAACGCAGCACGAAATGCTCGAATGGCTAAGTCAGAAGAGTTGGCTGTGTAATAAAGTTATAAAATCAAGGTACATCGGTTCGGCAAAACGACAATGCGTATCGGCTTAAGGTGAGAGGACTTCTACTCCGTCATGTCTAACTAAAATGTACCATTGTATGCTAATTTGACCTATCGAGTCTACGAGCGTGGCTTGATTGAGAGATATCGTAGTACATATCGAACACTAGATAGAACAATTGAATTGAAACATACATCAAATGTACGAGTCGTCAATGAACATAGAAATACCGCAAGGACGAGCGCCCACAAGCTATAAGAACATGAGATAACTGTATCGATGAGTGCATCAAATACATGAGTTACGGGATATTGAACGATTGGATTGAGGCACGAGTCGGTGAACATCAATCAAATGCGTGCCTCCGCGCATGAGTTAGTATGCTCGAACATGGAAAGTCTATATCGACGCAATTGCCTTAGTGCACGAGCTGTAGAACATTAAATACTCTATCAATACGTACCTTAAGTGCACGAATCAGTGGGAATAAACATAAGTCTAGCACATTGAAAGATCATGTCGGGACGTGCATCAAATGCACGAGTATAAGAACATCGAACACTAAGACGTAGAACATAAAAATACTGAATCAACGTGTGGATCGAATGCATGAGTCGATAGATATTGAATAATTATTGAATATGACATATTGTCTTGGAAATGTTTGGGACCTTCAGGTCGTTTACTTAAACATTGAATCGAGGCGACAAAACATTAAAAAAAGAACAAAATTGTACAAAGAATGTGAGAACATAGAAAGATGATGCGAAAAATATGAAATGATGCAAAGTTTGAGTTTTGGACTCAGATTATGTTTGGTTGTATCAGTAGTTGCGTGTTTCATGATCAAATGGACTTTGAATTAACCTATGCACGGGTTCATTTTTCTCGAACATGATCGTCGGAACGTCAGAACTGTTCGTCCTAGGAGGAATGGTTATCGTGGCTAAGAGAGCACGAGCATTGTTTGACCTTCAGTAAGGCTCACAACCTAGATTGAATAGGTGGCATCGCAATATATAAGACAAACATAAGTCTATTCTGACATGGTGAATGTCAGTGATCTTCCTATAGATAGGGGCTGGTGGGCTGAATGGCGCAGCCACACAGATATCCTGTACAGAAAGCACTTATAACATGACAAGGAAGGATGAAAGACATATTCACCTTGCGTCGGTGCAAAGCACTTATAACATGACAAGGAAGGATGAAAGACATATTCACCTTGCGTCGGTGCAAGGGTGAATGCGTCGAATTGGTAAGAAGTCATGCTATGAAACAATACAAGATTGCAATATGTTGCATGTATGCTTACGAGAATAAATGATAACATGCTTGCCATGAAATACATGTTTACTACTTTCGAATATTCCATAAAACTGATCCTAAGACAAATATAGAAAGATCACAAGTTAAGCTGCATGATTCATAAACTACTTAATGTGGGTTTAGTAAAGTGGGTCAATATTAGTAAGCGAGAGGATTAGTACTGATCTCCTACCAGATTTCTTGCAGGATGCATGGAATGGATTGCTCACGGCGGAGGTTCGCTTGAACACACTGAGGCAGGGAATGTCATAGCGTTTTGAGGCGTGCAACCGCATTGACGCTCGGGCTTACAACATGATTGATGCGGCCGAGATATAGAATACATAATGTATGGAACGGTGAAATCCTTTGTGGGCAAGAGAGAACTTGAGTGTTGTAAGCCAATCTGGCATGATTCGTTTGGGCTATTGAAAGCCTTTATAATTCTGCTATTTTTTGAATAAAAATAATTGTTTCGTACACTCTGTTTCGTTCGCTGCAAAATATTGAATCAAAGACAACCATTTTGAGAACCTGTCATCTTGTTTTGTACGAGTGAAACTCCAGACTCGTACGACATCATGCCCCAGTAAGGACGATCGATTCGGTAAAATCAAGCGATAACGAATGATTTTCTGAGTCGGGATATGACAGGGACAGTGGCGGTTGGAGGAACACCCTATTGGTCAGCAGTTCAGGGATGAGATAATACAAATAAAGATAGAGCAGGGGACCGACAGGAATAGTTGGATAAGGAAGAAGTCTAAAATCGAAAATTTTGATTCTTGGTTAGCATATTTCTAGTTCCGAATAATTAGGCCAATAACGGATAGAGTGGAGTTCGTATAGCTAAAAAATATCCCAAACAAGATGAGGTTGTGCTTGTATAAAGTGCTTGTTGGCAGACTTCTTACTAAGGATCTTCTCTTGCAGTTTGGTGTGGATATTCTTAACCCGACTTGTATGCTTTGTCAGCAGGAAGATGAATCAACAATGCATCTGTTCTTTAACTATTGGATATCATGGTTGATATGGCAATCGCAACGGGCAAAGCTTCGAATAGATGGTTCGTCCTCATGAGATATTAATGGGGTGTTAGAGGAGATCTCAGGGCAATGGAGGAGAAGGGGAGCTACACATTTTATGGAGGCACGGGTACGATTGGCGTCAGCAGTTTGGCACATTTGGAAGGAGAAAAATAAGCAAATTTTCGAGGGGAAATTAACCTCTCAAAATGGCATTATAAATAATATAGAGTATGATACGGCTAGTATGAGCCAAATGAATGATGTAAATTTGCCTGCATAATTAAGATGTATGGCTGAAACATTATTAATATAACGACCTTTGTTATATATATATATATATATATATATATATATATATATATATATATATATATATATATATATATATATATATATATATATATATAAACGGATCAAAAGATCCGTCCGCGGAGTCTCGCCAAAGCCCCACCCTCCTGCACCGTCGGATCAGGGGGCTTGCGTGGGGCTCATGCACGCGCCCGCTCGATCCAACGGTCGAGGGCAACGGGCCTCCGTGAGCGGAACTTCCAATCCGGACCCTATATATTGAGTCCCGCGAGGGAGCTCTGCCAAAGCCCCGCTCCCCCCTCTACTGGGAGAGAGAGGGGCTCGATCCAATACACGAGAGGGGACATGACTTTCGCGGGGCTCTGATCCGCTATATATATATATATACATATATATATATATAGTGGTGAGGCATTCTGCCCGAGTGGTCAAGAGATCGTTTCCTGTTATATATATATATATATATATATATATATATATATATATATATATATATATATATATATATATATATATATATATATACTCCGAAAAAAAAAATATATATATATATATATATATATATATATATATATATATACTCCGAAAGCCATCGTAAGACTAGCTTCGGCGGTGTGGCACATATGGAAAGAATGAAACAATAGGGTGTTCCATGGCATAAGAACTTTGATTGTAGCAATAAAGCATAATATAGAATATGTTGTAAGAGAGATGGGCACAATAAGGCCGATTAGCTGAGGGATGTAACACAAATTACTATCAATAAATTTACCTGGTTCCAAATATATATATATATATATATATATATATATATTGGTCTTCCCCGTCCTCCTTCCTACTCCCCCTCATGTCTCCACCTCCTCGGCTCCCGCTACGGCAGCCTCCCTGGCCTCCTTACCTCCTGGCGCTTCTCGGGCTTCCTTCCGACTCAGTCCCGGGTGCTCTTTCGTCCCCCTCATCTCCAGCTCTTCCACATCCCGTGCTGGTGGAACTTCATGTTGGCTCATTGGTCATGGTCAAACCTGATTTTAATAATTGATCAAACTATGTCTCAATATACGGAACAAATCAGATGTTTACTTAAGACGTTTTGGACACTTGGACACTGATCAAGATTGGATATCTACTCAGTTCAAGACCGAAGCTATGTTTGCCACTCGAGACTGTATTTCTTTATGCAATACAATTTTTACTTTTATTAAGTTTATGAATATATTGTACACCAAGTCATACCAGCAAATAGGCTATCCAAGCTCGTTTTTCAAAATGACCTATGTTTTGAAAAACATCTCTTATTTACAAAAAACTTCTGAAGGATTTCAAAAAGCCCACAAATATTTTCTTAAAATATTCCTGACCAACCCTGACAGAACTCGGCCATAGTGAACGTTATGTGAACGTTGGATTTTTGAACTTGGTCTTCCTTCAGTTGCGGATTGTTACATAGATTTCTGTCCGAATTCTGCATGAATTCTGCCAGAGTTTTGTCTTTGGAAAAACTATAAATAGAGAGGAATTCTGATCATTTTAAATTACTTATTCACTTTCATCTCTTCTCTTCTAAAGCTTACGTTTCTTCCAAAGAGTTTTCTAAAAAGCTTTTATTTTCAAATCCCAAGCCAGTTACAATTCTCTAGTCGATTTGCCGGTACGGTGCGATCTAGAAAATTTCAGAGAAATTGTAATCAGAGGATTGATTGAAGAAATACTCTTCAAAACTGAAGTTTGTCGAGTTCTTCGCATCAAAGCTCGCATCTGTAGAAGTTGCAAGGACTTCGTATGAAAACTTGCGGAATTTTTCAATAGTGGATTCAACTGGAAGCTAGAGTTCTTCCGACTGGACTAGTCTTTACAAGAGGAAAACCAGTATAAATCTCTGTGTTTGCGTTTGCCTTCTGATCTTTTTTTTACAGTTATTACTTTGTGATTATTGATATTATTTCTGTGATCTAACTGCTAACAAGTTTTTTAATTAGCAATATTCTGCTGCCTACGCTATTCACCCCTTTAGAGTATTCAGCTTTACGACTTCGTTCCTACAATTGGTATCAGAGCGGGTTATACAGGTAAGGCAAGGTAAAACTACAGTTATATTTAATTGTTATATAGATCACAGCATTACACATGGCAACTGTGAAATTCACAAGTGAAGGCCAAGCCACAAACAGACCTCCACTGTTTGACGGCACAAACTACACTTATTGGAAAACACGGATGAGTTTCTTCTTAAAATCTCTTAATTTTGACTTATGGTCTATAGTTATTGATGGCTACAAAAAGCCTCCTCGTATTACTGTTGAGGGAGTTTTAGTTGAAAAACCCCTTGATAAATATACTAAGGATGAAAAGAAAAAGGCCAGTCTTCACGCACATGCTATTAACGCTCTATTTTGTGCTTTAGACAGAACTAAATTTAATAGATGTCGACTTGCACAACATCAAATAAAGTGTGGAAACTTCTCAAAGTAACCCACGAAGGAATAACACAAGTCAAGGAATCAAAGATCAGCAGACTTACTCAAGAGTACGTGGCGTTCAAGATGAAGCCAAATGAATCCGTCACTCAGATGTTTATGAGATTCCTGGATATTGTAAATCCTTTGTCTTCATTAGGCAAGGAATACAGTAACCATGAGAAGATTCACAAACTTCTACGAGCTTTCACAAAGAACTGGATTCCAAAGGCTACAACAATCATTGAAGTAAACCACCTCTCAATAATGTCTCTAGAAACACTCATGGGTAAGCTACTCACTCACGAGTTGGAACTTTAAGACTTTTAAGATGCTACACCAAAGGAGAAGTCAGAGAAGTCGATCGCCTTCAAGGCTCAATATAGAAGAACTGTCGAAGATGATTCTGACGACAGCGACTCCGACTCTGAAGATCAAGCTCTTCTGGTAAGAAAATTCAAGAAGTTCATGAGATTCAACAGAAGAACAAAAGACAGCAACATCAACAACAACGAGAAAGATCCTATTTGCTATGGATGTAAGAAGAAAGGACATATGAAGAAAGATTATCCAACAGCATCATCATCAATAAGAAAAAGCAGCAAATATGACAAAGACTATCTGAAGAAATCTACATCATGGTAGTACGCCAATACAAACATATGGTATGAAAGTGAAACCAGCAACTCAAAAGACGAACAATCAGATGACGCTGCAAATATATGCTTGATGCCTTGCGATCAGGTAATCACTAATCCTCTGTTTGATCCTTATGATGATTTCACCTTTGAGCAATTAGAAGAGGCTTTCAGTGACTTGTTAAATGACTACAGGAAACTGCATAGTAAATATAAAACCTCTAAGAAGGTACTTAAAGAGTACAAAGATGATATAGGAAGACTTACCGACCAACTAGCTGATGTTAGAAATAATGATTCTTCTATTGATTATGGTGAGCTTTCCTCTATTAAGCTGTTGTTACACGAGACTATCAAGTTATCCGAAGAAAAAGACCAAACTATCATCCAGCTAAAGGAAGACCTATCTAAGGAGAGAAAGAATCTCCAGTGTGCACAAGTCAGAATGGAAACACTTACATCTGACTATACTATATTATATGACACCTCCAAAAAGTTGGAAATTAGTTTAGGAAAACGGCCTGAAGTTGCTGCTTCCTACTCTAACACGTGTCAATTACCGAATCATCGGAACACACCCAAACCAAACACTGTCAGACCAAACCATACCAAACCTATGCCCAAGAAGACTAATAGGCATGCATTTTTCTATACTAGAAAACTAAAACCTACCAATCATGTACCTCATACTACTTTCAACACTCAACATAAAAAATGTCATTATTGTGGCCTCATTGGTCATATATCCTCTGCATGTAGAATCAGAAAGTTAGTAGATCTAAATATTTATGTATGGATACCAAGAACTAACATGTCAGGACCCTACAAGAAATGGGTACCAAGAGTTTCATCTGCAAACTATTTTGTTTGTGGAACACCCTTCACATGCTAGAAGCAAATGGATCCTCGACATCGGTTGCTCACGGCACATGACCGGTGATGCATCATTATTCGCAATACTATCAAAGAAGAATAAAAGAAGGATACGTCTCCTTCGGTAATAATTTAAGAGGGTACATAATCGGTATCGGTGACATTGGTAATGCTCCATATCCTGTGATTAAAGATGTATGTCTAGTTACCGAGTTAAAACATAATCTGCTCAGCATAAGCCATTTAGCTGATCACGGTTATGATATTAACTTCATCAAAGACAAATGTACTATAGTTGATAGCTCAACTGGTAGTACTATTTTTGAAGGTATCAGGGAAGACAACATATATGTTTTCTATCTGTTAGAAGATGCTAGCAAAGCAGGTAGATGCTTGATGGCCAAGAGCATTGAGAGTCAACTATGGCATATGAGACTCGGTCATGTAAACATGAACACAATTTTAAAACTATCCACAAAGAAGTTGGTACGCGGCTTACCGGACATATCTTTCAAGAAGAATACGGTATGTAACGAATGTGAAAAGAACAAAGCTACCCGATCCGTCTTTAAATCCAAGAACGATGTAAGTACCACTAGACCTCTACAATTGTTGCATATGGACTAATTTAGACCTAGTAGAATTGCTAGTCTAGGTGGTAAGTTATATGCATTTGTCATTATAGATGATTTTTTAGATACACATGGGTATATTTTCTTGCACTCAAGAACGATGCTTTGTCAGAATTCGTCACATTTTACAAGAAAGTACAGAATGAAAAAGGTTTCATGATTACTCGCATTCATAGTGATCATGGCGGCAAATTTGGGAATGCAAAGTTTAAGCAATTCTGTGACACATATGATTATTTGCATGAGTGTTCCTACCCTAGGACTCCACAACAAAATAGAGTTATGGAGCGTAAGAACATGACTCTATCTGAAATGGCTAGAGTGATGTTGAACCAGTTTAGTCTACCTAGATACTTTTGGGTTGAAGCTGTCAATACAGCGTGCTATATTCTTAATAGGGTTCTGATTCGATCTATATCGAAGAAGACTCCCTATGAGTTATGGTTTGATAGAACACCCACTGTTTCATACTTCAAGATATTTGGTTGTAAATGTTTTATTCTTAATACTAAAGACAACCTAAGTAAATTTGATTAAAATGCCGATGAAGCTATCTTTTTAGGTTATGCGGCAAAGAGCAAAGGGGACAGAGTCTTCAACAAGAGAACCATGATCATCAAAGAATCAATTAATGTCAAGTTTGATGAACTAAATCAATATTTAGACGATGACGATAATAAAAACATGAGTACACCAAGTATAGCTACTGCAAAACCTTCCCATAAAGATGCAGAACCTTCACACCAAGCACCAGCTGAGTCTTCAAGCAAAGAAGCCGGAACCAGCAATCCTGAGGATATGCCAAAAGAGATGAGATTCTTGGCAGATCATCCAAAGGACTTGGTAATTGGTGAGATTACCAAAGGTGTAGTACTCGTTCCTCTAATAAAGATATAGCTTCTTGTGTTGCTTTTATTTCACAGCTTGAACCCAAAAATATTGAAGAAACATGTAGTGATAATTTTTTGTTAGATACTATGCAAGAGGAATTAAACCAATTTGAACGAAATCAAGTTTAGGAACTTGTTCCCAAGCCCATTGATCATCCGGTCATTAGCACCTGTTGGGTACTCCGAAACAAACTGAATGAGAATGGTTTATTGACTCGTAATAAGGCTCGACTCGTAGTTCAAGGATACAATCAAGAAGAAGGTATCGACTATGATGAGACTTATAAAATAACGTGTAGACAACTCTAGAGGGGGGTGAATAGAGTTTGTGTTGATAATCACCAAATAAAAAATTAACTCTATATCACCTCCACAAAACAACTATCAAGATAGTAAATAAATCAGAGAGAAATACGAAAGTAAATAAAGATCAGAAGAGCATACGCAAATACAGCGATATAACCTGGTTTCCCTCATGGAGGACTAGTCCAGGCCTGAGAACTCTAGCTCAGGATTGAAATCCACTATTTATGAAATAGCGTACAACCACGTGCCTTTACTCAGAAGTGCACGCCAACTTCTTACAGATTCGCAGGTGGCAAAACTTGGAATTATCCAAGTAACTTTTCTTTCACTCTTGCACACAAATTCTAGCTGATATTGCACTGAACACCTTGGGCTAAGAAGAGTTATGGCTTAGGAGATATGAAAGAATGAGGCTTAGAGTAGTAGAGCTTAGGAAGCTTGAATATTTGAAGGTAAAAGATGATTTGAAATGAGAGAATTCAAGCTCTATTTATACTACTATGGGAAGATAAGTTCGGCCCGAATTCTGCCCCAAGATTTCAAATTTTTGAACGTTGGACAGCTTGTACCAAGTAGGCCCTAAAAATTAGGGTGCTAAAAATCAGGAGACAGAGTTCGGCCCAAACTCTGTGTGGAGGAAGAGTTCGGCCCGAACTCTACCTCCTAGGTGGCATAATAGCCTTTGGGCTTTGTTTGGCTTGGTTGAGCTTGGGCTTGGTTCAGGAATTGGTCTGTTTGTATGGTAGAGCTTGGAGAGATATATCTAAGGGTTGAGATGACACAGTGCCACTCAACGTACACATTCTCCTAGACTCAATAAATTGAAGATTACAAATTTGGAACAAATAGGAAAACCAAGAGCCCTTTGATGATGCCTTTCTTCTGATATTTGAGCAGACCTGAAGACGTCTTTTTCCTTGATAGCAATCGTCCAAAGATAAGCAGATCTAGAAATCTGAATACCTTTCGAGGGTTTCGCCCCCGAACCCCCGACGGGGGGCGCTGCCCCCTCGAACCCTGTTCGCTGACCGGGCAGCGGAACCCCCGATGCGAGGCCCCGGATAGGTCGCTAGGCGGTTCAGAGAAATCTTTTTGTATGACACCGTCTTTGGTCCATCATTAATTCTTCATTGCCTATGTCCTGCTTTGATCATGTTTGATCATGCTTATTGTATGTCTACAAATACATGTTAGGCGAGCAAAATATGTTGCAGTACAATACAAGCATGGTAATATAATATAGGACAATTATGACAATGCTAAGTTTAAGTAGCAACATGATATTGAGTATATGAATATTAGTGACATCATTATGTTAACTTAATTGATTAGCCATATTAAAAAATATGATGTAATCATTGGGCTAACAACTTATGCCCTAGTTGCGAGATTAGAATCCATTCGCATGTTATGTGCATTTACATGTTTTTATAATTTTAAGTTATTTCAAATGGATGTTAAAAGTGCATTTTTGAATGGTTTTATAAAAGAAGAAGTTATTGTAGCTCAACCTCTAGGTTTTACTGATTTCAAAATTTTTGATTATGTTTTCAAGTTGAAGAAAGCCTTATACGGTTTGAAACAAGCCCCTCGTGCTTGGTATGATCGTCTAAGCTCTTTTCTACTTGACAACGATTTTTTAAAAGGAAAGGTTGACACTACACTGTTTATAAAATCTTTGAATAACAATCTTCTTTTGATTCAAATCTATGTAGATGATATTATTTTTGGATCCACTGATGAATCTCTTTGTCAATAATTTTCAAAGTGTATACAGAATGAGTTTGAGATGAGCATAATGGGAGGGCTGAAATTCTTTCTCGGACTGTAAATCAAACAAACCAACAATGGGACGTTCATAAAACAAGCAAAGTGTACAAAAGATTTATTAAAGAAGTTCGACCTGGAAGCAGTCAAACCACTTAGCACTCTAATGGCGACTTCAACTAAGCTTGATATTGATAAACAAGGCAAACCCGTCGACATACGTAAGTATCGAGGTATGATCGGTAGCTTACTATACTTAACTTCTAGTCGACCAGACATTATGTTTAGTGTTTGCTTGTGTGCACGTTTTTAAGCCAATCCTAAGGAATCACATCTGTGCGCAGTTAAGCGTATCTTTCGATACCTTAAAGGCACTTCTTCTGTCGGCTTATGGTATCCTAAAACCATGTCATTTGACCTAACCGGTTATTCTGATGCTGATTTTGTCGAATGCAAAGTAGTTAGAAAAAGTACCAGCGACACATATCATTTCCTAGGAAAAGTCTTGGTCTCTTAGTTTAGCAAGAAGCAAAATTTTGTCGCATTATCAACAACTGAGGCTGAGTATATCGCCGCAGGACGTTGTTGTGCACAAATTTTGTAGATGAAACAACTTTAGAAGACTTTGGATTATATTACACACACATACCCATTTTCTGTGATAACACTAGTTTTATTAATTTGACTAAGAATCCAGTATGTCACTCTCGTACTAAGCATATCGAGAATCGACATCATTTTCTTAGAGATCATCAACAAAATAGAGATATAGACCTTGTATACATAGACACACAGAATCAATTGGCTGACATATTCACAAAACCTCTAGTGGAAGATCGTTTCAATTATTTACGTTGAGAATTAGGAATTTTAGATGTCAATAATATTAATTAATTTTGTTTTATTAATTAATTTATTCAATACTCAATAACTATTTTCGAGACAAGCCTACAAAGAGTCTGTCTGTCACCACGACTACGGTCGAAGCAAAACGGTACTTAATTATTTCCCGGTGAACTCCCGTTAGCTGGGACAGTACTCCTACAACTAATCTGAAACAGACGCTGAGTAACGAAAGTTAATTTATAAAATAATATTAATTATATTATTTGAAGTTTAAAATTACTAAACTTTGAATTAAATATTTGAAATGAGTTGATGAAAAGGATATGGCTCTCAAATTTTTTTAAACCCAGGAGAACCCTAGGCGAATTCGGCCCGAGTTCGGTCCGAATTCGGCCAGAGTTCTGTTGGTGCTGTAAGTTTTTAAGTCAGAACCCGAGGCCTTCTCCTCTTCATCTCTTCCAAATTATTTCATCACAGCAGCAGCAGCAGTCACCGAAGAACCCCAAAACCCTAGCTTTTTTCCACTCATTTTCTTCCAATCTACGTGGAGAGATCCATCCAAAATTTGAATTCGTACGGAGAATCGCGTCCTCTACAACATACTTGATTCTCGGAAGGTATAACTCCTTTCCTCTACTTTCAAATTCTTAGGATTATCTAGTTTTAGGAAAAAATGCCCAAGGGATTCAATCCTTCTATAACTCCTCTTCCCGTAAAATTTTGAATTTTTATTATTATTTATTTGATTTAAATGGTGATTTTATGATTTTTATAAATAATTATTTAGTTAATTATTACGGTAGATGACTTTAGCCATGGTAGAGTTTTGAAGTACAAGACGGCTAGGAATCATGGCACGGATAGTGCAGTAGCGTGCTTTGACAAGTGTTTAGCTATGGCAGGGGAATGCCAAGCCATAGGTGTGTCCTAACTAGAAAAACTAGGCCAAGTTGCGACCTAACCTCTAAGACGTTTTAATTATTTATTATTTAGATTTATTGACTTGTAGAAGACCCGGTTGTACCGTACTAGTCCGAACCGGACCCGAACCAAGTCCAAGCCCATGTAGTCGAGTAGTATGTTCAGAGACGAGCATATAGATGTATGTTGTATTGGCATTTTACTGTAGTAATTTAGAAAGCATTTTGGAAATAATTGTTATATATGTATAATTTATATCATAAATATTCTTGCTATTAGGTTACTATTCTTGTAAATATGATAATATTCTCGTTGAATGATATTTGGACTTTGACATTTACATAGGCAATATATATACTTGTGTATAAATATGTTCATAAATGGTAAACGATGTGCTTTATAAATATTTCCAATAATTTTTAATTATAATTTTTAATATTTAAAATCAATAATTATATATGATGATTGTATGTATGTATCTTGGTTGTATATATATGTTACATGGTGAAAATATATCTCGATTGTATGTACATATATAATATTTGGTATATATTTAGTCATCACATATATATAAATAAATGGAAAGAAAAGAAGAAATAAAATAAATAAAACAAAGAAATAAAAGAGGCCCAAACCCACGGCCCATCCCAAGCCCAAACCAGCAGGTAAGTAATGGCCCACACCAAAAAAATTCCCCAACAGCAGCCCGAGGTCATTGGAAACCCGACCCCAGGGCTAACAGCCGTTTATATATATATATATATATATATATATATATATATATATATATATATATATATATATATATATATATATATATATATATATATATATTTTGAGAGAGAGAGAGCCGAGAGAGAGAGAGAGGGATCGAAAGATCGAAACCTTAACCCACGCCATGCGTTCCTGAGCTACTGGCGACCCTCCCCCACCCTTTGTGCCGTCGCGTGTGCTACCTGCCTCGCTGCAGCGGCTGCAGATACCCCAAGATCCGGCCACAAACAGAGTGGTTCTGTTTTGATTCGCAGCAAGGTACGCCACTTTGTTGATCAATTTCTTTGCGCACGTTTTGTCACGACCCGCACCCAGTGAAAGGGCACGAGAAGTGAAGTACGTCCAGCCTACGCCGCAGTGTCGGCGGTAGAACGCTGTCCTGGGTCACAATATCTAGCACAGTCTAGGATATGCTCTGAATGGAGAATAAAATAATAACTCAATCACAACAACTAAGACGGAATAGAAGAATAAATCTCAAGAGAGTCACAGATATAATAAAATTCTTGGTGTAAAACCACCAGAATAAAATCTCAAAGTATAACTCATAATGTCTCAATAAATAGACAATAAGATACTAAAATCTCAGCTAGACTATGGGCAAGTCCTCAGCGACTGCTGGATCCTCCTTAGGGTCCACGTCACCTGTATCACCTAAACCAGTGCCATAATTAGTAGGGCAGAACTCCTCATCATCACCTGTAAAATTTTCAACATGTTCAATCAGGACGGAACGAGCACATATCTCTCACAACAGATCATATCATGATTGGACATATTAAGCAAGCTATAGAAAATTATACATGAAACGCTGCAAAAAATTAACAAGAGAGAGAATATCGAGACGAGATATAAATATGATAAATAGAGAAATGTAACTATCTACGTGATTTAGAGAATAATTTGGTTATGTAAACAGGTTGGGTTGTACATGGATAAACTATGGAGTTGCACATGAATACCTACTGGGATAATGATCACATAACTAACTACACTCACCCTGCCCCCAATCAATACACAAGGATGGAGTCATGATATGTTATTGCACATGAATAACAACTACTTTTATATATGGAGCTCATATGGTCATGAGTGTACATGAATAACATATGACTGTACATGGATAAATATGAATACATGGAGTACATGATGAACATGATAAAGTACATGAACATGATATACTCGATGTATCCGAGGGGATAACATCGCATAAAAAGATCCATAGGGTACTAATTCGTGTGAACATCGTGTCAGCATCAAGTATACTAGTCTATAACAAGAGAACATATCCAAACAAGTATGAAAAGGTCAGAGAATGTACTCGCCTGACAAACCAAGCTGCTGATGAGGAAGTGTAACCGAATTGGAGCAATACTGTAACGCTCCAGAACCAGAATACTGAAGAGCAGGGGCATACATAGCCAGCTACGTATATTAAAGTGTAACCCACCTCGCTATACGGTCACGGCTGTCTAGATACATGAGGGTTTAACTACAAGTCATCAGTCTCCTATGGTCGTGAACAAGCCTATTGTCTCAATCTCAAGCAAGCAATAACAGTTACAAGATGTCAGAACATCAATATACAATAGTAAGGCGTCCCATACATTACATATTTGGATGATCATGAAGCTAGTCGTACAAAATGTCAAGACTAGCAAGAGTTTCAGTCATACATGATCAACCCTAGGATTTGTCAATCATGTTACAGCCCGTAGACAGACAGTAAATAAGGTGCAATCGAGCTAACACGTGCTCATCGGCTAAACATCTCAAGAGAATATTTACACTAGAATGAGAGAACAAAAGAAACCCATTCGTTGCCAGGGTTACGCCTGGTGGTCACCATCTGGCTGGAAGGTAGGTAGATCCTCTGGAGCTACTCCAATATCTGGCCATACAAAACCAGCTGGGTCAGACCCCAGAAGGAGCAAGTGCCACAAAGGAGGCTTCACTTAGGAACTAAAACTAGCATATCATAAATAAATAATAAAAGATAACCACAAAAATACTGATAATAGCAGAGATAACAATAATAAATTAAGTACGACGAAACAATTCAAGTAGCCAGGCCGCAACCCTTAAACCAAACAAGGACCGGAGTTGCAACCCTTCACCTGAATAGAGACCCATCTCAAATACTGCTGGTAAGATAAAACATGGTAAGCTTGACATAGGGTGAAATAAGACAATAAACGAAGAGAGGATAAAGAACTGCTCCGGGAGCCAGGTTACAACCCTTAAACCAAATAAGGACCGGGGTTATAACCCTTCACCTGAACAGAACTGGTCCCCTGATCATTATTGTTAAGGCAAGTATAAATAATTAGGACGATATATGATAAGATAACCATGGGACTATTCAGATAGCCAAGTTACAACCCTTAAACCAAACAAGGACCGGGGTTGTAACTCTTCACCTGAACAGAACCTGGTTTTCTTATCATTTATCGGTAAATAAGGCACAGAAAATCAGGTCATGTTACAATCTTGTACAGGATCAGGATAAGACTAAGCTGGGCTAAACTTCATCCAATCAATCACGGCCAAGCAATGAGTACGGCTTGATACTTTAACTAACTAGGGTTATCACAGGCCTAGTTACTAGCAAGATGTAATGAGACTATTCCAACTGCCACAAGTCCTGCAGACCATCCAGGTTATCTAGGTCGAATACCCATTCATGAAGGGGGGCAACACTTGACTGTGTGCTGAAAATGTGCCCTACTCATCGGCAGGCTACAAGTCCACTTGAGCGCCCAGATAACGGGATTGCCTGTAGCAGGGAAATCTCTTCGTGACAACTGATTTATTCTAGTTATTAGCCTTAGTCACTTTTCAGTAGGTACCCCTGACCGTGGTATTCAAGGGTCCCATCCTAGACATGATGCAAGACAATACTGGTTCATTTGTACGAACACAATCGTCCATGGTGTCCAAGCCATTCATTATAGTCATGTCATGCAAGTCGTCGCAACAGCTTTCAATAGTTACCATCTTGCGTACTTATGATATCTTGTTATGTCATGCTATGTCATGTCATGTACCATTATTAGCCCTGTCATATCACTCGATCCGTGCTTGTCAACTCATGAATAGTGCAAGGCGAAAGACAATCGGGTGCACAAAAGGGGCCGAGGCTCTACGCGAGTGAGCCTCTACGCTAGCAAGACCTCAAGCGTAAAGCGGCTCTACACGAGTGAGCCTCTACGCAAGTGAAGGTGCATGTGGGTGGGGCTCTACGCTAGCTGGGCTTTACGCATGCGAATTATACGCGCATAAGAATTTTACGCGAGTAGAGTTCTACGCGCGCCAACACCCGAGCGAGATTCTATGCTCGCGAGAATCTACTAATACAAACCTATTTAAAGTATCCACAAGTCACAACAAGGTCCACAAGAACAAAAGAAATAGCTACAATGCAAGTCTACATGCTTCTAGGTCTCGTTTGTTCAAAGTCAACCCTTGGCCAACTCTGGTCAACCCTGGTCAACGCTGGTCAGACATGGTCAACAACAGGTCAACTAGTCCGTTTATTAATTTTTAGGTCACACTCAAGTTTTCAAATCATTTGGAGTTCGTTTGAGTCGATTTGGATCAAGTTTGACCCAAAGTTGACTTTTGTCAACTTGGTCAACTTGTCGGCCAATTCGACCAAACCAAGCTCTAAATGACGAACCTAAATTGTCACAACACTCCTATGGTCACAAACACAAACCTACCATCACATAAGGATATATATCACACAACCACTAATATATATATACATACACATATATATATATATAAAGACTTATGCATACGCACATATATATACATAACTTATGCAAGGATAGTTGTGAGGGGAGTACGGACTGTTGTTAAACTCCAAAAATCTGGAATCAACAATCCCCAACTGAAGTTATACTCAAAACCACAATATATATATATATATATATATATATATATATATATATATATATATATATATATATATATATATTTTATATATATATATATATATATATATATATATATATATATATATATATATATATATATATATATATATATATATATAGCTTACATAAAAAAAATAAAAAATAAAAAAATATAGCTTACATAAAGATATATATATATATATATATATATATATATATATATATATATATATATATATATATATATATATATATATATATATATATATATATATATTTTTATATATATATAGCTTACATATATATATATACATATATATATATATAGCTTACATATATATATATATATATATATATATATATATATATATATATATATATATATATATATATATATATATATATATATATATATATATATATATGTATATATATATATGTAAGCTATATATATATAAATTTATATATATATATATATATATATATATATATATATATATATATATATATATATATATATATATATATATATATATATATAGCTTACATATATATACTATTATACATAGGCCTATATATATACAACTATGTATATACTCAAATGGAAAGAAGGAAGGGTTGGTTTTTGAAAAGGAAAAGCAATCCCAAACCTGGAACAAAGCATCTCAACCAAAAACTTACAACAAAAACATATACATATAGATATATAGTTAAAGTATATATATACTTATATGTATATATACCTATACATAGTTAGAAAACCCATATATAGCCATAATAGATAAATAAAAAGGAAATAAAACCAACGACTCATCCCTACAGTCCCAAATCCTTATGAACAAACCGAAAACTCAGAAATTGAAGTTTAAAAGTTAAGAAATCAAAATGTACCTTTTCTATTCAATTTTTGAAAGCCGAAAAACCTATTTTTGACAAATCAACCCAAATCACAAAATACTCCACAATAAATCACAAAACTTGACACACACGTTAGTCTTGACATACATGACGTGCTCGGACAATCACAGAGTCGAAACTGTGTCCGTGTCGTGTCCGTGGAGTGCGTATCGGAAAACCGATACCACGTGTCGAAGAGAGCGTTCTCGCTCGATTGCGCGTCATACGCACAACGAGAAGCCTCGAGCTCGTGCACACGGCTAGGTAGGGTCACGGGGTAGGTCTAGGACACGTCGACATGACACGAAGTCACAGCGATGCGACGCAATGGCCCACGCACAGCGTGCGGCCTGTGCGTGCGTGCGCCCTCGTGCGCGCGGGTCACCGCTCGTGGC
This sequence comes from Iris pallida, assembly GCA_029216955.1. Classification (NCBI taxonomy): domain Eukaryota; kingdom Viridiplantae; phylum Streptophyta; class Magnoliopsida; order Asparagales; family Iridaceae; genus Iris; species Iris pallida. Next base: position 6,162,801 of record JANAVB010029819.1, on the reverse strand, counting down.
TCGTACGTGGGGCCACTTCGCAACTCGGGGTCAACCCCCTGGGTAGTCTAGGTATAGGGCTATGTGTCCTAACTCCTGGAACGGTCCCTCGTCGCGTCGTGTGCGCGTACGAAGAGCGTTTCAGTCCCGAATTTCAGCCGGGTTCACAAAATGGATGAACAGTGCACGACGAATAACTCCACGCTCGCTCAACGAAATGCTATGAAATTTTAAGAGCATGCGGGCAGAGGTTGCCCCCGCGTGCTCACAAAATTGTACACAAAACGGAGCTCTGTGCGTCGAGTTATGACGCACAGATAGCAGGGCATGCACAAGCCTCGTGCACGGGCCTCGTGCACGCGTGTCCGCGTCCGAATCAGCATCGAAATCGTGTCGACTCCCGATCCGTCTTTATGAAAGTTATTACAAATGATGTTAGCAAGATTTTTGTCAAGACAGAATCGAAAAACAACAACTTTCTATCCTAAGCGGCATTTCGTCGAACACGTGCCTTAAAGGACTGACACATGTCCGATATCGCTATCAAACGAAGTCAAAACCTAACCAAACTTCAGAGACATGTCAATGGTACCTATATGGATGCAATAATGAAGAAAAATTCAGAAGAACAAAGGTAGAACGAGTTTTACCTATTGGGTGTCGAAAACCCAATGAAAGCAAGTCCTCGAACGCTTTGTCGGCCGATTTTCCCCGAAAAAATGCCTCCAACTCCTTGCTAGCAATACTCCAGTAAGTTCTCCTCTTCCCCATGAGTGCAACAGAATTCGTTTGAAGTGAAATGGACTCCAGATGCGAAAGTTAGGGTTTGGAGAAGGTGAGAAAAAGGGGGTTTCACTTGGAGGCTACGTGCTATCTCACAAAAGTGAAAAGAAGGGGGGCTGCTGTGGCCGGCCATAGGAGGGGGTATTAGGGTTAGGGTTTGCACATGGGCCAAGCACTCTCAAGTTGCAAGAAGGCCCATGTCAAAAAGGCTTAATGCAAAAATGACTTAAAAATCATTTAAACCACTCCAAAAATAGAGATTAAATCTAAATAATTTTTAAAAACCAAAATGTGAATTTTAATTACATTATTAGGCTTCTAGTGAAGGTTGACTAAGGTCAAACTACTTATACCACCAAGTCACCAGTCTACAACCAATCAAATCACACTGCAATCAATCTAATTAATAAATAGATAAAAATTCAAATAAAAATCATAAAAATTCAAATAAATCATAATTACTAAAATACCCTTGAAATGGAAAAGTGAGTGTGACACGTTTAGTATCTTTTGATTCCACAAGTTGATGTGTAGAGCCTACCCGACCCTCTAGATTACCCACCTTGTATTTCCTCGAGGTATCGATCCAACGAGTCGAAAAATTGACTCGAAAAACCCGAAAAACTGTTTTTGACAGTTTCGAGACTGTGCCCAAACACCTAAGTTTAGCGATCATTTTTCGTCAAGTGTGTCAACTTCTTCCAAAACTAACTGATGAAACCTTTAGACAACCTATAGGGCTTCGTAACCCTTCTTGTAGATTCTGATTTTATTAAGTAGATGAAAAGTTATTCGATTCTAAAGTTCAACAAAAACTGTTTTTCAAAACTATAGAAAATAGAAAAATTGTCCGACATGACGTACATCCCGCCAATCCGGGCGACGTGGTCGCGAACCGAAAGCATCGAAAGGTGCGTATCGAGTTCGCGGACGTGTGGGCTTTGACGGAATTTATATTGGTTGCGTGTGCGCGACGAATTTGATGCGTATCCATCAAAATTTATCGTATTGACCTCTTTGCAAATTTTCTAACAGGACCGTATCATTTTTTTGATCCTTTATGTGAAGTTTGGTCCTATTCTGAGACAATTGATCGGATCGCCGTTTTGCGGGCCCCACGATCCGATTCAACGGGCAATTTTATTTACGGCCCACCGGAATCCACAATTGGACATACCGTTGGGTTCGTATTATCAAAACGAATCCGTAGACATATATTTTGACGATTTAGAGACCATTGGCTCTGGCACATTTTTCGGTGCAAAGCGGGTCCAACGACGGACACCGTTTTGACCCAAAATTACCATCTTTCCTCTGTATTTAGAATTGAACTTAAGGACAGGCAATCCTAGCTAATTTGACTATTCTGAGAATGTTGGCAATGTCTGTTTCAGCTTTCGGAGACAGTTGCAAGATCTGGACTTTATGGCTTATCAGTTGACTATATTTTTGTTGGATCTGCGTGCAACCTCCAGGCAAGATATCTTGCCTCCCTCTACAGTTTATTTACATGCATATTCTTATTATTATCTAGTTTTACTAGTTGATTATTTACATATGATTTGTACATCGTGCATGCTAGTGTGTATATATATATATATAAATATATATATATATAAATATATATATATATATATATATATATATATATATATATATATATATATATATATATATATATATATATATATATATATATATATATATTTTACAAGATATATATATATATATATATATATATATATATATATATATATATATTGTAAAATATATATATATATATATATATATATATATATATATATATATATATATATATATATATATATATATATCTTGTTCATAGTTAATTTTATAGTTCATATTGGATTGGTTCTCTCGTGTATCTTGATTGGGTTGTGTCGTGTCATCACCTGTACTTGGACTGAGTCGCATCGTGTCATAGGATGAATAAGTTATAACAAAACTGCTGTACCTTGAAATCTTGAAGCTAACCTGCGAGTCCACACTAGGGGCGAAGGTTAGTAGTTATTTGTATCTTGATTTCGTGAAGCTAACCTGCGAGTCCACACTAGGGGCGAGGGTTAGTAGTTATCTGTTCCGCATCTGCGAGTCCACACTAGGGGCGAGGGTGATTCTTGATGCTAGCGTGCGAGTCCACACTATGGGCGAGGGTTAGTAGTTGTTTCAAACCTGCGAGTCCACACTAAGGGCGAAGGTTTGAGTATCCATTGATCTCGTGACATATTTTCTCTTGTTCTCATCCAGCAGTTCATTTATGCGTAGTGGTTCTTGTAAACGTGTTCATGATCATTCTGTCAGTAGTCACTTGTCTATACCACTTGTTAGTAGTCATCATGTCAGTAGTCAGTTGTCATGATTCTGTCTCTTTTCCTGTTTATATCATGTTTATATTTTATTGCATGATTAAACTGCTAGATAGGCATATTTTTATGTATCTTGCTATGTCCCCTGAGGACCTGATGATCTCTTCAGGTTTAGTGATCGCATGGAGTTAGTTAGCGGCTCATAATGGTAGTTATTACTCCTGTAGGAATACAGGTATTTGCTTTTGATATTTTTTTATTATCCTCTCGTGCTTTATATTCTATACCATGATATATTCTGCTTATTTTATAGACTCATATCATTCTTGGAGTCTAATCGGACAATATGCTAATGGGCTGCAGACTATGTCTCATAATTGTTTATTCATGTTTCATATTCTTATTGTGGATTGAGATATAGATTGCATTGCCATGATTTGGCAGTATACCTTAGCCTTGACAGTGTTTATGTACTCGAGTCGGGCTGGAGTCCGCTCGATACGTAGTTGGCTTGCTCACGAGCTCGCGTCCGAAAAGCGGGTGCGGGTCGTGATACCTTCTAAGAGAAAGAAGACTAATGCCAGTGAAGAGGCATCGTCTTTCGATTCTAACTTGGATTCACTCTTTTCTCCGGTCTAATCGAGTGACGGCGTGTCAGATGAGTTTTACTTCAAAACTCATGACCAAGCTTTGCTATGGTATACCGACTTTGCAATGCGTACAATATGCACAAGCGTTCTGATCAAATGGACTGTATTTCCTGATCATCGTCCTTTGTTTGAGGCATTAGGGTTATACCGTCTCGTTACCCAATAATTCCCTATAGCTACTAATGCCCTTAGACTATTCTATTGTAACTTTATGTTAGACACTTTTACCGCAAGAACTCGTGTTGGCGGGATCGTTATCGAGTTCGATAATGTATTGCTAGCAAAAATCCTTGGTATTCTAAACGAAGGTGCCCTGCTCGATGACATCACTGACTTCGACTTTCCCGAGGGCACGACTCTTGTTAGTTTCAAGAATGAGCTTTGTGTGCCAGCACATGCTCGTCCTGGAAATTTTAAGGTCAATAACTTGAACTTGTTTAACTACGAGTTACATCACATCATCTACTCCACTATTCTTCTGAAATCTACTTCAAACGATGATGTCACTGCACAAGAACTCTCTGCCCTCTATCACATTCTTAAGGGGATTATTTTTTCTGACTATCATCCAGATGATGGAAAGATGTCGCGGAAGAGAACACAATCTCTCTTATGCGATGCTTATCCCTCGCATCTTTCAGCGTTTTGATATTGACTTATCCACTTGCGCTCTGGACCCTGAGCCCAAGTTTCTTAAGCTTTCTCGTCGTAGCATTGCCACTGCGCCTATACCTCCTACAGCTGCTCCTACTGTACCTGTTCCTCCTCAGACTTACCCTATGACTTTTGAGGGTATTCATCAGCACCTCTCGGATATGCAAACTTTCTTTGTTGACACTTCCAGGGAACGTGAGTTCCGTGACGTGACTCGGTTCCAGACTATTGCCAACTCATTTGCCGATCTCCGATTTACTCAGACGGATCATTCTGCTAGCTCTCTTCCTAGAGACCCTTCTATATCTGGTTATTGTATTGATGATGAGGCAGTCCACTCTTTGTTCCAGCCAGGGAACGTTTATGATTGGTATCGTACTTCTTATGCTACTCTACATACCTCTGGAGCTGGCACATCTGGAGCTGGTCCATCCGGACACGGTGGACATGCTGGCACTGCAGATGATGATGATGATGACGATAAGGATGATATGTGATTTGTCGTACTATTGAGACTGCTGTTATTGTTTTTGTTTACTTGGAAATGCTCCGACATTCCAAGCTAGTATCAGTACTCTTATTTTTCTATTATAACTTTTTGTCTGATGGACATGTTATATGTTTTCTTCAGCATATTTTATTCAGTTTAGCATTTTTCATAGCATTATCTTTATTATGCTTCCATTTAAACTGCCTGTGAAATTTTTTTTCTGCTTATCACATTTTTTTACTGTCTGTGACATTTATACCATGCCTGTGATAAAAAAAAATTATATATATATATATATATCTATTTTTTTGTGTTTCTTCACTAATTGTTACTTATGCATATATTGCGGGAGAGCTTTCTCTTTTGGAATTATTTTGCTAAGTGACAACGGGGAAGAAATAAGATCTAACATCTTCGATCTGTAAGAATACATGATATAAACAATCTACATAAACATTTTTTTGGTACATTATATCGGTACAATTTGCTTTGATAAAGACCAAAGATGTTATATCGGTCAAGGATTGTCAATTATCAAAATGGGAAAGATTGTTGGCCCATTGTTCATGGTCAAATCTAATTTTAATAATTGATCAAACTCTGTCTCGATATACGGAACTACTCAGATGTTTACACAAGACGTTTTGGACACTTGGATACTGATCAAGATTGGATATCTACTCAGTTCAAGACCAAAGCTATGGTTGCCATTCGAGACTGTATTTCTTTATGCAATATAATTTTTACTTTTATTGAGTCTAGGAATACATTGTACACCAAGTCGTACTGACAAATAGGCTATCCAAGATCGTTTTCCAAAATGACCTATGTTTCGAAAAATATCTCTTATTTACAAAAGCTTTTGAAGGATTTCAAAAAGCCCAAAAATATTTTCTTAAAATATTCCTGACCAACCCTGACAGGGTTCGGCCAGAGTTCGGCCATAGTGAACGTTATGTGAACGTTGGATTTTTGAACTTGGTCTTCCTTCAGTTGTGGATTGTTACATAGAGTTCTATCCGAATTCTGTCCGAATTCTGCCAGAGTTCTGCCTTTGGAAAAACTATAAATAGAGAGGAATTATGATCATTTCAAATCACTCATTCACTTTCATCTCCTCTCTTCTAAAGCTTACGTTTCTTCCAAAGAGTTTTCTAAAAATCTTTCATTTTCAAATTCCAAGTCAGTTACAATTCTCTAGTCGATTTGCCGGTACGGTACGGTCTAGAAGATTTCAGAGAAATTGTAATCAGAGGCTTGATTGAAGAAAGACTCTTTAAAATTGAAGTTGGTCGAGTTTTTCGTATCAAAGCTCGCGTCTATAGAAGTTGCAAGGACTTCGTATGAAAACTTGCGGGATTTTCCAATAGTGGATTCAACTGGAAGCTAGAGTTCTTCCGACTGGATTAGTCCTCACAAGAGGGAAACCAGTATAAATCTCTGTGTTTGCGTTTGCCTTCTGATCTCTTTTCTTTACAGTTATTACTTTGTGATTATTGATATTATTTCTGTGATCTAACTGCTAACAAGTTTTTTAATTAGTAATATTTCACTGCTTACTTTATTCACCGCCCCTCTAGAGTATTCTGCTTTACGACTTCGTTCCTATACTTCCTCTCCCTCCCCGTTTTTCGTCGGGACGGCGTTGGCCGGCTCCTCCCTCCTCGCCGGATCCGCTTACCCCTGTTCGTCCGGTTGCTGGCTCTCCCCCCTCTGTCCTTTCCGACGGTGGAAGGTGCTGCCCCGGTTGGCTCACTTGGGCGGTGGGTTTCTGGCACCCCCACCCTCTCCTTGGAAGCAGTGTTTGCTGGTGCTAGTGCTGGAGCTGGTGCTTCGGTTCCCGCACGGGCATGATGTTCGTTTTCGTTTGAATGTTCAACCGCCCCTCACATGTCCCTGCCAGACTCGATTTTTGTGCCCCCCTTTTTTGGTGGTCCTAACGTGGTGCTGTCTGGAGGAGCTTGCTTGGGAGTGACGCCTTCTGGTTCTCCTGTAGAAGGAGGTTCCTCGGGTCTCGAGCTTGGCTAGCTTCAGCACCAGTTGTTTGGTGCACAGTTAGCGCCATCCCATGCTCCTTTTTCTGCGCCAGCGGGTGGCATGTCTGCCTCCTCTTGTGGCGCTCACCTAGTGGCGTCAGCCCCAGCTTATGGTGGCGCATGCTTCTCTCATCTTCCTGCGCGCTCTGGCAGTAGCGCCATCCGTTATGCCTCTGTTGGAGATACGGTCGACCCTCTTTGTGGCGCGCGCGCTTCGGTGCCTGCTACAGATTCTCATGGCTCGTACGACCTTTCCGTGGCGTCGCAGCCTGCCCTATCGTCCCCTTCCCCTAGTGGCGCATTTGCTCTTCCCGTGCCTATCCGGCATACCCCCTCCCCGTGGTCGCCTCTCGGTCTACGCTTCCCCCGCCCTCTCTGGTTCCCCCCTCGGCGGTGCCTTCTTCGCCTTGCTTGGCGCTCCCGGATGACCTTTTGGTGCTGTCGCCTCTTCTGACGGATTTGTCATCTCCCCTCTGCAACTGGCCACCCGCCTCGGGTTACGGGCCCCTCCCCCACCCACTGTTTATGGAGTTGCACTCCAATGCTCGTCATCTGACCTCTGCGCCTCTTAGCTTGTGTGCAGAATAAGCGGGCCCCCATCTTTCCTCTTCTGGCGCGGTCCCATCTCCCTGTGCACTTCTGTCTGTGCCACTTGGAAGTGTGCCTTACCTTCCTCACCCTGTGGTGCCATCCTACTGTGATGCCCTCCCGCACTATGCCAGTTCTCTTCAGCCTGGGTCCTCCTCTGGCAGTGCGCTACCCCTTCTGGCGCCATCCAGACTTTGGAAGGATTAACGCACCCGTAACCAACCCCCCTGCCCTCTCTTATGCAAACAAACTCCGCCCTGGTCGTGCGTCCAAGCACTTTCAACCTTCATCCAAAGTTGAGCTGTCTGAGATTGAGTACGCTCGTCCATCGGATATCCAAGACATTTTGGTGCCTTTTCCTCCTATGAAATCTCGTCCTTGTCGGCTTCGTTCCCGTACACTTTTGTCCTTAAATTCTCCAGTGGATGTCCAAAACTGGCACGGGTCCAAAAAGCGATCGCAAGCTGGGGTCTCTCCTCGGGATACAGTGTAGCACCAATGGATCCTAAACACATGCTCCTTCACCTCTCCTTGGAAAGTGATCACAAGCAGGTCTGGACTAGAGGCACAAGCATGATTGATACTCACATCATAAAAATTGTTAAATGGACCCCGGACTTCAACATTAAAGAAGACTCGACGATCATTTCTGTGTGGGTTACCTTCCCGAATCTTTCCCTAATCTGTTTCACTCCCACAGCTTTGCGGAGAATTGCCAACTCATTCGGGACGTTTGTGGCAGCCGCGGAAGAAACTTACAGCCTCGCTAAGGGAAACTATGCCAAAATCTGCATGGAACTTGACCTATCGAAGGATCCCCCACCCACATCCAAATGTCGCTTGGCAACAAGACACACACCCAATGAATTATTTACGATAACAACATCATATTATGCAAATACTATCATATGCGCGGCTACTCAACTGGGCACCGTTTCCATGTGCACCCAGAACTAAAGAAGAAAGTGACCCGAAAGGTGGCACCCACTCAAAGGTCCACGAAACCCCATCAATCCCCCCACCTACCTTTGCCCATCTCTCACATCAGGTTTGAAGCTAGCACCGGCAACTCCCATACCCAAGAACAAGCTTCTCAGGGAAGAGTCATCGTTCCATACAATCCCTTAGGCATCAACCTCGCCAAAAATTTGATATACTTGCATCAGAGCCCACAGATGACCTTCAAGGCACTGAAGAACCCATAGGGGCTCACTCCTTCGAAGAGAAAACAGGGGAGTCTTCACCATCAGAGGTCACCATGACTTTGAAGGACAAGGAGGAACCCCTTTCCCCCGACACAGGCCCCACCTCTTCACTCCATAACGTAACCAATATTCGGGCGGAGTCCTTGGCCAACATTGGCCAAGAATCAGTAGCCAGGATGCAACAAGCCTTGGAAGATGGAATCACTTGCACGAATAGCTACTTTGGGGCCATGGCTGAAATAGACGACAAGGTTTACATACACACGATCGAGGAGTCTGACAACATTCTAAAGGTGGTCGGACAGGCAGCAACCACCACCAAAAAAAATCTAACAAAGGTGGTAACAAAAAGGTCACGACCAGGACTACTAGGCCAGCCGTGAAACTCAACAAACCCTCCTCATCCAGTAACCCCAATGCTTAACATCCTTTCTTGGAATGTTAGGGGCCTTGCCAATAAACCCACCTTGAGAAGATTAATCAGTCTCAAGAAAATTCACAAAATCTACATCCTCGTGATTATTGAACCAAAAATTCTCCAAACAAACTCAAGTCCATACAGTTGCAGCTCGGCTTTTTCTCAGCCATCGCCGGCTACCATGACATTGGATCCTATTCACTGTCGACGTAAAACTCGGCATCATTCACGATTCAAGACATGACCTCTCGTGTTGGGTAGAACACCCCATGCTCCAGTCCTGCTCCATCTTGTCTTCCGTTCACGGCAGTTGCGACATCCCTGAACGCAGTCAGCTGTGGGAGGACCTGTTGAACACCTATCTCAACCACATCAATCTTTCCTGGCTCTGTGTTGGCGACTTCAACGCTATTACTTGTAGAGCGAAGAAGTCGGGAGGTCGTCCTCCATCTGTCGGCCATTCACGACTTCACTAGCTTCATTTTTAGCGCTCACCTGTCTTATCTTCAGTTCAACGGCAGCGTCTTCACCTGGTGTAACATGCAAAAGGTGGTCGAAGGCAATACTCTCGCCTTGATAGAGCCCTCATCAATTCAAAGTGGTCGAATTTAGACATCATCTCCAATCTTTCGTGCCTCAACACTACCGAGTCGGATCACTCTTCCCTCCTCATTGAAATTAACAGCAAATCGTACCAGATCAAGAAAAGCTTCCGCTTTCTCGACTTCTGGAGCCACCATCCCCAGTTCAGGAACATCGTTACCTCCGCTTGGAATAACATTGACACCCTTGCACCTCTTACCCGTGTTGCGAACAAACTCAAAGCTACCAGGAAAGCCCTCACTACTTGGAGTAAGGATGTATTTGGGGATATTTTCCAGGCTGTCCGTACAGCGGAGGATGACGTTACCCGTGTCAAAGATCTCTTCGCTATTGACAGATCTCCTGCCACCCGTACCTCCCTGAACCTCACCAGAGCACTGCTGAAATTCTGCTTAAAAGTTGAGAATGAATTCTGAAAACAGAAAGCTAGACTGTCCTAGGACAGTGAGGGAGACAGGAACACTACTATTTCCACTCATGTGTCAAGGGGCGCAGAAAGCAGCTCAACCTTCACCAGATCGCAGATGAGAACGGGCAGATTATCAAAGATCAACGAGGTATCCAATCGGCGGAGGCTAATTTCTTCTCCCAGTTGTTCACCAAAGAGGTCATTATTAGGGACGATGAATTCCTTGCAAAAATCCTCCACCTGATTGAAAATAGAGACAACACTCAGCTGGAGCTCCTTTCTTCTTAACTCGAGGTCAAAGATGCTGTCTGGGCTCTAGACGAGCACAGTGCCCCTGGACCGGACGGATTTACTGGTGTTTTCTTCAGATCGTGCTGGGACATCATCAAGTCGGATATCCACGAGACGATCATTGCATTTTTCCAAGGAGCCAGGTACCCCAGATCAATTTCCTACACAAACCTGATCTTTATTCCCAAACAGGAGAACCTGGAGACCTTCAAAGACTTCTTCCCTATAAGCTTGTGCACCTTCACTAACAAAATTATATCCAAGATTATCGCCAACCGAATGATTGAGATCCTCCCCAAAATTATCTCTGAAGAGCATAGTGGATTTGTTCGCGGCCGAAACATCTTAGACAACATACTGATGGCCCAGAAAATGATCATATGCATGAGATTTCCAGCTAGGGGTGGGAACATTGCTATCAAACTTGACATGGAGAAGGCGTATAACAGGCTGGACTGGCAATTCATGATTTGGACTTTCAGCGCTTTTGGGTTTTTGGAAACCTGGACCAACATCGTGTGGAGATCGAATAGTAATTCGTGGTTCTCCACAGTTATCAATAGACAAGCCGAAGGCTTCTTCAAATCTAGTCACGGTGTCAGACAAGGATATCCTCTATCCTCCACCATATTTATCATCGCCGCGGAAGCGCTGAGTAGAAATCTGAACAAAACGGTGGGCTCTCCGAATTTCCAGCATTTTCATACCTCTAGCGGGTGCCTGATCATCACCCACGTAGCTTATGCTGACGATATCCTTATTTTCTCCTCTGGGGACGTCCGATCGGTAGAGGTGGTTCACAACACGCTGTAGAGGTACGCCAAATGCTCTGGTCAGTGCGTCAACTCCAGCAAGAGTGTCATCTACGCCCACCACATGACCAACAAAGACCACTCCTCCACTCTTACCAATATTACTTCCTTCTCTGTTGCGTATCCACCTTTCTGCTACTTAGGATGCCTGTTGGTGTTCGACAGGTCTAATGCGAGCATCTTTGAAGGGCTGGTGGGCAAAATCAGAAAAACAATCGAGGGGTGGCACAATGCTATATTATCTCTGGAAGGGAAGATGATTCTGATACGTCACGTGTTATCCTTCATCCCCATATACATTTTAGCTGCCTGCTCCCCCCCCCAAAAGGTTATCACATCTGTTGAAAATCTCGTCGCCAACTTCTTCTGGGGTCACTGTGACGGCAAAGACAAGCATCACTGGACGAGCTGGGACTCCATGGCCAAACCTACCGGTGAGAGAGGCCTAGGATTTAGCAGACTATCGCATGTCGTTGATGCTTGTTCAATGAAGCTATGGTGGAAGCTCCGAGTGAGCCGGAACCTCTGGGCGCGGTTCATGATAGCCAGATACTTCAAGCACATTCATCCGTCCATAGCTGATTTCAACTGCAGACCCTCGGCGTCATGGCGGCGCATCTTACAGGGACAGAATCTCGCTGAACCCTTGATCCGCCTTCGGCTGGGTTCAGGTGAATCATCTTTATTCTTCGAATGTTGGTGCGGGAATGACCTCCTTCCCCAGTTCCCGGCTGCCTCTAACCACAGTACGATCAGTAACCTGTGGGACTCCTCGGGCGACTGGAACTGGGAAAGAGTTCACGATTGGTGTGGGGAAGAGGCCGTAGCTAGGCTCCCCGACGCTGGAATGAAGATCAGAACGGATCCTGACACTCTGCATTGTTCTATCTCGGCCAACGGATTCTTCTCGATTGCATCGGCTAGAAGTGTAGTCTGCGACAATTGGGTGCCTTCCCCCATCATTGGGTCTTTCTGGCAGTCTTGCATTCCCAAAAAATGATCCATTCTGATGTGGAGAGTGCTTCGCAAGAAGCTCCCCACCGACGACACACTCATCACCATCGGCTTCAGTTTAGCAACGCCATTCCATTGCTGTTCAGAGAGACAGCCTGAAACGGTTGACCACATTTTGTGCTCAGAAGACCTGCCTGCAAGGGTATGGACCGTCCCCTCTCACCGTTGTGGTCAGGATCTAAACGGTGGGATCTTCAACGATATTCTAGCCACGTGGAGTAGCGCCTCTCACGGCCACCAGATCATTGCAGCTGCCATCACGTGGATCATCTGGAAGAACCGCAACAAATTCAGATATGAGGGTAACCAATTCTTATCCAAGCAACTTATCAGGGAGGTTCTTCGACAGATTCACAAAGTCAGCAGGCACTGCAAACACGGTCAAGAAGTCTTCTGGCAGTCCTTTTTTTTCTGACCGTTTGACAGAGGTCTGAGAGGCTATCTTCTTTCTTGTCTTTTTTGTCGTCTTTCTTTCGCGCTTACTTGTAAAGGCTTCGGCATTTTGCGCCTTCAGATGAATAAAGTGGTGGAGTTTTCTTTAAAAAATAAAACAAAAAACAAAAAACAAAAAAGCAATATATATATATATATATATATATATATATATATATATATATATATATATATATATATATATATATATATTTTGAAGCAATGGTTAATTGTGGCGAACTCGCCTTCACTGAGGCTCGAACCCCTGACCACTTAGGCTGCATGCATCTCTCTTCAGGGGTTCGAGCCTCAGTAAAGGCGAGTTCGCCACAATTAACCATTGCTTCAAAACATATATATATATATATATATATATATATATATATATATATATATATATATATATATATATATATATATATATATATATATATATATATTATATATATATATATATTTATATATATATTTATATATATATATATATATATATAATACATATATATATAAAAAATATAATACATATATATATAACCGAACCAAATATATATATATATATATATATATATATATATATATATATATATATATATATATATATTGGTACTTGTGAAGTAGAAAATGATGATGAGAAGAAAAAATAGACCATAAAGAAAAAAAAAAGAAAAAAAAAAAGGAAAGGAGCCGTTCAAGCTTGTAGGAATTTTGTGGAATTGGTGATGGGAAGGGAGAGAAGAAGATGATTAAAAAGAAGAAGAAGATGAGCTTGTTGTCCAAGAAAGAAAGTTTTGGAGGTTTGGATTTTGATGAATTTTTTTGAGAAATTTTGAGTGGCACCCCACTTTTTTTACCATATTTATGGTGCACCCCACACAATTACAATAATGTAAGATACCCTCCACTTTTGACGGAAACCGTCCCCAAATCACGGTTAACCCCTTTGACCAATTTTTTTTGACCAAAATACCCCCGTCTTCTTCTCCGTGTCTCCCCATTTTTCGTGGCTGGGCCCCTCCCCGCCACCGGCGTGCCTCCGCTCCCCGCCGCCCTCCTCTCTCCGTACCCCCCCCTCTTCTCTCCTCACCATCACCATGCCATAATCACCACCATCACCAGCACCATCACCATCCGGGCATTCCCATAGGTTCCGCGGCTGGCGATCGCGGCCATCGGGAAGCTCATGTTCGTGCAGTTCTCCGAGCTCGTCAACGACTTGTACAACAACGGCCTCCCTTCGAACCTCTCCGACGGAGGAACCCGAGCCCGGACTACGGGTTCAAGGGGGCGGAGATAGCGATGGCCTCGTACTGCTCGGAGCTCCAGTTCCTCGGGAACCCGGTCACCAACCACGTCCAGAGCGCGGAGCAGCACAACCAGGACGTGAATTCTCTGGGCCGGATCTTCTCCAGGAAGACCGCGGAGGCGGTGGAGATACTGAAGCTCATGACCACCACCTTCTTAGTGGGGATCTGCCAGGCCGTGGACTAGCGGCATTTGGAGGAGAACCTGATGCAGGCCGTCAATAACACGGTGAGCTAGGTGTCGAAGAAGGTTCTCACGATGGGGGCCAACGGGGAGCTCCACCCGGCGAGGTTCTGCGAGAAGGACCTGATCAAGGTGATCGACCGCGAGCACATGTTCGCGTACGCGGACGACCCCTGCAGCGCCGCCTACCCGCTGATGCAGAAGCTGAGGCAGGTGCTGGTCGAGCACGCGCTGGTGAACGGCGAGAAGGAGAGGGAGGCGGGCACTTCCATATTCCAGAAGATCGATGCGTTCGAGGAGGATCTGAAGGTGGTGCTGCCCAAGGAGGTGGAGGTCGCACGGGCCGCGGTGGAGAAGGGGGACGCGCCGATAGCGAACAGGATCGCGGAGTGCAGGTCGTATCCGCTGTACAGGTTCGTGAGGGAGGAGCTCGGGATGGCCTACCTCACCGGGGAGAAGGCGACCTCGCCGGGGGAGGAGTTCGACAAGGTGTTCGACGCGATATGTCGTGGGAAGGCGATCGATCCGCTCCTCGACTGCCTCAGGGATTGGAATGGCGGCGGGGAGCGGAGGCACGCCGGCGGTGGGGAGGGGGCAGCCACAAAAAATGGGGAGACACGGAGAAGAAGACGGGAGTATTTTGGTCAAAAAAAAATTGGTCAAAGGGGTTGACCGTGAATTGGGGATGGTTTCCGTCAAAAGTGGGGGGTAGCTTACATTATTGTAATTGTGTGGGGTGCACCGTAAATATGGTAAAAAAAAGTGGGGTGCCACTCAAATTTTTTTTTATTGATGTAGTTGTGAGTTGTCATTGAAGTGGAGAGGGACTTCCACTAATTAAGCATTCTAACTTCTCCATTTCCTAATAATTATTTTTATTACCATTTCCTAATTACTTTACCATCGAATAATTAGTTAATAAAAATAGAATTACATAACCATTCTCTAATGCACAATACTAAGGGTCTGCTTGGTAACCGTGTTTTCACCGGTTTTAGGGTATTTTTGAGCCGACCGTTTATGAAAACCTCTGCTTGTTAATTTTTTTTAGACACTGATTTTGATCGGCTCAAAAACCTCCCAAAACCGGTGTAATGTATTTTTGGGTGGCTTTATAAACATTCTAAATTGGTGGGTTTTGTGCGGCTCTATTTTTTTATTACATTTATATCCTCACAAAAATATATATACTTATAACTACTGATACTCTTTCCTATTTAATTTATTCGTGTAAAAAAAATTCAGAACCGCTCGTTAGTGAATTACCAAGCATGGATTGGACTGGTTTAAAAGTCGTTACTTAAACCATCAAAAATCGGACCCCTCATAACCGCTACTCCTACAATTGCCTAACAGACCCTAACTGTCATCGAATTTAATACATCGTAATTGCTTAATAATTTTTTTGGTAATATTGGCAACAAATATTTATATTTAAAAATAGTTTAATAATACTATTAAAAAATTATTACTAATTTACTTATATAATTAATTGACCGTCAAAATTGACAATCAAATACAACGGGTTAACCGAACTCAACTGACTCTTATGGTCAGTGAGGAGAGGTATAACCTCCTTGGCTAGGCGAACGGTCTCGAGATCGAATCGCGGAGGAGGCGGATGTGTGTGTGAAAATTGCGGACAGTGGGCCCAAATGGCATGCAACATAGTGTGCACAAAGTCCTGTGCGTTACGTTGGGCATCGCAAAAAAAAATTGGTTAGAAAGTTCATAATATCAAGTTTCAAAGTTTATAATATCAAGTAATAGTGACCTTTAAAAACATTAAGGCCTCGTTGGTTACCAGAATTTGATCTTGGGAAAGGAAAGTGATTCCTTTTCTATGTTTGGAAGCCAAAGGAAAGAAGTTGGAAAGGGAAAATGATTCCCAAGGGGCAGAAAAATATGGGGGAAAGTGGTTCCCCCCATCCATCTAAGGATTTATTTTTCCTCCAACTTTCCTGCATTTATTACAAAAATTTTGACCAAAATATTCATGTTTAGAATATTATTTACCATTTTTATCCATAATATCTTTTATACAAAAATATTTCTGGGTAATAATTTTTTTCATTAGCAAGAAAGGTATTATTGGAAAATTGACTTGATTTTGTTTTCTTTCCTTACAAATACCAAACACTATAATGGAAAAGTAAAGATATTCCGACTGTAATTCCGGTCTTTCCGAACACCGGAAAGAAAAGTTGATAGGAATTACAATTTTCTAAAGGAAAGGAAATACCAAGGAATCAATTTCCTTCCCTTTCCATTCCGCGAACCAAGCGAGGCTTAAAGGATTGGTAAACAGAATTTTTTTTTTATTCTCTGACAAATTTTGAATAAGAAATATATTTATATATTTGCTTTAGGTTGTAAAGTTTTATTTTCAAAAATTACAAATATGTGGATAAATTGTTTACCTACAACATATGAGAATCATATCCTTTAATAATTGGCGGGTATATTTTTTTTGCCGGAGCAATTTTTTTCTTTCTTTCTTGGCTTTTTGTTATTTTGTCCATATTTGTTATTTTATTTTATTTTTCTTGTTTTTTTCCTTTGGTTATTCTTTTTAACTTTTTTTTAAAATATCGAAGAACCATCAATCAAACTTCTTTTAGTAAATCAATAGGAAAAAATGAATCATTACTTACGTATCGAATTTCGAATTTGTAAAGGGTTCAACTCTAGTTTTTTTTTTTAACATAATTATATTTTTGGGCTTGAACTTCAGAATGCAGATATGCATTTGATTTGGTTATTTTCTAATTTGTAACTATTATAGTCGCAACTAATTGGGAGATGGGTTGTTTTCTCAAAAAAATAAAAAAAAAATAAAAAAAATAAAAAGAAAAAGAAAAAGAAAAGAAAAGGGTAATGAAATCATGGAATAATGAAACAAATTAAGTGCTGTAGTGGTAAGCAGGTGGAGATATAGTGCATCATGACTGGATAAGTTCGATTTTATGGATAAAATCGATTATTCTTTTTAATTATGGTGGAAATTAAAAAAAATAAAAATAAACATATTATGCAATGATACATGGGCTAAAGCTTAATATCCTGAACTTGGGTCCAGTCCAGCCCACTCAAACCTAACAAAGACCGGGTCAGGCTCCATGATCCATCCATGGGACACGTGCACATGCAAGTCACAACATAATGTTTTTTTTTTTTGAAACAACATAATGTTTTTCTTTAGTTTAGGAAAAAAAAGAGAATATTTACTCAAGCAAGTATTTTTAGTTTGTTTTTTATTAAAAATAATTTAAATTTTGTAATAGCTTTTGATAATGGTTTCTCACATGCTGTCAACTAGCAGCTTCTCTCTCTGGAAAACAAAAAAATTTCTGTAGCATACTGCATTTCAATAAAATTGCAGCGAATATTACAATTTTTTAGAATTTAGCAATACAGGTATCTTCCGCCAGACTGTCTGGCAAAAATTGTGCAGGGGGTCTAAGGGTGTAATTAAGCCAAAAAACAAAATCCAAACGGGACCTAAGGGTGTGTTTGGTAGTAAGAAAAAGTGGGAGGAAGAAAAATAGAGGAGAAAAAAGTGAAGGAACAGATTCATTTCTCTTGTTTGGTATAGAACAAAAATAGGAAGGAAGGAAAAGTGGAGGGATTACTTTTCCCTCATAACCTAAGAAATCCAATCCCCCCAAAAGTTGAAGGAAAAGTGGAACGAAAAGTGCATGCTTGTATTAATTAACAATTATACCCCCATATGAATGTATTATTTAAAAATTATTTATGAAGTCAAATGGTAAAATAGTGTTTTTAGTTGAGGATAGAATTGGTAAATCCTATATTTTTTTTACTTTTTTCTTCCACTTTTTCTTTCATACCAAACAAAAGAAAATGCATCTCTTATCTTTTCCATCCTTGCTACCAAACACAAAGAAAGAAAATGACATTTCCTTTCCATATAGAAGAAAAATGTATCCTTATCTTTTTTTCTTACTTCCATTTTATCCTTCCTATCAAACACAGCCTAAGAGTGAGTTCGGTACTCATGTTGCTTTTCAAAAAGTATGAAAAATAAATAGATGTTGATATCACTCGTCCTTACTTCTAAAAGTTATTCCAAAATGAAATAGTTTGTATAATAAACAGAGTTGTCTCATCACAACATTTCAATTTCCAACACCTCAATTATAAAACTTGGCATAAGAAAACAACTTTACTTTTAGAATCTAATTGATATAGTATTTGTAAGGTTTTTTCCTAAGGGCACCCCCATTTTTGCTAGGGGGGCAACTCTTACTTGAGGGCAGCCCAAGGAGGTGAAGATTTTACTAGGGGGCACCCACATTTGGCTGGGGGCAGCCCAAACCCTTCATCCCTTTCCATAACCCATTCTACACTCTCTCT
The DNA here is from genome assembly GCA_029216955.1 of Iris pallida. Taxonomy (NCBI): domain Eukaryota; kingdom Viridiplantae; phylum Streptophyta; class Magnoliopsida; order Asparagales; family Iridaceae; genus Iris; species Iris pallida. The sequence continues at coordinate 6,144,248 of JANAVB010029819.1, read as the reverse complement.
CCACCAAAAGAAAAAAAGAGAACTCTTCCTATCCCTCTCCCAAAATCCTACTTTCTTCTCCTCCACCACTCTACTCCCAATTCCTCCACCAAGATTTCTTCAACAACATTCGTAGATTCGAAGAGATGACACACAAGTCGAAGCAACCGGAATCTAGGTACGTTCTTCCCTAATTTCTTCAAGAATTTTGTACACTCTATTCAAAACCCTAGAATATTTTTAATTCTCTAAAAAGTTTTGATAAATTAGGTTTAGAATCTCTTTATGGTTCATGAAAAGAATTTTTGAACACGACAAACCCACATTTTTTCTTGAAACCATAACCCAAGAAGACGACAAACGAGCATCTCGTTTTGGCCGTTCGGCTGCAACAGTCGGGTTTGAATACAGTAGGACTGCCACAGGCCTGGCAGTCCACTACTAAAATATGGCAGATTAGCGATGTCCAGATACGTCGCTAATTATGGAAAATACGTCGCTAATCGTAATTAACGACGACTTTAGCGACGAAAAATGAAGGTCGCTTTAAAGCTAGTCGCAGATGACAAATTCGTCGCTCTACGTCGTTGTTTGTGACGTCACTGCCGTGTCGCTGGGTCGTCACAAAGTTAGCGACGTAGAGCGACGAAAACTTTACGTCGCAAAAGTAGCGACGTAGTGCGACTACTTAGCGACGTTTATTTCTATTTATGTGATGACATGGCATGTCTGCCACTTCAACATAGTAGCGACGTACAGCGACGTAATACCGCTAATTAGCGACGTATAGCGACGTCCCCATACGTCGCTATACGTCGCAGATCCGTCGCAAAAAATTAAAAAAAATATAATCTGTAATTTTGTTATGCCGTGTGTCTGTGTTTACAGTGTGTGTGAAGTGCAGTACTCGAACCATCGACAGTTTTGCTTACTGTTCTATGTTTTATCTTGGATAGAAAGAGCAACAGTTCAGGATAAACTTCTTAGAGCTTCCTCTTCACATCCTTCTCGGGATCCTGTACGACGTCCCGAGAGAGTGAAGGATGTGAAAAAGAAGCTCTCAGAAGTACACCCTGAACAGTTGCTCTTTCTGTCCAAGATAAAACATACAACAGTAATCGAAACTATCGATGGTTCCGAATACTGCACTTCACACACACTGTAAACACAGACACATATCATCACAAAAATACACATTATATTTTTTTAAAATTTGGACAACACCTCCTTTGTATATCAGATCATCGCTTATAACCTAGCGTAGGTATATTTGTCATCCCCGTCTCAGATATCATCATATATAATTAACAGTCTTCCATCATAACAGTCTACAACTAATAGATGAATAACAGTCTTCCATCATAACAGTCTACAACTAAATATCATACATGTACTCAATAAAAATACCAACAAATTAAATATCACAAACATACATTTCCAACAAACATACATGTCCAACAGAGTCAAATAATAATGAAAATCAGTGTACAGAATGGTCAATGCGCCCATAGGGCCAATACATACAAAGATGATAAAAAAATCTACTGGATCACTGAGGACCCCTGTCGCGCATCTGGGATAGCATGTACTCATACTGCTCCTGTGTGAGCTGCACCGTAGGGGCAGTAGGAGGCAGTACAATGTCTGGAGTCGGAGCCGTCGATGGACCGGAAGGACGTATCTGCTCCAGCTCTCGCAGTCGCTCACCATGCGCAGCAAGGGTACTCACCATCCTCTGAGTACTCTCCTCAATTGAAGCCGATACCTAAGTGAGTGAGGCAGACATGGTCCTCTGCGATCCCTCCAGCTCGACCTGTCTACGCTCTGTGCGCTGCGTAGACTCGGTGAGCGTGTGCAAGCTGGCAGCTGTAGCCTGCTGCAGACTCATCAACTCCTGTATACTGCGCTCGACCGTATCAAATCGTTCGGTGATCATCGGAGGGTCGGATCGTCGCTCTGCGGTAAGGTGATCAGAAATCTGCTGCTGTAACTCGCGACACAGTTCGTCGATCTGACGACGAATATCCTGAGCTCGTGATGATGCCTACAAAGCTGGAGACTACGCACTGACAGAGGGGACCCGGGATGACTCTGAAGTCAACTAGTCGCCGTAGGACCCGGTACCGTAGTACGTACCCTTCTGAAGACCGCCAACGGCGGTCATCCAGAGGTCGTCCGGCGATGGAGCTGTAGGCGGCTGGGAGGAAGTACCAGCCCCTCCCTCTGCTGGCACACTAGCAGCAGCAGCCGCCTCATCTTGTAGCCGAACAAACTCGGCCTAGAACAATGTTTGCTAACGTATAAGTGTTTGCTAAAGTCTATATTGATATCTATTTTTCTGTTTTCTAAATTATAGTAAATTAATATAAAGAATAGAACGTACATATGCCTGCGTCACCCTCTCGTCAATGAACTCTCCAGCCCTCCGATGGGTGACCAGGAAGACGGTCACCATGTTGGGGTCCTCACCCTTTTTTACCTGTTAAAATATATTATCTATTATTAGTATTAAATATTCTATCCAACTATATATAAAATGATGTCCGTCATAGCAAACGTACCAGATGACGAAAATGCTCCGTCATCGGAATGGAGCCACCACACCACTTACTGGCGCTGGACCGCGCCACCTTGGCCTTGTCAGACCGCTCCTGGTATCTGGCCTCGACGAATCTAGCCTTCATCGCAGTCCACTGCTCTGGCGTGATCCAACCATGGATCGGCTTTCCGGAGCGATCACGAGACTTCTGGTCGTGGATCGCATCACGGATGAGCTTGCCTGCGACGACAGAAAATTGGGCCTCGATCTTTGCCGCCCGGTGTGGTGGATAGAAATAGGTCCTCTATAAGAAGTAAAATAGAAAAGTTATATAATATACACAAATGATTATTAAAATTTAAAAATAAACAAATTTTTTACCTTGAAGTGGGCCAACCAAAAGGCCTTCCTATCTGCGGGAGCATTTGAGTAGTTAATCCAAGGCCTACCATAGTTCTGCCTCAGAAATAACCCCAGCTGTCTTTGTACTGCAGGAGGCCGATATCTATACAATAATAAATTTCATGAATATATATGTACATATAATCATTTGAGAAATATATATTAACTAATTAACTTACTTCGTAGGCCCGTCCGTCCAAATCTCCATACGCGTCTCGTCCGGAGGAGCGCATGGAGGGTCGCTCTCACCTCCTGGCTGGACAGGATCAGTCTGATCGCCGTCCTCCATATGCTCGGCGTCGGCTCTCCCCATGGAGCCGTCGGCTGGAGGAATGCTGGACGCGAGAGGAATGCTGGATGCGGGATCAGGAATGCTGGACGACGAGGGAGGAGTCGCCAACCTGCTGGAACTGCCCTGTCCCGGTAATGGACCGGGAACAGAATGATACACTGGCGTACTCGTAGATGAGGATGAGGGTACGGAATCTGCATCCCCAGCCCGAGGCAGACGGGACTGCCTAACATAATATCCTCCGCGTCGTCCGGGTCTAGTCATACCTGATAATAACATATGACAATAAAACAAATATACATATTTATATGATAGTATCACAGATTTATATGATAAAAGTGTCACTAAAGTTTCACAGATTTATATGATAAAAGTGTCACTAAAGTATCAAATATGATGATAGAACAAACGTACAGATCTAATCCTCTTCTGAAAATTCATCTAGTTCGTTTAGCTCATCATCTTCTTCTTCTTCTTCTTCTTCTTCTCCTTCTTCTTCTTCTTCTTCTTCTTCTTCTTCTTCTTCTTCTTCTTCCTCCTCTACATCTTCACTTTCATCTGCATCTTTCTTTTCAGATAATTCTATTTCTTCTACACAATTAGATGTGTAATGAGGAACTTCCGTCGTGTCCACTTCTATAATATTTGTTACAAGAGGTAGTTCATCCTCCTGATAAGCTATATCGTCAACCTCAAAGGTATTTCTAGCTTTGGTCTTGCATACTGCCCACCAGTTCGACCTTGTTGTTCTCCGTTTAGGATAACTTGTGAAGTACACGAGCTGAGCCTGACTTGATAGGACAAATGGTTCATAGGCTTGATATCGACGCCGATAGTTTATATCCACAAGACCGTGCTTGTCTACTTTCCACCCTTGACCTTCAATCGGATCGAACCAATCACACCTGAATAACACAATCTTAGCAGGCTCATTTCCATAACTATATCTCAGCTCCAAAATCTCCCGTAGGATGCCATAAAAATCGTTGCCCACATCAACATCTTTGTAGTTCGAAGATCTGATACACAAACAACTGTTTTTGGTGGAATCGAGATCCACAAAGTTGTCTCTGATCGGGAAAGTTGTTGACTTGAACCTAAATCCATTAACACAGTAGCTTGGCCATATTTTTGCAGCATAAATTGGTCCCTTGGCTAGCGTTCTAATAGACTCATTCTCAAGTCTTGCGTATGGACGATCGACCTAAATACCACAAAAAAATAAATTAAGCTCATTCTCAAGTGCATATACAGAAAGGTAATTACAGAGTTCTCAAGTCTTACATATGCACCCAACCATGATAGAAAAAAATGCCACATTTCTTGTTCTAGTTCTTCTTCTGTTATGTGTGGCCTACCTGACCTCACATCATCATTAAATATGCTGAAAATAACATCGTTCAATTAATGTAATAGTATAATAATCAACACTATTAAAATAATATAGACGTATTAATTACTTACCCCTCCAGCTTCTCTACTTCATCATCGTCGCAGTTGAGTAATACATACACCTGAGCAGCCCTTAGCTCATCATCGTTCAGATATCTCTTTTTTATTTTACCCGATGGCTTTCCTGGAGCATTGAATACCTTCAGTATTGTATCATTACATTTATGATCTCCGTCGTCGTTTCTGGAAGCTCTCGTTCTATTAGTTGCAACATGAGGCTTGAAATACATCAAACAAAAGTTTGTGATCTCCTCGAGAACATAGGTTTCATAAATAGAACCCTCGACCCGTGCCTTATTTTTCACCTTCTTTTTAGGTGATTCAAATGTCGCTCGAACGGGTACATCCATCGATATTCGACGGGTCCACCAACACGTGCCTCATAGGATAGATGAATCGGCAAATGCTCCATAGAGTCAAAAATCCAGGAGGAAACACCCTCTCTAGCTTGCACAGTATTACCGCAATGTCCTTCTCTTGCTTTTCTAGACGATCAACGAGCAATTTCTTAGAACAAAGATCCCTGAAGAATATGCTAAGCTCCGTCAATGGATCCCAAACTGCCTGCGGTAAGAATTCCTCAAATGCAATTGGAATTAACCTCTCCATGAATACGTGACAATCGTGGCTCTTCATACCCGTCAATTTATTTTCCTTCGGATCGACACATCTTCTCAGATTTGACACATATCCTTCTAAAAATTTTAGGCCCTGGATCCACCGACAAAGTCTCACTTTATCCTCCTTATCCAGTGAGAAAATTGACTTCGGCAGTAACTGTTTTCCATTCTCCACTATCAAATGCAACGCAGGGCGTTTGCATATTTCTTCTAAGTCCAACCTGGCCTTGGGATTGTCTTTCGTTTTTCCCTTTACGTCCATCACAGTATTAATTATGTTATCAAACACATTCTTCTCAATATGCATGACATCTAGATTATGTCTGATCAGATTGGTACTCCAATATGGCAGATCCCAGAATATGCTCCTCTTTGTCCAGTTATGATCTCTACCAAATCCATCGCACTTGTACCCAGTTGTAGGATCTTCGATAGCACTTAAAAAATCTCTAACCTCCTCCTATATCGTAGCTCCGTACTACCTTGGCGGTGGATCACCCTTCTCTACAATGCCGGCACGGAATGCATTCCTGTTCCTTCTGAACGGATGATCTTTTGGCAGAAATTGCCAATGACAATAAAAAAAGCACGGTTTTCTTCCATGTTTCAAGCGGGAAGCTGTAGTATGGTCTATGCAATATGGACATGAGAGACGGCCATGAGTGCTCCATCCAGATAACATTCCATAGGCCGAAAAGTCGTTGATGGTCCACATAAGGGTTGCCTTTATCTGAAAATTCTGCTTCCTGGAAACATCGTACGTGTTAGCGCCTACTTTCCATAACTGATTCAACTCATCTATCAAAGGCTGTAAGTACACATCAATATTCCTCTTGGGATTGTTCGGACCAGAAATTATAACGGTTAGAAACATGTATTGAGTCTTCATGCACATCCAAGGCGGTAGGTTATACGGAGTGACAATCACAGGCCAGCACGAATACTGGGATCCCGAAAGACCAAAAGGAGTAAAACCGTCAGAAGATAGCCCCAACCTGACATTACGCGGATCTGAAGCAAAATCAGGATACACTCGATCAAAGTGCTTCCACACTTCTCCATCGGATGGGTGATCCAACACTCCTTCAATCTGTTCTCGCATGTGCCAACTCATATTTTCGGCCGTCTCTTTCACCATATAATCTTTGCAACCGTGGCGTTAAAGGCAAGTAGTGCATTGAATCGATCGGTCTTCTTGCACCGGTAGACCTTTATGTACTAGTTGTCTTATAGCGATCAGTACGACAAAATCTGCACACATCTGCATCATTGTCGTTTTTGTATTACAACATGCACCCATTGCGACAATAATCAATTTTCTCGTATCCCATCCAAAGTGATCTCACCATCCTCTTAGACTGATAGAAGTCTTTAGGTAACTTAGCACCCGCCGGCAAGATCTCTATAATCAACTCCAACACTCGGTTGTAGCATTCTTACGACATGTTAAAATCTGACTTAATGCTCAACAGTCTTGTAACCACCTCCAACGGTGAATGATCCTCACAACCAGGATACAATGGAGTCCTTGCATTCTCCAGCAACTCCATGAACTTTGCAGCATCAACATTCGGTGCCTCCTCAGCTGCCTCATGAACGAAACTAGGCCCCGCAGCGTCGAAAACCATGTTCACGCACCCGTCGTCGTATGCATGATTATCTGAAATAAAATTAGGTCCCGCATGCATATACGGCTCAACATAAGGCTTCGGCTCTGATGCTAAAGACACAAGTTCTCCGTGTGCGGTCCACTGATAGTAATTAGGCATGAAATCCCTCGAGTACAAATGATATGTCACTTCCACTTCTGGATAATATTTCATGTTATGACATTTCACACACGGACACTTAATTTTGGTGCCGTCCATGTACTGAGGGAACGCCTTAGCAAACTACAGAAACTGCTCTACTCCTGCTATGTATTCATCCCGCACACCACACATATCATCAGGACGATGATTGTACATCCATGAACGATTCCGCAAGTAGTAATTCATATCCATTTGAAAATAATTCTGCAAAGATGGACACACATTATCCAATAGGCACAAATTCGTATATTATGTCTTATTATGGGACACACATTAGTAGCGGACAGTTACTAATAACCATGCTATATCGCACATAAGCTCTTGTGCATCCAACGTGTACACATACGCTATCGATTCTTACTGATGCCAATCTCATTCAGACACACTAGATTCGTTTCGATATCGCCAGGGTCAAGTTGAAAATTGTCTTAACATCAATTTTCAAGACTTGAATATAATGTCACCTACAACCGATATCTAAAACCCCATGACAAAGTCAAAGACCCCATGAATATAATGTCACCTACAACCGATATCTCATTCAGACACACTAGATTCGTTTCGATATCGCCAGACCATATATATATAATGTCACCTACAATCGATATCTAAGACCCCATGATAAAGTCAAAGATATTATTGACAAGACTTAAATATAATATCAACTAATTACAACTACAACTAGTACTAAATAAGTCTTCTAGTATGATATAGAGGTAAATAAATAGTATACTAGATTGACTGACACTCGATTGAACACCCTCTGGACACATACTCAAGCCTATACTACACACTCACAAAAGAAAAGGAGGAAGGAAAAAAGAGACGACACACAAAAGAAAAATTCAGCGAGTGAGAACCTCACTATGCGCGAATATTATTCCGCAATTGCTACCCAAAGTTCTGCGAGGCACGTTGTACCTCGACCTTGGTAACAATTCTGTTTTTATTTGATAAATCATCCTGAAACTCTTCGAATTTGACCAGTCGTCCTGAAATTCGAAGTGAGCTATTTGAAACTTTTCTGTTTTAATTAAAATCCCAAGTTGAGTATTGTCCCATTGATCCAGGCAATTTCGGCATGAACCATTGCACCGAGAGGCGCATATGATCATTTTCGACGTGTAAAAATATAAGGTACTCGAATTCATGGACTGTGCGCGACGAATTTAGCTTGTATCCGTCAAATTCTACCATATTGATATTTTCAAAATTTTATAATATTTTTTCGTGTGTTGTTCGAATCGCGACGAGATTTGCGTCATTGATGCACAACGACGAGTTTATCCTACAACATAAATTTTCTCCAATTCTAGGACCGCCAAAGTATCATTATTTTGTGGACCCGCAATTTATCGTTCTGACGTATCTGTATCATATCTCTAGATGAAAATTCTGACTACATCACTTGATACATTATGTCATATAATTAACATATTTGAAAGTAATTTCAGAATCCTTAGCTACAGCGATAGATGTGTTATAATACATGTAATATAATGCTCAACCCTTTGGGGGCCTTTGATTCAAAGTTTGGAGGATTGAAAATAGATTTTAGATTTCTTACCTATGTTTGGTATATGTATATATAGAATTGGGGAAAATATGAGAGGTTTCATATTTCCAATATTATGGAAAAGTAAAACCCAAGGTCCCTTTAAGAATAGTTTTGTTTTCATAGAAATATTATTTGAGTATTTTGTTTTGGTCAATAATACCCTCTTTTTACTTCAAAAACTATAAGGCCATGTTTGGTTCACGGAATCATGGCATTAGAAAAGGAAAGTAATTCATTTCCTATATTTGAATACCAAAGAAAATGTTTGGAAAAGGAACTGATTCCCAAAGAAAAATTAGGGAAAAGTGGTTCCTCCAACCACTTTTGTGTGTGTCCGTGTGTCCGTGTGTCCGTGTGTGTGTGTGTGTGTCTGTGTGTGTGTGTGTGTGTGTGTGTGTGTGTGTGTGTGGGAGAGAAGGAGGAGGAGGAGTTAGGTTAGGTTTACCGGAGAGGAGGAGTAGCTCGGATTGGGGGAGGAGGAGCTCGAGGAGGAGGAGGTCGCCGGGGGGGGAGGGAGTCGCCGGGGGGGGGGGGAGGGAGTCGCCGAGAGCTCGAGGGAATACTGAAATTTTCGAGTGAGGGGAAAAAAGGAAACAATACTGTGCCCTAAGTAAAAAAGTTAGCGACGTCAACAGTCGACGTCGCTAAACGTCGCAACCAGTTTAATATATGGCGACATATTTATTAATATGTCGCTGAACGTCGCTATTCTGCGACGTAATTAATCGACTGTCGCTGAACGTCGCTATTCAGCGACGTTTTGCGATGTCAATAGGAGTGAGTCGCTATATTACATATTTGGCGACGACATTTTGTTCCGTCGCTAAAAACGTCGCTAATATAGCATATTTTAGTAGTGGTCCAAATGTAATGAGATATGGGGGTGGAAATGGGGGAGAGAGGGTTGGTACTCTATGTTGCTCATATAAAGGGGGTTGGGTAACTGCATGATGCTCATATGGGGGGGGGGGGGACTGCATGTCCTATACTCTCATGTTTGTAGACTTAATTCACTTATACTTTCATTTACAGTCTCAAAAGGTGAAGGAATTGGTCCAGACACTCCGGAGAGGTTGCCAAAGTGACACTAGTGTCGCGGTCGCCAACGAGCTTGATCGCATCGACGACGTGGTCGAGTTCCCCTTCATGAATAATAAGAAGTTTCGTTCAAAGGCCCGACATGATATGTAGTTGGATGTGGAATGATCATTAGTTGGATGTAATCTGGATGTTTTTGTAAAGATATTTTTGTTGTTTGAAACTTGAAGGATATATTTGTTGTTTGTAAACTTAAGTTGTTGGACAGACTTTTGAAGGATATGTAGTTGACACTTATGTTATTTTTTTGAAGTTGGATATTTTATCTGATATGTAGTTGTGATTTATGTTGTTATTTATGTACTTGTTGAATATGTAGTTGTCTGATATGTAGTTGTTATTTACGTTTGGAAACTTAAGTTGTTGGCCAATTCCTGATATTTTTGATTTAGTATCAGGACTGCCAGCACCCTGGTAGTCCTACACTTATGTAGGACTGCCAGGGTCCTGACAGTCATAATTGAAACCCTCTGTGATGAGAGTTCCAAAAAGAAACTCTCTGTCACAGAGAGTTTCAAATAGGACTGTCAGCACCCTGACAGTCCTACTTAAGTGTAGGACTGCCAGGGGGTAGCAGTCCTATTTATAACTCTCTGTGATGAGAGTTTGAAACTGAAACTCTCTGTCACAGAGAGATTCAATTAGGACTGCCAAGGAGGACTGTCAGGGTGCTGGTAGCACCCTGACAGTCCTACTTATGTAGGACTGCCAGGGGGTGGCAGTCCTATTTATAAAGGAAAAATTTATGAAATGCCCAAAAAACGAAAAAGTGCTCAAACGGAGGTCCAAACATCATTTTTTTTGCGATTTTAAAATTTCGAAAGGCCGACTAACAAAAAAACCAATAATCTCAGGCTCCTCGAAGATACGCTCATTTTGTGATAAACCGGACCTCGTTTCGACCTCCCAGTCAAAAGTTATGACCCTCCAAAGTTTCAACTGACCAAAAAATGCAGGAGAATGACCATTCTTTATGTTAGAACACGAAGAATGCTAATTTCGCATGAGGGTGGCCATTCTCCGTGTTAGTAACACGGAGAATGGTATTCTCCGTCTTAGTTTACACGGAGAATGGCCATTCTCTGTGTTAGTAACACGGAGAATGGCATTCTCCGTCTTAATTTACACGAAGAATGTCTATTCTCCGTGCTAAATTACACAAAAAATGGCCATTCTCCATCTTAATTTACACGGAGAATGACCATTCTCCATGTAATTTAGCACGGAGAATGGTCATTCAAGTGTTAAAACGCAGGAGAATGGCCATTCTTCGTGTTAGAAACACGGAGATGGCATTCTCCGTGTTAATTTATACGGAGAATGGCCATTCCCAGTGTTAAAACGCAGAAGAATGGCCATTTTACGTGTTAGAAACAGAGGAGAATGCCATTCTCCGTGTTAAATAACACGAAGAATGTCATTCTCCGTGTTAAAACTTAGGAGAATGACCATTATCCGTGTTAGAAACACGGAGAATGTCATTCTTCGTGTTAATTTACACGGGAAATGGTCATTCCCAGTGTTAAAACGTAGGAGAATGATTCTCCGTGTAATTTAGTACGGAGAATGACATTCTCCGTGCTAAATTACACGGAGAATGGCCATTCAAATGTTAAAATACAGGAGAATGGCCATTTATAAAACTCTGTGATGAGAGTTTCAAACTGAATCTCATCACAGAGACTTACAAATAGGACTGCCGCCCCCTGGCAGTCCTACATTCAATTAGGACTGCCAGGGTGCTGGCAGTCCTAATTGAAACTAGAAGTAACAACAAGTTTCAATTAGGACTGCCAGCACCCTGGCAGTCCTCCTTTTGTGTAGGACTGCCAGGGGGGGCAGTCCTAATTGAAACTCTCTATGATAGAGAGTTTTAAAACTCTCATCACAGACTTACAAATAGGACTGCCACCCCTCGGCAGTCCTACATTCAATTAGGACTGTCAGGGGGCATGGCAGTCCAGAGAGTTTGGGTATGAAACTCTCTTCACAGAAAGTGTTAGACAGGACTGCCAACACCCTGGCAGTCTTTTATTAAGTAAGGACTGCCAGGGACCTGGCTGTCCTAACTTAATGTAGGACTGCAGAAAGTCTGGCAGTCCTACTTTACATTAAGACTGCCACAACCCTGACAGTCCTAATGTTGTAAGCCACGACTGTAGCAGCCGAACGGCCACAACGATTTGTCGTGTTCTAGGGTTAGGGTTTCAAGAAATATGTGAGATCATGTTCGAAAAATTCATTCATGAACCCTAAAGTGATTCTAAACCTAATATTTATGTTTATGTTTATGTTTTCTGATTTTGAGTATGAGTGAAAACTTTTTTTGGTAGCTGATCTTAGACAAATTTGGGAAAAAATTTGTGCCAAACATGATTGAGATAGGAGAATTTTTTTGGAGATAATTCTCGGAAAGAAAGGAAGAAAAATTTGGAAAATTTTTTTTGGACTAGGGTTTAATTCTATGATCTAGAAATGTTGGGAGAGAAGAAAAAAAGTAGAGGGAGAGAAGAAAAGAGTTGAGGGAGAGAGGAAAAGAGTAGAGGGAGGGAGAGAGAGAAAAATTAGAAAAGTTGTCTTTTATACCTAATGTTGGGGGCTGTCCCCAAGTAAAAAAAACTGATAGTAAACTTGTAATATTTACAAATATTTTTGGGCTGCCCCCAAGTAAAATTGGTAGTGTCCTTAAAAAAACCTATTTGTAATATCGGACCAAAAGACTTAGGAAGAAGAAATTATTAGAGTTGTTTAAGTCAAAGGAACAGCTCCATATAATATGCAAATCAAATATTCTTATTTTAGTCAGATCTGAAATGAATAAAAAGAAAACTATAGATAAATCCAAACAATCCATTAGTAAATCTAAGGATCGACTTGACTATAAAAACACCAGCTTTTAGCCGATTTATTAGCGAACAATTTTTTTTTATGATGAATAAATTGGCTTGGAAACAACATCGACTAATTATATCATTGCTTTTTGAGTATTTTCTCCCCTATGTGGGACTAAACTTCGCTCTTATCCTTCTCGTAGAGCATGTACGACTCTCCGGCACGATCGTTATAAAAACGGATTTACGTCTAAGAGCATCATGCCCATTCCATTTTCTAGATTCTAGATTTAGAATGTAGGAGCTCATTTTGTAGAATAATAAATCTCATCCCTAGTTCCAATTTTTACAATTTCGGTCCCAACCCATCCATAGGTGCTAAGGGTTGGGCCTTCCAATTTCTAGATTCTAGATTGTAGAAACTCGTTTTGTAGAATAGCAAGTTCCAATTTGGAGTCCAACTTTCTAGATTCTAAACTTTATATTATTTTTTTCCTACATTAAATTTTGATCACACAATTTTTGGGACCGGAGCTCACTTTATCATTTCTTACTATTCTCATACAAATTCAATCCATTCTACTTTATCTTTTTTTTGAAATTTTGGACTCCAAATTGTATTGGAGAGTCCCAACTACTAATGATGCTCTAATCATCACTAATCAATCTTAGCAACGAAGCAAAGAACACCACCACCAATCGTCCAGGAAAAAGTGTTAATGCTTTTAATAATTTCCAAAGACTTTCACGTATTTCCTTGAGGAGAACAACTCAACTCACAATGGTTGCACAGCTTACAAGGGGTCAGATGTGCAAGTGCCAAGTTTGGATGAACCTTCATGTTCATTCATGTGCACTATAAATAGGTGCTTCCTATTCTTTTGTGACAACAACTTTATCAACTACAAGCAATATTCTCTTCTAGTGTTAGGCAGAAAATTGAGACTGCAATTTTCAGAGTTCCTTCTTGAAGTTGAGAAGTGTTGTGAGTGTTTGTAAACACTGTAAATTCACTATTTAGTTCTTGGTATTCTAAAAAAATAGGAAACATAAAAGTTTAAGAATAATTTTTTTATTTATTTAAGGATAGAGATACAATTACTATTTAGTCCTTGGTATTATCAAATAATAATTTATTATTACCTTTGTGAGGGGTGATGGAGTAAATTCACTCAAATTTTTCTCATCTTTCTCTATTTTTCTTCCACTTTTCCGTTTGGTAAACCGTATTTGGGGGTGGGATTTGAATTTTATGGATTTGGAGACAAATCCATGGAATCCTATGTTTGGTTGGAGATGGATTTGGATATGGAAAGTATGACAAAATCCAAAACTTGGATTTGGTTGGATTTTGGAGGAAAAAAATAATTATTCTTTAATAATTTCGTTAAAATATTATTATTTAATAATTTTGTTAAAAATTAGTTAATCTTTAATAATTTCGTTTAAAAATATATCTTTAATAATTTCGTTAAAAATTAGTTAATTAATAAAAAAACTAACTATTTTATTAGTATTATTAATTAATAAAAAATAGTATTATTAATTAAAAAATTAGTTAATTAGTTAATTTTGTTATAATCATAATTAATAATTCATTAGTATTATTATAATATTAATTAATAATATTTTATTATTTAGTTAATAATCATAATTTACTAGTATTATTATTATATTATTATAATATTAATTAATAATTTATTAGTATTATTATAATATTAATTAATAATCATATCCTATGTTTAGTATTATTAATTAAAAATTAGTTAATTAGTTAATTTTGTTATAATCATATTAATAATTTATTAGTATTATTATAATATTAATTAATAATTTGTTAATAACTATTTTATTATAATCTTAATTAATAATATTTTAATCACAATTAGAATCATATTTTATAATAATTTAATTAATAATTTACTAATCATAATAATATTAATTTATAATTACTATTTTTAAAATATTTAATTTATAGTTAATTAATCGTTAATTATTATTTATTAATTATTAATTAATAATTATAATTTATAATTATTAATCGTTAATAAAAAATTATCGATTGTTAATTATTAATCGTTAATTATAATTTATAGTTATTAAATATTAATTATTAATCGTTAATTATTAATTATTAATCTTTAATTATTAATCGTTATTTATTTAAAAATTAACGAATCATTAATTATTAATTTTATAATTAATAATAACTAATCGTTAATTATTAATTATTAATCGTTAATTATTAATTTTATAAACGAAAATTTTCACTAAAAGCATAAAAAATTTATAAAATTACACGTAAAGCACAATATTTTCAATAATTTCATACGGAGCATAAGAACGCCCATCCGAAGGGCGTTTTTATTTAAATATGAATTAATTTTGACGTCCGTTAGCGAGATAACGAGGAGGAGAAATTATCAAAAAAAAAAATTAAAATGAGGGAAACGCCCATCCGAAGGGCGTTTCCTGCTTAACTGTCACCCTCGGATGCCGCGCCTATCACCCCTCGACTGACACGTCTATCGTGCGGTCGACGTAGTGTCCGTGCCCGCGTTGAGGAACTCCGAGCACAGCGCGACCATCTCGTCCTCGTTCAGCCCTCTCCCCCCTTCCTCCGACAGCTTTATATCGAGGAGGGAGTCAACGTACGAATACACGAACCTCTCGTCGTCGTCGCCGTCGTCGTCGCCGTCGTCGGTCATCTCTCGCTTCTAATCCTTCTCCTTGTGCCGTCTCCGCGATTCGAACAAGGTAGCATACAGCTCCTTCTGCTTCCTCCTCAGCTCCACCGCAGTACTCTACCGGTTCCGGAAGATCAACTTCGTCAGCCTCGGAAGGAAGGCGAAGATATTGAGCTTCCCGAGATGGAGGAGCAGCTTCCGGTTTGCGGTCTCTATCGCCTTGATGTCCTTCTCGTCGAGCTTCTCGTCGAAGCACATGAGGATGAGCAAGCCGAACATGGCGAACTGGAAGCTGTCGACGGCGACGGCCACGCCGGAGGTCTCGGACTGCTGGGCGAGGTGGTGGAGCAGGACCCAGCGCCGGCCGTGCGCGTAGGGGAGGACGCGCGAGGGGTGGAGGATCTCGGATGTGAGGAGGCGGCGGAGGTGATGTTGCATGCAGCAGCAGCTGCCACGCGCGCTGTCGCATTACGATGCTGCATGCAGCAGCAGCTTTAGCTGCATAGGTGTGCATAGTTGCATGTAGCTTTAGGTGCTTTAGATGCTTTAGGTGCATACTTTAGATGCTTTAGGTGCATAGCTGCATGCAGCTTTAGGTGCTTCACGTGCTCTTCGACGTGAAATGGCAAAAAAAAAATCTGACGTGGAACACGAAAAACGCCCATCGGATGGGCGTTTTCGTCTGACGTGTGAAAAAAAAAATTGCTAGATTCTCCGTTACCCCTCGTCGTTAACACCGTCAATACATAAAAATAAAAATAAAAAAAAATACAAAACGCCCTTTCGATGGGCGTTCTGATGCCTCAAATGAAATTTCTTAAAAATTTGTGCTTTCTGTGCAATATATAATAATATTAATGCTTTACATGAAAATTTCCGTTTTATAAATAATAATAACTATAATTAATCATAATTAATTAATAGCTTAATTATTGATCATGACTATAATTTAATTATTAATCATAAAACCAAATCCTATGTTTGGTTGGAGTTGGATTTGAATAGTAAAATCCATGATTTGGATTTGGAGGATTTCCAAATCCAAATCCAAATAGTAAAATTCGGTTACCAAACAAGTTGGGAGAAATTTTTTTTAGTGGGACCCACCTACTTTTTTTCTCAAATTTTTCTCTCCCATTTTTTCTCCTCCTTTCCAAACACCATTACTTTTAATTTTTCTCTCACTTTTTTCCTCAACTTTTTTCTTCCTCCCATTTCACCCCCTTCCCAAATAGTACCTTAGGGTGTGTTTGGTAGGAAGGATAGAAAAATAAGAGGAAAGAAAATGGTTGGTATATATTTTCCATCCTTATGGAAAGAAAATGCAATTTGCTTTCTTTATGTTTGGTAGGAGGGATGGAAAATGGAGGGGAAACACTTTTCTTTGTTTTGTATGGAAAGAAAAGGGGAAGGAAGGAAAAAAAAACATGTTTTATCAATTATATCCTCAACTAAATCATTTATTTACCATTTAACTTCATTGAATTTTTTTAAATAATATAACTTCTATAGGATATAATTGTAAATTAGGATATGCATCCACTTTTCCTTCCACTTTTTCTTCCACTTTTGGGGTGATTGAATTTCTTGGCTTTGGAAGGAAAACTAATCCATCCACTTTTCTTTCCCTATACTTTTTCTTCCTAACCAAACAAGAGAAAACTAATAATTTCTTCCACTTTTCCCTCCTACATTTTTCTTCCTCTCACTTTTCCCTCCTACCAAACACACCCTTAGGGGGCGTTTGGTTCAAGTTTTTGTGGCTTGGGAATGGATTTTGAATTCCTTATCCATGTTTGGTATGTTTAGGATTGGGAACGATGAGGGAATATGAGGGGCTTAGGGGGTAAAGTTATTCCCATTGACTTGAGAAAGCTATTCCCAAGCCCCCGCTTGGGAATAGATTTGCTTTCCTAGGAATGATGCTTGGCTATTTTGTTTGGACGGTTATACCCTCTTTTTATTTTTAAATTTTTAACTTCTATCCCAAACATGTAAATCATCATGAAATTAATGAAAGAGTATTAAAGTAAAACTAAATAAATTAATATTTCTATCCCTTTGTAAACCAAACATGAAGATGAAATTTTTTAAAATTTTGAACTACTTATTTCCAACCTAACCAAACATGGGTATGGAAATGTTGAATTCCTTTCCCATGGGAAAGGAATTGAAAATCTATTCCTAGGAATACAAAAACTTGATCCAAACGAGCCCTTAGTGAAAGTCCTGCAGCAGCCTGTGGAAGTAGCCAGTTTGGGTGAACCACGTAAATATTGTGTCTTTATTTTTTGCTCTATTTTGTTAATCTGGTTGCAGAAATTTCTAACAATTGGTATCAGTGCCCAGGAATCCATCCTGGGACAGCCAGATTTGAGTCTGAACAATGGCGCACGAAGGGACTTGAGAAGTTTCGATGGTTCAGACTTCGGCTTCTGGAAGATGCAAATAGAGGACTATCCCTATCAGAAAAATTTATACCTACCTCTCGAAGAAACGAAACTAGAATCCATGAAGGACGAGGAGTGGAAACTCATGGATCGACAAGCTCTTGGAGTTATCCGATTGACGTTATCGCGCAATGTCGCTTTTAACATTGCAAAAGAGAAGACCACAACTGGTCTTATGAAAGCTCTCTCGAATATGTAGGAGAAACCTTCGGCCTCAAATAAAGTGCATCTTTTCATCTGCGACTAACATCTCAACGAACTCGGCACTATTTGTTGGTATTTTTGTCTTTAGACTAGGAAAGATAGTTCTATATTGGCTACACCAAATGATAAGTATTCCAATATAATGTATTGCTTGTGTTGAGGTGTGCACATGAGGTGTAATGGGGCACAAGTGTGTGCCATGTGGGAGTATTTTCCTAGAAGGAAAAATGATTAATTCTAACAATGATGTAAGTTGATTTTTGTTGATCGGATTCGGACTCGGACTAGGTCTCCAGGATGTCTCATGCATGCACGGTCGTGTGTTCGAAGGGTAGGCGTGGGCTAGCACTCGACTATGTTGATTGTGGGATGATGTAAAACATCAAACTCTATTTTAGAGTATTGGTATTTTAATCCCACACCGGATAAGAGAGATGATGAAGTCTCACTCCACTCTATAAATAGAGCCCCCTGACCTCCTTTCTAAGATGCACCAAGAAGAGGGTTAAATGAGTCCAGAAAGCCCGTTCAAGTCTCAAATATTGACTGATCGGCGTTCCAGAAGTTTTCTAGAACTTGCTGGTTCCTGGAAGTGGATCGTATATAGGCGAATCTTGCTTTGAGCAACGGTAATCTAATCACCCCTACAAAGCTGTCTTTCTCTTTATTCTTTCTTTTCTTCTCTGATCTAATCAGAAATCTCTTGTGGGCTTTGGTCGTTGCTGTTGCTAGCAATTTGATTTGTACCTTCCTAAAAGAAGCTCTACATTTGTTTGATGTTATAATAATTTTTTTTAGATTTTTGTTACCCAGAATCCTCCAAGGATCTCTGTAGTGCACCTTCTTTGAAGTGTTGCTACAAAACGTTGTTGCTATTTTAACAACTGTTTCGATTCTCTATTTTCCATCAAAAATTAAGCCTCGGAAATAACAATCTCAAAGCAAGATTTATATTCGATGGAAAACAACCGTACAAACCTTCTCGACACAAGTTTTAACAAACTTGAGAAGTTTGACGGGGAGCATTACAACGTCAGGAAGCGAAAGGTCAGCCTTATACCTTCAACTCGTGAGCGTTGACTACGTGTTGACAGATCTTGAGCCTTTAAGTCCAGGTCGCTGAGGCCACTGCTCTGCAATCCAAGTGCAGGAGAGATAACAACCTTTGCAAGTTACTTATCTTAAACTCTATGGAAGACTCTCTGGCAGAGTCATACAGCAAGACGGTCCATACTAAGGACGTCTGGAAGTCTATAGAGAATCTCTACAAGGCAGATGAAAACAGAAACAAGATCTACATGACCGAAAAGGTCTGGAAGATGTGATTTAAGGACAAGACGATGTTACCTCAAGTCAAAGAGTTTCTCAAGTTACGTCAGAAACTTGTGGTTGACGGCATACCTTTGTCGATGCATTTGTCGTCGGGGGCATTGTCGCTAAGCTCCCACCTAGGTGGAGCAATTTCATTGCGGACTTGCACCGCAAGAAGATGGAAGTGGATCTTGAACGCCTCTTACACTAGATTCATGTTGAAGACGAGCTAAGGACTCTCACCAGCTATAGGTGAAGTCAGCTCAATTCAAGCCAAAGACCTAAGGACGATGGTGCTTGTTTCAGCTGTGGCAAGAAGGGTCACTTCAAGAAGGATTGTAGGGCCAAGCCCAAACCAAAATAACAGGTATGGCTAAACTTGGTTATTTTGATTACTTAACTTGGGTGTTATTGTTGTACAGGTTTAGTTATCTAGCGTGGTAACTGACTAGTGGTCTGATACTAATGCATCTGACCATGTATGCTCTCAAAGGAGCTATTCACCAAGGACGAGCCGTGTTATGACGAAGGTCTCGATGGCGAACATGTACCTAGCAGAATATCTGAAGATCGAGACAGTGGTTATGAACCACCGACAAGGACACTGGAATGCGTGTTACACGTACCAGAGATTTTCGAAGATCTGATCTCAGAAAGTCTGTTATCTGATAGAGACTTGAAAGATGGACATTGTAACACCCATATTCGGAATACGTATTTTATCAGGCTTATACGTATTTTGGACCTGTATTTTATTTTCTTGGATTTTGGCATGTACTTGTAATTGACTTGACTTGCGGATTTTGGTTCTCGTAATTGGGTTTTTACATGGCATGGTTTATTTTGTGGAGAGGGTTTGGTTTGGTTTGGTTATCATGAGAGGAACACCTTAACCTTTTCTCCACCCTTATTCCACCACAACCCACCATCATAAATCCCCACCTACTTTTCTCTCTCCTCATTATTTTCATTTATTTCTTCTTCTTCTTCCTTCCTTTACACAACACCATCACCTATAGGCAAGTGCACCTTGCCACCACATGAGAACCACTTTTTATTTGTCCATTAGCTAGATTAGGCCATGGTGAACAACTTTAGAACTTGGCATTTTGTGATTTGGAGTTTTCCTTGTTCTAGATCTACGTTTTCCCTATTTTCGGATTTACATGGTTTTGATCTATTTAAGTTGTGTTTTTGTGGATTTTGATGCTTCCATGTGGAAGAGAATTCAATTTTATTCAAGTTAGAACTTTGAAAATCTAGATTTGGCTTTGATTTGACAAGATATGGAAATTTGAATTCTTGGTGTTCTTGGTGTTCTTCTCGGCCTAGAGTAGCAGCCTGCGCTCTTTAGCGCAGTGCTGGACTGCGCATCCCCTCTCTCGGCCTGCGCTCTTTAGCGCAGCGCCGACCGCGCAGCTTGCCCCTTGGTGAACTGTGCTCAACCCGAGTGCGCATGGATTCATGCGCAGTCTGCTCATGCGCAGTCCGCTCATGCGCAGTCTGCCCATGCGCCATCTATCCCTGCGCACTCCACTCATGCGCAATCTGACCCTGCGTCATCCATTCCTGCGCAACCTGATCCAGCGCAATCCATCTGCTGCGCCATCCACCCCTGCGCAGCTCACCCCTGCGCAGTTGGCTCCTGGCGTACTTGACTCCTGCGCAATCCAACCCCCTGACCCCTTGCGCAATCCATTGGCTCTTGGAGTTTTGGTTTTATTTCTCTAAGCTTGGTTCTTCTATAGCCCTGTATATTGATATTTTATTAGATATTTTACGCCCATTTTATATCCTTACGCCTTTTGTCATGAACTTGATTTTACTTAATATGTTTGGAATGACTATTGTACATGGCATGGTATGACAAGAACTAGCATAACACGACAGTGACCCGTAGTGGTGCACTCCTGACATGACCAATCTGACCTGATAGTGGCCCATCGTGGCGCACTCCTGACAAGTACCCTGACATGATTAATCTTGATACTTGATAACTTGATAGTGGCCCGTGGCGACGCACTCTTGACTTGTACCTGACTTGACTTGTAACTTGTAACTTGTAACTTGACTTGACTTGATGCTGTTGCGACGGCTAACTTGACTTGTATAATCAACTTGACACCGTGGGTGTTCCTGCTTGCTTGCTTGTGCAATCCACTTATCTTGTCTTGCATCATGTCTAGGACGTGACTCCCTGGTTCCTACGGTCAGGGATTCACACTGAATATGGATCAGGCTAATGACTAGATCAAAGTGTAGTTCATAGAGAATTTCCAGTCACAGGCAATCTCGTTATCTGGGCGCTTTAATTGGACTTGTAGCTTGCCGACGAGTAGAGCACATTTCCAGCACACCGTCGCGTGTTGCACCCTCTAAGTCACCTAAGGGTACATTTGTCTCCCGGGCGATGTACCCACCTATAACTCTCAACCCGCGGAAGGATAACTGGATAGTTTGCAGGGCTTGGGACTGGGAAATTCTCACTTGCATCTTGTTAGTAATTAGGCTTGTGATAACCCTAGTTAGTTAAGTAGTAAGCCGTAGTACTTGCTTGGCCGTGATTGATTGGATGGAGTCTAGTCCCGCTTGTCCTGTCCTGATCCTGTACAAGGCTATGACATGACATGACTACTCGTGCTTTACCTTAATCATGATTAATTACAGGTCCTGATTTCTTGTATTTTATCTTGCCGATAAATGGTGGGAGAAACCAAGTTCCGTTCAGACGAAGGGTTACAACCCCGGTCCTTGTTTGGTTTACGGGTTGTAACCTGGTTATCTGAAGAGTTCCATGGTTATCTCATCGTATATCACCTGCCAGGTTTTTCCTTGATAATTGTCTTTATTATGTAATTATTTTCTTATGTTCTGATATGCTGGCTTTTGTTCTTATTTTGTGGCCTCCTTTGTGGCACTTGCTCTTTCTGGGGTTTGACCCAGCTGGTTTTGTGTGGCCAGATTCCGAAGCAGCACCCGAGGATCTACCGAACCTCCAGCCCGATGGTGGCGACTAGACGGAACCCGGGCTACGAGTGGGTTTTCTATTTTGTTTCGCTCACTCTATTGTAAATTTATTCTTTTGAGGCGTTTAGCCGACGAGCACCTGTTAGCTCGATGCACTTTACTTACTGTCTGCCTACGGGCTGTAAACATGATTAACAAATCCTAGGGTTGATCATGTATGACTTAACTCTTGCTAGTCCTAGCATTTTGTACGACTAGCTTCATGATCAGCTGATATGTAATATTTGGGATGCCTTTTATTGTATATTTGGTGGTCAAACATCTTGTAATTATATTATTTGCTTGAGATTGAGACAGTAGGCTTAACCTTAAGAGACTGTTGGCTTGTAGTAAACCCTCATATCTAGACAGCCGTGATCGTATAGTTGAGATGTATTCTATTTCAATATACATAGCTGGCTATGTCTGTCCCTGCTCTCCAGTATTCTGGTTCTGGGGCGTGACAGACATTCATACTAGCCAGATGGTAATTTCTTGGCGAGGAACATGCTTCGAAAAGATGTTCAGTGCTGAAGGGATGTTCAAACTTCTGCTGATGGCGATGAAGTTACTTCATTTAATGGACTGAAAGTTGTTCTATGATAGAAGCAGACTCAAGCTGTCCTACCGGGACCTTATCTTCAGAATGTGGGGATAAGGAGGTGGAGAAATTTAAGGTCTGTGCAGATACAAGACTGTCAGAAAGCTGCTCAGACGATTAAACTAAAGTACTGATCATCGGGAGTTAGTACACTCAGATATCTGTGACTTTTATCAATTCTCTACAGAGGCCGGTTCGAAGTGTTTCTCGAAATGCATGTTCGCATGACTTCTCAAGTAGAAGGATGCAGCATTCGAGTAGTTCAAAGACTTCAGGGCTGAAGCTGAAGTTGAACGTTAAACCGATTTACAACTACTCAGAAGTGATTAAGGTAGAGAGTATAGGTCTCATGAATTCGCATCGTTCTGCAGAGAACATGGTATTGTTAATGAGACGACTGCTCCGTACTCCCCTCAATCAAATGGTGTTGTAGAAAGGAAGAACACAACGTTAACAGAGATGATGAACTCAATGCTGTTACTGCAGGTCTTCCAAATTATTTTTGGGGCAAAGTAGTGCTTACTTCTACTCTCATTCTGTATAGAGTACCGTATGCAACTTCCGATGTCACTCCTCATGAACTCTGGTTCAAGATCAGACCCAACTTGAAAGTTATTCGAGTATAGGGGTGTCTGGCGTATGTGAAGCTTCCGAATTTGAAGATTCAGAAGCTAGGTACAAGGACTACGAAGACAATCTTCCTGGGTTATGACAATAAGAGTGATGCTCGGAGGTTCCTTGATATTGAATCTAATCATATCATTGAGTCTCGCGATGCATAATTCTTTGAAGATAAATTTGCAAGTCACAAGAATATTATTTTCGCAGATATTCTGGAGAACAGTGTGAGTGCACAAGAGGCTGAAGCTCCTTGTAGCAATGTAGTCCAAGAAGTTGTTGTTGCAAGAACAACTATTGAACCAGAACTCATAGACCCTGTGTCTAAGCGAATGAGAAGACAAAAGGACTTCAGAGAGGATTTTATCACCTATCATGTGGAATAAGATCCGCACACTACAAAAATTTGTCAGATTAGCGACGTTATATTACGTCGCTAAACTGGATAAAAGCGTCGCTAAGTGAATTTAGCGACGTTTTGGGCGACGTTTTAGAAACGACGGAAAAAAAATGTGTCGCTAAACGAGAAAACGTCACAAAACGTCGCTAGGGCGACGTTATTTGGCGACGTTATTAACGTCGCTAAGTAGCGACGTTATTTGCGACGTTTGATCGTTGACGCTAATTAGCGACGTATAAGACGGTGTTATCGTGTGGTCGCCGTTTAGCGACACTCTTGCGACGTTTTGGCGACGACGAGCTGACATCAGATTATGGTGCCACGTGGTGCCATGTCAGCATTTAGCGACGCTTTTAGCGACATTTAGTAACGTCGCTAAACTTTAGCGACGAATAATAATGTCACTATTTTAAAAAAAATATAAAAAAATAGGTTCCAGAATTCAAATGGAGCTGGAGCCTGAGCCAAAATACAGAATACAAAACACAAAATACAGAATCCAATCCCTGGGTTCGCCGACCCCCTCGGTGGAACACTCAACACCGGCACGCACAATACATTCCAGAATATACAAAAAATATAAAAAAAATACTATCCGCAACAAACAATGTCAATATATAATATCCTGAACAAACCAAATCAATATCCGCAAACACGTACAAACCCAATATCCTCAACGAAAAAACTGAATATTCCCAAATACGTACAAAGTGAAAAATATAGTACAGTCCAAAAATGCAAAAACAAAACTACTGATCGCCTGGAGCTGGACCCGGTGCTGGAGGAGGAGCGCCACCAGATGATTGTCGTCGCAACGTTAGGATCGTCTGATACTCCTCCGGTGACAACAGGTAGACGAGTATGTCCTTCCGTGCATCGTCGGATGTAGACGATGCTCCCGGCGTACCAGCAGATGGTCATTCCGCTGCCATCTCCTAGAAATGCTGCATCTGCTCGACCAACCGCTGCGTAGCCTCATGCGTAGCACGGGTCATCTGTTGCAGCGCCTCCGTACTCTCCTCCAGCCTCTCAAAGCATGAGATGAGCGCAGAATCATCTGTATGCGGCGCCCCCATCCTCTCCAGCATCTCGTCACGCAGAGCTGCGATCTGCGCAAGGACGTCACTCTGCTGCTGGCGGAGCGACTCCTCAGTATGTACGAGGCCGGACACACTAGTGGCAGTCGCAGAGGCCTGTGACGCAATGAAGGCACCATAGGAGCCTGTACCATAGTACGTACCCCTATGCATGCCACCAATGGCCCTCATCCACAGCTCGTCATCTGACTGAGCTGCGGTGGCCGGGGGCTGCTGGGAAGTGCTAGCACCAGTCTCCTCTAACCGTGTCGGCCCGGCGTCCCTAAGCCTCAAAAACTCGACCTAGAAATAACATCTATATGAATTCTCACGTGGTCGCTAAAAATTAATACTAATGCACTAGCATTAAGTAAAACTTCTAAAACTCGGCCTAAAAATAACATCTATATGAATTTTTTACGTAACTAAAAATTAATATTAATGAACTAGCATTAAGTAAAACTTACGTAGGTGTCCCGGGCCTTGTTGTCTACGAACCGCTCCCCCTTCATGTGCGTGGCGAGGAACAAGGTCACCATATTCGGGTCTTCTTCCGATTCAACCTGTTACGAAATTATGATATGATTTGTCAGTTTAGTTGAAAGAAATATATTACTATAAAGTATTAATTATGGGTATACGACGAGATACGTACCATATGGGTGAAGAAATCCATGATGGACCTTGATCCACCACACCACTGCGACCCCGCCTGTCGTGCACTTTTAGACTTCGCGAACCTCTCCTTGTAGGCTTCCTCCTCGAATCTCCTCTTCATTACCGTCCAGTCGGCGGCAGAGATCCAATCCTGAATAGGCTCTCCCCGGCGGTCGCGATTCTTTTGGTCGATGATCGCGTCCCTAATGAGCTTGCTGGCGATGCCGAAAAATATAGCCTCGACAGCAACGACACGGTGGGGAGAAAAGAAGTAAGTCCGCTGAAAAAATTATAGAAGTACATAAGTTAAAACATAACATACTACATGCTAAAAGAAAATAAACTTTTACGTACCGAAAAGTGCTCAAACCAGAAGGCCTTCCTGTCGGCCGGGACATCCCTCCAGTTGATCCAGGGCCCTCCGTAGTTCTGTCGCAGGAATGTACCCAGCGACTAGTGTACGGAGGAGGAATAATACCTGTAAAATAGAAATTAAAATTTATTAAACAAGTTTATAATAAATTTAAACAAATTAAAAGCAATAATTTTACTTACCGCCTGGTCCGAGTACATGCCCAAATCTCCAACCTCAGATCGCCCTCTGGGCGACACGGAGGATACGTCTCAAATGGGAGCTGCACTATGCCCCTGCCCCGCACCTGCCCCTGCCCCTGCCCGCAGCCTGCCCCTTGGTCTCGGCCTCGCCCTCGTCGGCGGCGTGGGCCTCGCCGTCGACGTCGACCTCGACGTGGGCCTCGGCCTTGGCCTGCTCCTCAATAGTGGGGTCGACCTCTGGAATACTCGACGGTACTGGCTGCGTAGAAGAAGAAGGCCCTAGAGTCGAACTGCTAGAGCCGGGTATAGAGGCACTGCCGGCGACTAGACCGCTAGTGTATACTGGAGTGCGGGGGGATGAGGAGTCGGTAGGAGTGGTAGATGGAGACGGTCGGGGTCGTCGACTCCCACTAGCACCGGAACCAAATGATCCACGTCGAGCCATATCTGAAAAAATACAGAAGTATACCATACTACATCTTAAAAAAATAAAAGTATACCATACTACAGAAGTCTTTCGGTAACTTGGCACCCTCCGGCAAGATATCGGTAATCAACTCGAGCACTCTATTGTTGCATTCTTGGGACATGTTAAAGTCAGAATTTATGCCCAAGAGCCGAGTGATCACCTCTAACGGTGAATGGTCCTCACAGCCAGGGTATAAAGGAGTCCTTGCATTCTCCAGCAACTCCATGAACTTCGTGGCATCGACATTTGGTGCCTCCTCAGCTGCGTCACGATTGTATGGATCGAAACTAGGCCCCACAGCGTCGAAGACCATGTTCACGTACTCGTTGTCGACACCAGTTCGGTTGTGGACATTCATATAAGGCTCCACATAAGTCTCCACATAAGGCTCCGCTTGGAATGCTAAAGGCACAAGCTCTCCGTGTGCGGTCCATTGGTAGTAATTCGGAAGGAAACCCTTTGTGTATAAATGATACGTCACATCCAATTCTGGTTGAAACTTCATGTTCCGACATTTTGTACACGGGCACTTAATGTCCATGCCGTCCATGGATTGAGGAAACACCTTCGCGAATTGGAGGAATTGTTCTACTCCGGCGATGTGTTCATCTCGCACACCGCACCTGTCATCTCGAATGCGATTGTACATCCACGAACGGTCTAGCAGATACATGGATATAGCCATTTCTAGATATCTGCAAATATGAATAAACTTCAAAACTAAAACGAATATACTACATACTACATACTACGGCCATGACTCGGGACCATTCCTATGAGTCGGGACCATTCCTACTACATACTACATACTAAAACGAATAAACTTTAAAACTAAAACGAATATACTACAAACTAAAATGAATATACTACATACTACGGCCGTGACTCGGGACCATTCCTACGAGTATCGGGATCAAGGAAACTACGTGTTACAAATATCGGCACTATCGGTACGTGTTACAAATATCGACACTATCGTGTTATAAATTAACCAACCAACAAAACTACGTGTTACAAATATCGGCACTAACGGTACGTGGTTTCGAATCGGAGTATCACATTTTTTGGTGTCGGAAAACAAATAACTATTACTAAATTATCAGTTTTTTCGTCACTATCGGTGCCCCTGACCCAGCCCCCCTGCACCCCTCCCCCTCCCCCCTACACCACCCCTAACCCTAACCCGAACCCTATCCCTAACCCCTCCCCCAACAGCCCCCCTCCCCTCCCCAGCCCCCCAACCCCTACACCACCCCTAACCCTAACCCGAACCCTATCCCCAACCCCTCCCCCACCATCCCCCCTCCCCTCCCAAGCGCCCCCGCCCTCACCCCCAGCAGTCCTCACCCCCCCGCCCCTCACCCCCTAACCCGAACCCTAACCCTCCCCTTCCCCCAGCCCCCCTCCTCACCCCCAGCCGCCCTCACCCTTCTGCCACCCCCCAACCATTCCTCACCCCCAACCACCCGTACCCTCCCTGCCCCTCCCCCCGAGCCACCAGCACCCTTCCAACCACTAACAACAAATAGAGAGAGAGAGAGAAGGAGTCACGTACCAAAGGAGAGTCGCCGGAGAGAGTGAAGTCGCCGGAGAGAGCGAGAGCGAGAGCGCCGGTGAGAGCGAGAGCGCGAGTGTGAGCGCCGGAGGAAGAGAGTGAGAGAGTAAAATGGATGGGGGGAAATGAATCGGAGGGGGGGAATTTAATTTAGTTAGAAATTTAGCGACGTTATTATTAACGTCGCTAAATTAGTCGCAATTAGCGACGTTTCGCGACGACTAGCTCACGTAACTAGTATATGTCGTTGTCACGTCGCTATTTGCGTCGCTAGTAGCGACTGTTACCGATGTTTCGTTTATACGTCGCTAATGTCCACTATTTAGCGACATATTTGTAACGTCGCTAAATGTACGTCGCCAATTAAGCAGATTTTAGTAGTGGCTTACCTATGATGAGGCTATGAAGATCAGAGACGCTATCCTCTGGAAGGAGGCTATTAATGATGAGTATGACTCGATAACTTCCAACAACACGTGGTTGTTGGTCAATCTGTCTGAAGGAGCAAAACTAATCGGATGTAAATGGATCTTCAAAAAGAAGATGAAATCCGATGGAACTGTTGATAAGTTTAAGGCTAGGTTGGTAGCCAAAGGGTTTTCTCAGAAGCAGGGTATTGATTAATTTGACACTTATGCTCTAGTAGCACGGATGACGACCATGATCAGGATGTTGATTGCTCTAAGTGCAATTCACAAGCTAGTTATTCATCAGATGGATGTTAAAACTGCTTTCCAGAATGGTGAGTTGACTGAAGAGATTTACAAGCAACAACCAGAAGGATTCGTCGTCAAGGGCCTCGAAGACAAAGTCTGTAAGTTGGTGAAATCTCTGTATGGTCTGAAGCAAGCTCCCAAGATATGGCATGAAAAGTTTGATAAAGTCATAAGATCAAACGACTACAGGCTCATCGAGACGGACAAATATGTATACACAAAGTTCGCTGACGGAAGAGGAGTTGTCGTTTGTCTGTACGTGGACGACATGCTGATCTTGGGCACACATCTAGCAAGCGTCACTGAAACAAAGAACTTTCTCTTGTCTAAGTTCAGTATGAAGGACTTAGGGAACACTGATGTTATCCTAGGGACAAAGATCATCCGGACGGAAACTGAAGTGGCATTATCACATTCTCATTACACTGAGAAGATGCTCACACGCTGTCACGACCCGTACCCACTTTTCGGACGCGAGCACGTGAGCAAGCCAGCTACGCATCAAGCGGACTCCAGCCCCTCTCGAATACGTAAACGCTGTCAAGGCTATGGTATACTGCCAAATCATGGCAGAACAAATCTATATCTCAATCCACAATAAGAATACAAAACATGAATAAACACTATGGGTCGTGGTCTACAGCCCACTAGCATATATGTCCGATTAGACTCCAAGAAATAACATGAGTCTATAAACTGAATCAATAAATAGGATATATCATGATAATAAAAGTAAATCACGAGCTGGATGAACTGAATAATAAACATGGTATCAATACCTGAATCTCGCAAGCAATATCGTAAACATATGGACCCCACAAGTGTCATAATCATCCGCCATCCAGAGCTGCTAACTAACTCCATGCAATAACTAACCTGAAGAGATCATCAGGTCCTCAGGGGACATAGCAAGATACATAAAAATATGCCTATCTAGCAGTTTATCATGCAATACAGAAAATACAGGAAAATAAATGGGAAAAGACCAATCAATACGAAAATACGACTATACACGACTGGAAGAACCACTATGCATAAACGAACTGCTGGAGGAGAACAAGAGAACACGATGTCACGATGTCAACGGATAACCAATAGAATACTCAAACCCTCGCCCCTAGTGTGGACTCGCAGGTTAGCTTCAGAACTCACCCTCGCTCCTAGTGTGGACTCGCAGGTGCGGACAGATATCTACTAACCCTCGCCCTTAGTGTGGACACGCAGGCTAGCATCAAGAATCACCCTCGTCCCTAGTGTGTACTCGCAGGTGCGGAACAGATAACTACTAAACCTCGCCCCTAATGTGGACTCGCAGTTTAGCTTCAAGAGATCACCCTCGCCCCTAGTGTGGACTTGCAAGTTGATCAACTACTAACCCTCGCCCCTAGTGTGGACTCGCATGTTAGCTTTAGGAATTCAAGGTACAGTAGTTCCGTTATGACTTATTCATCCTATGACACGATGCGACTCAGTGCAAGTACAAGTGATGATGCGACACGACCCAATCAAGATACAAAAGAGAACCAATCCACTATGAACTACAAAATAAACTATGAACAAGAACTATATATATATATATCCAATATGAACTACAAAGCTAACTATAAACAAGGACTACATATATACTAGCATGCACGATGTACAAATCACATGTCAATAATCAACTAGTAAAACTATATAATAATATAAATATACATGTAAATAAACTGTAGAGGGAGGCAAGGTATACTTGCCTGGAGGCTGCACGCAGATCCAATAATATACCGTCGACTGGTACGCCATAAAGTCCAAATAATCACAACTGTCTCCGAAAGCTGAAACAGACATTGCCAACATTCTCAGAATAATCAAATTAGCTAGGATTGTATGTCCTTAAGTCCAATTTTGTACACAGGAACAAAACGGTAATTTCGGACCAAAATGGTATCCGCCGTTGGACCCGTTTTGCACCGAAAAGTGTGTCAGAGTCAATGGTCTCTAAAATTGTCAAACTATATGTCTACGAATTTGTTTTGATGATACGAACCCAACGGTATATCCAATTTTGGATTCCGATGGGCCGTGCACAAAATCGTCCGTTGAATCGGATCGTGGGACCCGCAAAATGGCGATCCAATCAACTATCTCAGAATCGGACCAAACTTGGCATACAGGACCAGAAAAACGATACGATCATGTTGGCGTAAGTTTTATCTCGATCTGACAAGCGTGCACAAAGTAATTGGGAAATTTGCACAGAGGCCGATACGGTGAATTTTGACGGATACGTATCAAATTCGTCGCGCACACGCGACCAATTTGAATTCCGTCAAAGTCCACACGTCCACGAAGACGTTACGCACCTTTCGATGCTTTCGGTTTGCGACCACGTCGTCCGGTTTGGCGGGACGCACATCGTATCGGGACAAATTATAATTTTTAAACAATTTTTGTTACGAGTTTTTCTTGATTTTGGAAATCAATTTTCTTTGTACATACACAATAAAACCAGGGACTACAAAAAGTGATTTGAAGGGTTATAAGTGATCTAAAATACTGTTTAAATTGTTTTTTCGAAATACTGATGGGTTGACAGGAATCGATCTCCAAACAGAGCTACTTGGGACTGGTTCAAGACTGTTTTCGAAGCTGTTTCTTGTCGACTTTGCGTCAAAATCTCGGACAGGTTGTCCTATGATTCGCGGAACTAGTTACTGGGATTAGATAGGGTATAGGTTGAGTTCAAACATGTTCAAGTAGTTCGTGAAATTATTGCACGACGACGGAGATAATCGCACACGAAATGAGGTGTGCCAACTGCTATTGCTGCTGTCGGTTGGTGCTTTCAGCGCTGCGCACGCTCGCACGGTGGCTTTGGCCGCCGCCGGCTGCCTCACGATGGCACTGGAGTGGCGCGCCGTCGCCTTCAAGGTCGGGGGGTCGCTCGATGCTATGGGGTTTAGGGTTTTGCTCCTCTCTCTTTTCGATTATATAGGTGTATATGTGGGTCGGGGTTCGCTCGGTTTTTAACAGGGGAGGGTCGGGCATGCTGTGCTGGGGAGAATGGAGCTGGGCTGCAAAAGTAATGGGCTGGGGTTGCTGCTATTGGGCTGTGGGGAGGGTGGTTCTGTCGGGCTGGGCCCTATTTGGATCATTGTTTTGTTTTATTTCCTATTTAGTCTAGTATATACTTAGTCTAGTATATATGTATATATACACACATAAATACCTATGTATATATATATACATAAATATATATACACACATATACATATATATGTAATATATATTTATATATAAATACACATATACAATATATATATTTATATTTGCATACACACATATATATACATAACATATATATATGTATATTTATCTATACATATATTTTTTTTTTTACATATATATATATATATATATATATATATATATATATATATATATATATATATATATATATATATATATATATACACACACACATCCATTTATATATATACCTCAAATATATATATATATATATATATATATATATATATATATATATATATATATATATCAATAAATACTCAATTAACAAATAATAATAATATCTAATAGTAATAAATATATTTATTTAATCACCACAAAATAATAAAATAATACTTAACTGGTGGTTTGGTGAGTCCATACTACTCACCTTTATCCAGGTCTAAAAAATTATACAAATATTGTAAAACAATATTTAATAATAAAAATACCAATTTTTGTACAAATATTCAAACAATTTAAAAATGCACATCAATACCTAAAATAATTTAGGAAATATTTGTACACACATAAAATATGCCTACATGGTCGTCTTTGGTCACACTACATGCCTGCATGGGCTTGGACTCGGTTCGGGTCCAATTCGGACTAGTTTGGCACAACCGGGTCTTCTATACGTCAATAAATTAATTAATAAATAATTAAAACATCTATAGAGGTTAAGTCGCAACTTGGTCTGGTTTTCCTAGTTAGGACACTCATATGGCTCGGCCTTTCCTAACATAGCTAATACACTAGCCAAAGCACGCAACTGTACTATCCGTGCCACTATTTCTGGTCACCTTGTACTTCAAAACTCAACCATGGCTAAAGTCATCTATCGTAAGAACTAACTAAATAATTATTTATAAAAATCTAAAAATTACCATTTAAATCAAATAATTAATAAAAAATATTTTCAACAATTTTTTGGGAAGGGAGGCTACAAATCTACCAACCTTAAAAATAATTTCGTCCTCGAAATTCTAATTCATAATTATTCCTAAAAATTCAAAAAGGAAGTCTGCCTTAACCTCAATCTCTTTAAATTTAATTCCTCAAAATAGTTTACATCATTCTCCTAACAATTTTTGAGACTAGGAAACCTCGAGGACTTCTACCCACCTTTGGTCACACTACTCCCCAAAACACAGATCACTAAAACTTATAACCTTCTAACTAGTGGCTAATAGTTCTACCAAAATACCTAGGACATATGGCTCTATAATCCTCATTAGCTATCAAGCAACCAAAATTTAAATAATCAAGCAATATTATACTATAACTTAAGAATTTCTGATAAGTTCTAGTCAGCACGATCATTCGTCACTCCGAAAAATGAAGGGACGAGATTCAATGGTACGAAAAACAAGAAAGAATAATCGAGAGTAAATACGAAGTTTCAAGGACGTAAAGAATTTCAAGAAAAAATTTCAAGGCAGAGTGGATTAAGATTTCTAATGTTTAGTCATAGCCGCAGGCTCGTATCAGTACAGTTACGTAACCGATACGATATGCTCTGACCTGCATGGGCTACCAAAAAAAACTTATCACGACCCGCACCCGCTTTTCGGACGCGAGCATGTGAGCAAGCCAGCTACGCATCAAGCGGACTCCAGCCCCTCTCGAATACGTAAACGCTGTCAAGGCTATGGTATACTGCAAAATTATGGTAGAACAAATGTATATCTCAATCCACAATAAGAATACGAAACATGAATGAACACTAGGGGTCGTGGTCTGCAGCCCACTAGCATATATGTCCGATTAGACTCCAAAAAAAATATGAGTCTATAAACTAAATAAATAAATAGGATATATCATGATAATGAAAGGAAAGCACGAGCTGGATGAACTGGATAATAAACATGGTATCAATACCTGAATCTCGCAAGCAATATCGTAAACATCTGGACCCCACAAGTGTCATAATCATCCGCCATCCAGAGCTGCTAACTAACTCTATGCAATAACTAACCTGAAGAGATCATCAGGTCCTCAGAGGACATAGCAAGATACATAAAAATATGCCTATCTAGCAGTTTATCATGCAATAAAGAAAATACAGGAAAATAAATAGGAAAAGACCAATCAACACGAAAACACGACTGGAAGAACCACTACGCATAAACGAACTGCTGGAGGAGAACAAGAGAACACGATGTTACGATGTCAACGGATAACCAATAAAAAACTCAAACCCTCGCCCCTAGTGTGGACTCGCAGGTTAGCTTCAGAACTCACCCTCGCCCCTAGTGTGGACTCGCAGGTGCGGACAGATATCTATTAACCCTCGCCCCTAGTGTGGACTCGCAGGCTAGCATCAAGAATCACCCTCGCCCCTAGTGTGGACTCGCAGGTGCGGAACAGATAACTACTAACCCTCGCCCCTAATGTGGAACTCGCAGGTTAGCTTCAAGAGATCACCCTCGCCCCTAGTATGGACTCGCAAGTTGATCAACTAGTAATCCTCTCCCCTAGTGTGGACTCGCAGGTTAGCTTCAGGAATTCAAGGTACAGCAGTTCCGTTATGACTTATTCATCCTATGACACGATGCGACTCAGTCCAAGTACAGGTGATGACACGACACGACACAATCAAGATACACTAGAGAACCAATCCACTATGAACTACAAAATTAACTATGAACAAGAACTATATATATATATATCCAATATGAACTACAAAGCTAACTATAAACAAGGACTACATATATACTAGCATGCACGATGTACAAATTACATGTCAATAATCAACTAGTAAAACTATATAATAATATAAATATACATGTAAATAAACTATAGAGGGAGGCAAGGTATACTTGCCTGGAGGCTGCACGCAGATCCAATAATATACCGTCAACTGGTACGCCATAAAGTCCAAATTGTCACAACTGTCTCCGAAAGCTGAAACAGACATTGCCAACATTCTCAGAATAGTCAAATTAGCTAGGATTTCCTGTCCTTAAGTCCAATTCTGGACACAGGGGCAAAACGGTAATTTCTGGCCAAAATGATATCCGCCATTAGACCCGTTTTGCACCGAAAAGCGTGCCAGAGTTAATGGTCTCTAAAGTCATCAAACTATATGTCTACGGATTCGTTTTGATGATATGAACCCAATGGTATGTCCAATTTTGGATTCCGGTGGGCCGTGCACAAAATTGTCAGTTGAATCGGATCGTGGGGCCCGCAAAACGACGATCCAATCAACTATCTCAGAATCGGACCAAACTTGGCATACAGGACCAAAAAAATGATACGGTCCTGTTGTCGTAAGTTTCATCTCAATATGATGAGCGTGTACAAAGTAATTAGGAAATTTGCATACAGGCCGATACGGTAAATTTTGACGGATACGCATCAAATTCGTCGTGCACACGCGACCAATTTGAATTCTGTCAAAGTCCACACGTCCACGAAGCCGTTACGCACCTTTCGATGCTTTCGGTTCGCGATCACGTTGCCCGGTTTGGCGGAACGCACGTCCTATCGAGACAAATTCTAATTTTAAACTGTTTTTGTTGCGGGTTTTTCTTGATTTTGGAAATCAATTTTCTTTGTACATACAAAATGAAACCAGGGACTACAGAAAGATATTTGAAGGGTTATAAGTGATCTAAAATACTGTTCAAATTGTTTTTCAAAAATATTGATGGGTTGACATGAATCGATCTCCAAACAGAGCTACTTGGGACTGGTTCGAGACTGTTTTCGAAGTTGTTTCTTGTCGACTTTGCGTCAAAATCTCGGACAGGTTGTCCTATGATTCGCGGAACTAGTTACTGGGATTAGATGGGGTATAGGTTAAGTTCAAACCTGTTCAAGTAGTTCGTGAAATCGCTGCACGACGACGGAGATAATCGCACGCGAAGTGGGGTGTGCCAAATGCTATTGCTGTTGTCGGTTGGTGCTTTCAGCGCTGCGTGCGCTCGCACGATGGCTTTGGCCGCCGCCGGCTGCCTCACGACGGCACTGGGGTGGCGCGTCGTCGCCTTCAAGGTCGGGGGGGGTCGCTCGATGCTATGGTGTTTAGGGTTTTGCTCCTCTCTCCTTTCGATTATATAGGTGTATGTGGGTCGGGGTTCGCTCGGTTTTTAATAGGGAAGGGTCGGGCATGCTGTGCTGGAGAGAATGGAGTTGGGCTGGAAAAGTAATGGGCTGGGGTTGCTGCTATTGGGCTGTGGGGAGGGTGGTTCTATCGGGCTGGGCACCTATTTGGATCTTTGTTTTGTTTTATTTCCTATTTAGTGTAGTATATATGTATATATACACACATAAATACCTATGTATATATATACATAAATATATATACACACATATACATATATATGTAATATATATTTATATATAAATACACATATACAATATATATATTTATATTTGCATACACACATATATATATATACATAACATATATATATATGTATATTATATTTATCTATACATACATACATACATACATACATATATATATATATATATATATATATATATATATATATATATATATATATATATAAATATATATATATATATATATATATATATATATATATATATATATATATATATATACACACACACACACACATCCATTTATATATATACCTCAAATATATATATATCAATAAATACTCAATTAACCAATAATAATATCTAATAGTAATAAATATATTTATTTAATCACCACAAAATAATAAAATAATACTTAACTGGTGGTTTGGTGAGTCCATACTACTCACCTTTATCCAGGTCCAAAAAATTATACAAATATTGTAAAACAATATTTAATAATAAAAATACCAATTTTTGTACAAATATTCAAACAATTTAAAAATGCACATCAATACCTAAAATAATTTAGGAAATATTTGTACACACATAAAATATGCCTACATGGTCGTCTTTGGTCACACTACATGCCTGTATGGGCTTGGACTCAGTTCGGGTCCAATTCGGACTAGTTTGGCACAACCGGGTCTTCTATACGTCAATAAATTAATTAGTAAATAATTAAAACATCTATAGAGGTTAAGTCGCAACTTGGTCTGGTTTTTCTAGTTAGGACACTCATATGGCTCGACCTTCCCAAACATAGCTAATACACTAGCCAGAGCACGCAACTGCACTATCTGTGCCACTATTTTTGGTCACCTTGTACTTCAAAACTCAACCATGGCTAAAGTCATCTATCGTAAGAACTAACTAAAAAATTATTTATAAAAATATAAAAATCACCATTTAAATCAAATAATTAATAAAAAAATATTTTTAACAATTTTTCGGGAAGGGAGGCTACACACGCTATGGGTATCAGGATCTTCCAGGGATAGATACGCCGTATTGGTGTGACAAAAAGCTGAAGCCAAATCCAAGGGAAAGCGTCAGACAGTTGGAGTATTCACGCGTCATCGGAAGTTTGATGTATACGACTGCTGCCACAAGGCCTGACATAGCTTTTGCCGTAAGGATGCTGAGTCAGTTTATGAGCAATTCAGGTGTGGAGCACTGGAAAACTGTGAACAGGGTTATGAGATACCTCAAAAGGACTCAGAAGTATGCACTACTGCGGAGATCCAACAGTAGTAGAAGACTTCAGTGATGCAAGCTGGTGTTCAGAAGTAGAGAATGAAAGGTCCACAGGAGGATACATATTCTAAATGGGTGGAGCTGCTATATCGTAGAAGTCGAAGAAGCAGTCTATGCTCTCACACTTGTCTATAGAATCTGAGTTTTATGCACTAGCAGCTGCAGCAGATGAAGCAGAATGGATTCGAAAGCTCATGTATGATCTTCCTATGGTTGGTACACAGATTCCGACAGTGCCAATTTACTACGACAACCAAACGACTGCAGCGGTGGCATCAAATGACCTCTTCAATGGTAAGAAGATGACTGTACGATTAAGGCACAGGTCGGTCAATGATCTTATTAAAAAAATAAGTCATTGTCGTGGTGGATGTTCGGAGCTAGGAGAATCTGGTGGATCCGATCACCAAAGGTCTCAAGCGTCAGCTGGTCGAGGACTTAGCGAGAAAAATAGGCTTGAAGACGTTCTGATATTGTGCAATCCTACCATAAAGTTTTATGCTATTAGTTCAAAGAGAAATCTACTAGGCATCTAGCTTTTGGTTCAAGGAAGGACCATTGACTGGAAGAATATCAGGTGCAGTGGACAATCCTTTGGTATACTGCGGGGTCACGGAGCTAGAACCACTGTTAGTGGGCAGTCCTCTGGATATTGCACGGTCACGTACCCAGAACCACTGTTAGCGGGCAATCCCTTAGGATATTGCAGGGTTTTAGACCCAGAACTATTATGAGTAGGCAATCCTTTGGGACCTTGCGGGATTGTGAACCCAGAACCACTGTTGTCTACTGTTTCTTCATTGTAGAGAACAAAGTCCTGTGAGAGGATGGCTTGGAAGCCTTAATGAGTTCTCGGGCATTTGGGATGTCTGGCATGCTTTACAGGAAGTACGGGTAGCACAACACTACAAAGGAGCGTAGTACTCTATGCTACAGTGGGATGACACCACATGAGGTACCTAGTGAGGGTAAAGCCTTGGCTTCGGGCTAAGTCACAGCGACGTAGCACCGCACATAGTATCACGCCCCGCTCCCGTAGGAGCGATCGTCCTCGCTAAGGCGTGATGTCGCACGGGCCTAGGTTGCGCCCGTGCAAGGCCAAGTCCAGAAACGACCGATTTGAGCTAGGCCACAGAGTCGCACAGAGTGTCCCCATTGCAGCGGAAAGTAAATAAACACAAGTAAAAGCAAATTCGAACTCTTTATTCATATTCACGAAGGTTACAAGCGGCGCTAGGCCGATATTACAAATCGCTCAAGCTCTCTCTCTGAAACATAAAAGGTGTGCCAAGTGGCTTACAAGATGGAATGATACATGGCGATGTTCCAATACATTATGTCCTGTATATGGTGCTCCAGCTCCTTGCAACGCTCCAAGGCTCGAGAGATAGCTCCGCGCCATAGCACGTTCGAGGAAAGCTCCGCACCCGTCGACGTTTCCTGCTTCCTGCAAGCAAACTGTGGGGTTATCAGTACATTGTTATACACTGGTGGGGAGGCTAGCTCGCCCACAACGCCATCATTACCAAACACGTTCCATTTACTTTTGTGCATCTCTATCATTCATTGTCTTTCTAATCTTGCCTTAGGATCAATTTCATGGCATATGTCATAACCTATCCCGTGTTGCCAAATTCAAATGTCGTATGGAAATACATACACGACTTACCCATACTTACCGTCCGGCCTTCCCTGTCCAAAGTAAACCAAGTTAGACAACAGTTCAATATTTCAACTTAACATGATTCACGTAAACATTCTAGTGCCAAGGACATGTTCCTGCCTTAGATTTTAACGCGTCGTAGGCATGTTTTCCAGTTTATTTACACGAAGTACTCCTTATCATTTGGTGCATTACATTTCAAGCCTATACGTAAGGCGCTTCATTCAATTAACTTTAGACTACTTTGATTTCAATGCAAGGGCTTGCACGTGGATCGCCACCAGCAAAGCCCACTTAATCTATATGCACCGGTCGCTGGCATGACAAGCTATTTTGGACATTTCCCCTTGGTATTTCTCAACTTAGCGTAGGGTGATGGCTGGTACACCCCGTTAAGTCTCTTGAAATACCCTGCACTTACGTCCCCCAGTGCCCAAGTCCGCACCAGGCAGCCCGTAAGCCCCGACTTTTGATTCCGCCTAGGCCGGCCACGGTATACTCCACACAACGCCCGTGCCGCAGAATCCTTTCACTACCACGGCCACAGCATACGCCACCCCTCGCTCGTGCCGTTTGTCCACGACCATTTCGTATTATCTTGTTATTTAACTTAATGGCTATCTCCGAGCCGTAGGCTAACCCTTAGCCTTAATGCGTTATCGACCAGGTTGGCGTCCGTGCAGCGCGGGTAGCGAGCCCCGATGCACGTGCCCGTCACACCTGTCGCTAACAATTTCTTTCTTCCTTTCTTTTATTCATTCTTTCTTTTCTTTCTTTCTTTCACTTGTTTGTTCGTTCATTTGTTCTTTCACATATTCGTTCATTCATTCGTTGATTCATTCATTCACTTATTCATTCATACATTTTGCAACTCCCTGTACGGGAGTCACCTTGGCGACCCATCAGTCCCATACTTTCAATGTTGCTAAACTCTACTCGGAACGACTATGTTGATAGTCTCCCCATTTCATTGTTGTAAACCATTCATTGTTTCATTGTTGAACGCGTAAGGGACTTGAACGTAAGCTTGTGCCGTAGCACGAGCGTAGGGCACGGTACGAGAGTTCTCACATTCTTCCATGTTTCTTTCCATATTCTATACAAGCATGCAAGATGGGATTAATCCCTTAGCTAGGTGCGTTGGGTCATTTATTAGCATGCGCGGTGTTATCGCCTAGCGATTTCAGTGATAGTGTCCGTATTATTATGTGTCTAGGCTAAGCAAAGACGGGTTCATCGGAGCCACCCACCTTAGCGATGTTCGCGTCGGCCGAGCGATACTCCGAGTGCGCCTTTGAAAGTCTAAGTCTGGATTCATCTTGACGGGCCAATGTAAGCCTTGCATCGATTCTTCATCAGGTCGATGCCAACTCTTCGGGTCGACGGCTCGTTTGAGTCATTGCACTTGCCGTTTGAATCGGCGTTCCGCTAGGGCGGAGCGGGTCACTACATAATACACCACTTCAAACAAGTCTCGTCCTCGAGACTTCCTGAGTGCAGGTCATCCTACCATTCCTTAACTCGCGTCGTCGTATTTCTTAGGCAATCCCTATCGAACGGCTCTATCGTTCTATGGCGCCGAATTATACTCGATACCTTTCCAAGTTCCGTGTCACATACGTTTGGTCGATTTTATTGAGTAACTTTTCATTCATTTTAGAGTTGATGGCACTTATTCAATTTAAGTGTTTCTTTGACTTGGTTGCTATTTTGACGTATCATGGGACTGAAACGGTCGTACGAGGTGCGTTGTAATTCTCAAACACGAGAGTTGTAGGCTGAGGCAAACTCACTCGCTCGTTCATGCGCATCTCAACACCCACTTGCAGCTGCATTCGAGTTCATCACATCGTTGAGTTTGGATCGTGCACATATTCAAGACGTCCCCCGAATACGTACATTTCAACCAAGCTTAGCGATTAGCAAAGTCGGACAAGCTACTCGTGATAGTTTCGATTTGCCGATCGTTCGCTAACTTCGATTTGAAACCGAACTCTTGTGTATCTCACTATCGTTTACCTCGGTCCTCGAGATGATCCGGTTCGGTTCTCAAGCGTTCTTGTCAACGAAATCAATACGATTTCTTCTTTAGCGGAGTCGATCAAGTCTAAGTAATTTCCGTCCGATTCAAGACCAAGTATCGCACCATCATCGAGTATTTCTTTCTATCAACGATTTAATTCGTTATCCCAACTTTACTTGCGCGTCATACATTCCTATTATTCCCTTCGTTTGGGGCCAATCTCATCGTCGTTCACGTTCTCTTCCTGTTCCCCGTCCTACTCTAAGTCTTGCTGCCACAAGTCTATCGTCCATCCAGACGATACTGTAAATGCCATCGCACAGGTTCAATCACTCGGCATAGGGTCGTCCGCCTATCCGCTAGGTCAGCTCACAAGGTCATAGTTACACGTCAAGTCCGTGGCTCATCGTGCAAGGTCGTTGCACGACGCTTGCCCCAAATCCTATGGTTAAACCATTTGTTCGTTTGTACGGGAGTTTCTACCCAAGCTCGCGTCACTCAGATTTATAAACATCGAGCATGATCACCTAATTCGCATCAAGACTTACGTTGCACATACTCAATTCCGTTCAATCACCAGTTCTAACCAATTCGTGTATTCGATCACGAGGTCATCCAGCTCGACAATACATTGCGCCCCAATCTCACGCGAGTCCGATTATCCACGGCGGTTCATGAATCACCATGCGACGCTCCCGCGGAATAATCATTCTCATCGGGGTGTAACTCTTGTTTGAGTTTTAGACTAACCCATTCTCGATACGCGGATTGGACCTACGCAATCCTCAAGTTCAATTCCAAACACACCATTTCATTTTCGAGTCCACCTTCGCGTCAAACCACAAGTCAAAGCAATCAGATTGCCACGCCATCCAAGTTCAATCACTCCCGCTGTATGAATTACCATATCAGCGCTCACGCGGAGTGATCATCCTAATCCGGCGCGACGCATGTGCGAGGCTGGAGTTGCGCTCGCATAAGACAAGAACGTCAACATTGTGGTTGTCAACGAAGTAAATCCAAGCATTTCATTTTCTATCCAAGCCAAGATCGATAGTCTATTTATATTTCGTTCAACTAGAAAGTCCTCTAGCCAAATCTATCTTTTCCTCGACACATTTTTAACATTTCAAGTATAGCATCCAACGGAACAATGATATTTGCACGACCGTCATTCGTCGAGTCAGAGTGCCTCCGAGTTATCGCATATCGATCTTTGATACGCCTCAATACCATCGACGATATGCGTAACCTGACGTCTTCCTTTGCAACCAATTTCGAGTTGTACGACTGATGCTATTGTCCGAGTTGGATATTCCAAAAATTTTTCGATATTCAAGATCAAGTTCGATCGCTATTCCTCAAGCTCGTTTCAAGATCGTTGTTCAAAACTCAAGTCACATTTCATTTGAATCAATCCCAAATCATACGCGCGATCCTCTAAGTTTTTCATCGATCAAGACCATTCACTTTCATTCATCGTTTCGAATCGTTTTCTAACATGCGTTGCCCACTCACAAGTTGTCCGAACGACATCTCGTTCAGGACATTCGAAGTCACGATCAACTAAGCGTGACGTATTCTAAGGCTTTGCACGATCGCATCGTATCACCGACATACCCGTTCTATCCGTATATCTTGTAGTCTTGCTCGAACAATTTCTATAACGTCCATACACCACTCAGGGTTCGAGCCACTCGACTAGTCGTCGACACACATTCTTATTCTTCTCCGAACCTATCACATACACCACTCGGATTCAAGCCATACGATCTACTCCTCAATCGTGTTTGCGTCAGGCGCTAAGACATCCTTCAGATTCGTTCGACGAATCTCTAGCGTAATCGCTCACGTCGTCTCGACGTACTAAGTCGTTCATACTAATTCTTAAAATCCGAGCCAATTGTTCCGAGTACGCCTAAGCGTTAACTCGATAGCGTTTCTATCGATAGACACTCTAAGTGTATCTCCGTTCCCGACCGAGCGGTACTTGATATCGCTCGCAACTCGATTGCACCAGAAGTCGAGGTGCGCGACACACGGCACAACTTAGCCAAAAGGCCGTGTGCACAGCTATCCCGTACGGACTATATTCGAGTTCGCATGCTCACTTATCCTCGTTCGAGCGATAATCGATCTCACTCGCAACTCATTTGCACCAGAAGGTCTAGGTGCGCGACACTCTGCACAACTTAGCCAAAAGGTTGCGTGCGTAACCATCCCGTTCGAACTATACTTTGGTCTCGTATACTTGTTTGCTGTCATCGTAAGCTCATTCAAGCATGCACTGTGTTTGCTAACTCTTAGCATCGGTTCCTTCCGACTCAAGT
The DNA here is from genome assembly GCA_029216955.1 of Iris pallida. Classification (NCBI taxonomy): domain Eukaryota; kingdom Viridiplantae; phylum Streptophyta; class Magnoliopsida; order Asparagales; family Iridaceae; genus Iris; species Iris pallida. The sequence goes on along the minus strand of JANAVB010029819.1, from coordinate 6,100,486 downwards.
CCATCGTGGTGGCACAAAGGCCTTTGCCTATCGATCCCGTCCAACCGAGTACTCGTACGAGCTTTTGAAAATATTAGACTTATTGTATGGAACATCCCAAGGCACAACGAGAGAGAGCGTACACTTCTTTTTGTTTTCCAACCGAGCTTTCAAAACTGAGAAAATCGAATGAAGTCCAAGGACGTAAAGCCGTGCTCTGATACCAATCTGTCACGCCCCGCTCCCGTAGGAGCGATCGTCCTCGCTAAGGCGTGATGCCGCACGGGCCTAGGTTGCGCCCGTGCAAGGCCAAGTCCAGAAACGGCCGATTTGAGCTAGGCTACAGAGTCGCACAGAGTGTCTCCATTACAGCGAAAAGTAAATAAACACAAGTAAAAGCAAATTCGAACTCTTTATTGATATTCACGAAGGTTACAAGCGGCGCTAGGTCGATATTACAAATCGCTCAAGCTCTCTCTCTGAAACATAAAAGGTGTGCCAAGTGGCTTACAAGATGGAATGATACATGGCGATGTTCCAATACATTATGTCCTGTATATGGTGCTCCAGCTCCTTGCAACGCTCCAAGGCTCGAGAGATAGCTCTGCGCCTTAGCACGTTCGAGGAAAGCTCCGCACCCGCCGACGTTTCCTGCTTCCTGCAAGCAAACTGTGGGGTTATCAGTACATTGTTATGCACTGATGGGGAGGCTAGCTCGCCCACAACGCCATCATTACCAAACACGTTCCATTTACTTTTGTGCATCTCTATCATTCATTGTCTTTCTAATCTTGCCTTAGGATCAATTTCATGGCATATGTCATAACCTATCCCGTGTTGCCAAATTCAAGTGTCGCATGGAAATACATACACGACTTACCCATACTTACCGTCCGGCCTTCCCTGTCCAAAGTAAACCAAGTTAGACAACAGTTCAATATTTCAACTTAACATGATTCACGTAAACATTCTAGTGCCAAGGGCGTGTTCCTGCCTTAGATTTTAACGCGTCGTAGGCATGTTTTCCAGTTTATTTACACGAAGTACTCCTTATCATTTGGTGCATTATATTTCAAGCCTATACGTAAGGCGCTTCATTCAATTAACTTTAGACTACTTTGATTTCAATGCAAGGGCTTGCACGTGGATCGCCACCAGCAAAGCCCACTTAATCTATATGCACCGGTCGCTGGCATGACAAGCCATTTTGGACATTTTCCCTTGGTATTTCTCAACTTAGCGTAGGGTGATGGCTGGTACACCCCGTTAAGTCTCTTGAAATACCCTGCACTTACGTCCCCCGGTGCCCAAGCCCGCACCAGGCAGCCCATAAGCCCCGACTTTTGATTCCGTCTAGGCCGGCCACGGTATACTCCACACAACGCCCGTGCCGCAGAATCTTTTCACTACCACGGCCACAGCATACGCCACCCCTCGCTCGTGCCGTTTGTCCACGACCATTTCGTATTATCTTGTTATTTAACTTAATGGCTATCTCCGAGCCGTAGGCTAACCCTTAGCCTTAATGCGTTATCGACCAGGTTGGCGTCCGTGCAGCGCGGGTAGCGAGCCCCGATGCACGTGCCCGTCACACCTGTCGCTAACAATTTCTTTCTTTCTTTCTTTTATTCATTCTTTCTTTTCTTTCTTTCTTTCACTTGTTCGTTCGTTCATTTGTTCTTTCACATATTCGTTCATTCATTCGTTGATTCATTCATTCACTTATTCATTCATACATTTTGCAACTCCCTGTGCGGGAGTCACCTTGGCGACCCATCGGTCCCATACTTTCAATGTTGCTAAACTCTACTCGGAACGACTATGTTGATAGTCTCCCCATTTCATTGTTGTAAACCATTCATTGTTTCATTGTTGAACGCGTAAGGGACTTGAACGTAAGCTTGTGCCGTAGCACGAGCGTAGGGCACGGTACGAGAGTTCTCACATTCTTCCATGTTTCTTTCCATATTCTATACAAGCATGCAAGATGGGATTAATCCCTTAGCTAGGTGCGTTGGGTCATTTATTAGCATGCGCGGTGTTATCGCCTAGCGATTTCAGTGATAGTGTCCGTATTATTATGTGTCTAGGCTAAGCAAAGACGGGTTCATCGGAGCCACCCACCTTAGCGATGTTCGCGTCGGCCGAGCGATACTCCGAGTGCGCCTTTGAAAGTCTAAGTCTGGATTCATCTTGACGGGCCAATGTAAGCCTTGCATCGATTCTTCATCAGGTCGATGCCAACTCTTCGGGTCGACGGCTCGTTTGAGTCGTTGCACTTGCCGTTTGAATCGGCGTTCCGCTAGGGCGGAGCGGGTCACTACACATAGGCAAGTGGGCCTAATGCTGTAGAATAAAGAGTAGTAGGCAGCACTACAAAGAGGATGAGCCTCAAGTTACAGTAGTGTGACACCACATGAGGCAGTGCCTCGGCTTTGCAAGCCATGTCACGGCGGCATAATACCGCAAGGAAGCGAAAGGCTTCATGTTGGATAGTTTGGCACTACAAAGAGGCTGGGCCTCATGCTACAGGTGGTATGACACCACATGAGGCAGTGCCTCAGCTTTGGGCGATGTCATAGCGGTGTAGCACCGCAAGGAAGCGAAAAGCTTCATGCCAAGACTCTTTAAAAGAACTCACCTAGAGTGTATGGATATAGATGTAGGCCGTCTCTTAGGAAAAACTTTGTACACACCCAACATACATACACCGAAACCAGGCTAGCACAAGGCCTTTAATGTGCAGCCAGAAGCACAGTTGATGTCATTATGTGAGTAGGAAGAATTACAGTTATGGTGCAGAATTCAAGGCTTAGTCCATTCTTGTATCATTCTGTTATTTAACCTATGCGGGAAGATTCAAGTCGTAGCGATATCTCTCCTAATGCATGATGGATAGTCACTGTGGAGAACGCTCAACCCATATATTGAGATATGTGGGGAATTGTTGCTATTTTTGTCTTTAGACTAGGAAAGATAGTCCCACATCGGCTACACTAAATGATAAGTATCTCAATATAATGCATTGCTTGTGTTGAGGTGTGCACATGAGGTGTAATGGAACACAAGTGTGTGCCATGTTGGAGTATTTTTCTAGAAGGAAAAAAGGATTAATTCTAACAATGATGTATGTTGATTTTTGTTGATCGAACTCGGACTCGGACTCTAAGATGCCTCGTGCATGCACGGTCGTGTGTTCGGGGGGGGGGGGGGGGGGGGGGGTAGGCGTGGGCTAGCACTCGACTATGTTGATTGTGGGATGATGTAGAACATTAAACTCTATTTTAGAGTATTGGTATTTTAGTCCCACGTCGGATATGAGAGATGGTGAAGTCTCACTCCACTCTATAAATAGAGCCCCCAGACCTCCTTTCTAAGATGCACCAAGAAGAGAGTTAAAGGAGTCCGTAAAGTCCAGGAAGCCCGTTCAAGTATCAAATATTGACTAACGAGCGTTCCAGAAGTTTTCTAGAACTTGCTGGTTCCTGGAAACGGGTCGTATATAGGCGAATCTTGCTTTGAGCAACGGTGATCTAATCACCCCAGCAAAGCTGTCTTTCTCTTTCTTCTTTCTTTCTCTTCTTCTCTTATCTAATCAGAAACCTCTTGTGGGCTTTTGTCACTGCTGCTGCTAGCAAGTCGATTTGAAGCTTTCTAAAAGAAGCTCTACATTCGTTTGCTGTTATAACGAATTTTTTTTAGATTTTCGTTACCCAGAATCCTCCAAGGATCTCTGTAGTGCACCTTCTTTGAAGTGTTGCTACGAAACGTTGTTGCTATTTTAACAATTGTTTCGATTCTCTATTTTCCATCGAAAATTAAGCCTCGGAAATAACACTATTACTACCCAGCTAACTTCGATTGAAATTGAGTTCGACGACGAGGTACATGCGTTGATACTTTTGTCCTCCCTGCGTTGGAATGCTACGGTCACGTCTATGAGTAGCTCATCAGGAAGCAGGAAGCAGTAAGTTGAAATTCAACGATGTTCGAGATCTTGTTCTGAATGAAGAAATTCGACGAAGAGAGTCAGGCGATACTTTGACACCCTCTGCCTTGTCAACAAAGTCAAGAGGAGGGAAAAATGATCGAGGAAGATCGAATAATCGAGAAAAATCCAAGAATCGGAAGATCCAAGTCAAAAAATCCCAACAATTCCAAGAAGACTGTTGAATGTTGGAACTGCGAAAATACCGGGCACTACAAGAATCAATGCAGGAGACATGAGTGCACCAAAGAATCAGGAGGCGAAGACCGAAGCCAATGTCGCATCGACATTAGAAGATAATGATGCGCTGATATGCTCTTTGGAAAGCAAGGAGGAGTCTTGGGTGCTTGATTCCGGAGCATCTTTTCACGCTACTTCCCAGAAAGATCTCTTTGAGAAGTATGTGTCTGAAAATCTCGGTAAGGTATATCTTGGCGATGGTCAACCTTGTGATATTGTCGGTAAAGGCACGGTGAAGATTAATCTAAACGGGTCTGTATGGGAGCTGAAGGATGTCAGGCATATTCCCAACCTAAGAAAGAACTTAGGGGACGTTTGGTATGCGGAATACTATATAGCCAGAAATTTTATATTCTCGGAAATCAAATTTCAAGCAATTAAATTTTCTGAAAAATTACATTCCCATGTTTGGTGACAATATAAATATTTCCGGGAAAAAAAAAAAATAATAATAACGAAAAAAAATGAACAAATATAAAAAACCGGTAAAAACGACAAAAATCGGTAAAAACGAAAAAAAAAATGTTAAAAACGACAAAAAAAATCGGTAAAAAACGACAAAATAACAAAAAAAAACGACAAAAATGATGAAAAATGACAAAAAATCGGTTAAAACGACAAAAATGACCAAAAAGCGAAAAATGTATAAACGACAAAAAATAACAAAAAAGGGTAAAAACGACAAAAATAACCAAAACACGACAAAAACGATATAAAATCGGTAAAAAACGACAAAACAACCAAAATGCGGCAAAAACGACAAAAAACAACAAACAATCGTTTAAAACGACAAAAAATGACAAAAAATCGGTTAAAAACGACAAAAAAATCGATTAAAACAATAAAAAATTGGTTAAAACGACAAAAAATAACCAAAAAGCGACAAAAACGAAAAATAATCGATAAAAACGACAAAAAAAGGACAAAAATTCGGTTAAAACGACAAAAAATTCAGTTAAAACGACAAAAAATAACCAAAAAGCGACAAAAACGACAAAAAAATCGATAAAAACGACAAAAAAAATCGACAAAAATGACAAAAAACGACATAAAATCAGTAAAAATGACCAAAAAGCGACAAAAACGACAAAAAACGACTAAAAATCGGTAAAAACAAAAAAAGCTATAAAAACGACAAAAAATCGCTTAAAACGACAAAAATTGACAAAAAAATTACAAAAAAGACAAAAATTGGGTTAAAACGACTAAAAATAATCAAAAAGTGACAAAAAAAATAAAATGGGTAAAAACGACAAAAAATAACTTAAAACGAAATTTTTTTTGTAAAAACGAAAAAAAATAACAAAAAAGTGATAAAAACGACAAAACATAGGTAAAAACGACAAAAAATGACAAAAACGGCAAAAAATGACAAAAAAGCAATAAAAACGACAAAAAATAATCAAAAAGTGACAAAAAGAACAAAAAATGGGTAAAAACGACAAAAATCGCTTAAAACGACAAAAAATTGGTAAAAACGATAAAAATGACAAAAAAGCGATAAAAACGACAAAAATAATCAAAAAGTGACAAAAGAAAAGACAAAAATTGGGTAAAAACGACAAAAAAATCGCTTAAAAACGACAAAAAATTGGTAAAAACGAAAAAAATGACAAAAAGGCGATAAAAACGACAAAAAAAAAAGAAAAAAATGTTCAAAACTAATCAAAATCGATCAAAAAAGAAGAAAAAAATTTAGACAATTTTTTTTTTTTTTGCCCGGGCAAAAAAAAAAATATCCACCTATTCTCAAGGGATAGAATTTCCATGTTTTGTGGGTAAACTATTTACCCGGGTATTTATAATTCCCGGGAATAAATTTTTTATAAGCCAAACAAACGTGGTAATAGATTCCCATCTTAAATTTTTTCGGGAATTCAAGGTGTTTTCGGGCCGGTCCGGGCTGGCCCACGGTCCAGAGGCGGCGGGCCTGACCGGGTTCGGGCCGGTCCAGGACCGGCCCACTCTATAATTCGGTCCGGGCTAAGCCCGGCCCGGTTTTAATGTTCTGGGCCCAGCCCGGCCCAGTGGACCGGGCACAAGTGGGGTCGGTCCGGGCTGAACCGGACCACGGGCCGGTCCGGGCCTTGGGCGGTTCGGGCCGGGTCAGGCCGGGTTAACCGGACCGGCCCGGTTTGTTGAATTTTTTTTTTTTTTTTTTTTACAGTTTTTTGTTTAATTTAGTTTTTTAATCATTTTCTTTTGTATTTTAATTTTAAAAATTTGTAACTTAAATGTTTATAAAATGTTTATACAAAATATTTATAAAATGTTTATAATTTTATGTTTATACAAATGTTTATAAAATGTTTATACAAAATATGTTTATAAAATGTTTATAAAATGTTTTCTTTTTAATACAAATGTTTATAAAATGTTTTTACAAAATATGTATTTTCTTTTTAAAACCATTTTAAAAACCATGTAAAAGTAATCATTTTCTTTTGTATTTTAATTTTAAAAATTTGTAACTTAAATGTTTATAAAATGTTTATACAAAATATTTATAAAAGTAATGTTTATACAAATATATACAAATGTTTATACAAAAATGTTTATACAAATATTACAAATGTTTATAAAAATTTATAAAAATTTTAAAAAAATATTTCTCCCTCTTCCTTTATCCGGGCTTGGGACCGGCAAATGCTTGTTTGGCATAGGCGGAGTTAAAAAATGTTTTTTTTTTAAAGTAAAAATAGTTTTTGAAAGTATAAGTTAAAAAATTTGAATAGTATAAGTTAAAATTAAAAATTTGAATAGTATAAGTAAAAAAAAAAGTTTTTGAAAGTATAAGTTAAAATTTAAAATTGAAATGTATAAGTTTAAACGTACATACCTGATATCTTGCACCGTAGCCTCATTGTTGTTCGCCTTCATGCAATGAAAGCGATTACAAATCCAGCTCGTGGATGTCATGATCTTCTTCATCTTTCTGGTTTTGTGTTCTTTTATCGGCATTCATCCAATCTTGTACGCACACGATTGCTTCCAGAATATCGGGCTTCAAGCGGCTCCTCCTATCGCTCAACATCCTCGAACTTGCACTAAAACATGACTCCGATGCTACCGTCGACACCGGGACCATCAGTAGATCACGTGCTATGTTAGAAAGCACAGGAAATCTCTTGTCGTGTCTCTTCCACCATTCTAAAACGGCGAAGTGATCTGGAGTCTCATCTTCGTCTTGATAAGAGTTAAGGTAAGCAGACAACTCTTGAGTAGGTTGGGAAGACTGCTTTTGTTTCTTCCTTTGTAGTATGTGACCGGCTGCTGATAGCTTAGACGCCAAGCCGGAGCTACTACTAGCCCCCCCCTGAGTTGGTCGGGTCGACGTTGCTCCTTCTTCGTACAGTATAACTAACCTGTCCAAAGCCACTTTAACTTCTGCCTTCATGTCAGTAACGTCTATACCCATATATTCTCCATATCCTTCTAATAAAACCTCTACGCCATCCAATTTGATTGTAGGATCAAATATGGAAGCCAAACAATATAAAAGAGGTACTTCACCCCAATATTTTCTGAATTTGGCTTCCATATTTCTCACCGCAATTTCAAAATTTGGATAATCTCTATATTTAGAAAATAAATAAGACATGTTACAAAGTTCACGTAAAGCTAAGCAAGATGTGGGATAATAAACACCAGAAAGAGTTAATGTAGCATTGTAAAAAACTTCTAAAAATTCACAAACACTTTCAGCTGCTACCCAATCATCATCAGTAACCTGATAGTCAAAGGTGACATCCGAAGTACAATAATATGTAATAGCACTCTTAAAAGGAATTGCAGATTTCAACATCAAGTAGGTGGAGTTCCACCTAGTTGGTATATCCTTCACAAATCTTCTAAAAGTCATACCAAAATGTGCGCAAGTGCATGCAAAACTTTGTTGTCTACTTGGAGACGAGTTTAGGTGGAGCAAGCATTGTCGCAGAGTGTCTAAATGGGGTTCAAAAAATTTTAAACATTCTTTAACAACTAAGTTAATTATATGGCAAGCACACCTAACATGCATAAGTCTACCTTCTAAAATAGGCTTAAAAATTACTGACAAAGAAGACATAGCAGCATTGTTGTTTGATGCATTGTCCAAAGAGACAGAAAAAATTTTAGCATGAATATCATATTCATGCACGTGTCTTGAAATCTCACTTGAAATTACAGCGCCCGTGTGTGGACATTCTATAAGTTTAAGACAGATGATGCGTTTTTGCAACATCCATTGTGCATCTATATAGTGTGCAGTAATACAAATATAAGCATAACTCCATTTAGTAGTCCAAATATCAGAAGTAATAGCTAACTTACTAATATTTTCAAAATCCGCTTTCAAAGCGGCTTTCTGCTCGTTGAAGAGACGAATGGCCTCCTTTCGAGCTTGTTGCCTACTCACTTTAGTAAAGGAGGGGTTTAGAGAAAGTGATACATAATCTCGTAAAGATTCGCTTTCACCCGTCGTGAAAGGAAGTTCGTCACGAATAATATGTTTAGTTAATTCGGTTTTATGCCTAGCAGCTGAATAAGTAAAGTTACCAATTGAAGAACCGGTGGCGCCGAAGCTTATTTGGGTTTGGGAAGCTTGAAGTGTGTCCTTCCCGTAGCAAGTGTCGTAGTGTCTGGATATAGTCCCGGTGCCACCGCCCTTCTTCCATACGTACTGGTTGCAACATTTCTTGCATTGCGCCTTGTACGGTTTCGGTTCCCCCTTGGCATCTAAAACAAACGAACCATCAAGATTAGTTTCAAAAATTAAAGTAAAATAATCCCAATACTTAGACCTTTTTTTTCTTTTCAGGACGTTGGGTGGTACTAGCTACTTCCGGAGGAGATGGTTGGCACCCCTCCGGAATCGGATGGGTGGCTACTTGCTCAGGTGGAATTTCATTACCGTAAAAAAAAATTACTAAAATAATGGTAAGTCTGTCCAGCAAGATCAGGTGGGTTTGAACCTTCACCAGCCATATATAAAATAAAATAAAGTAAACTACGCTAGAAGAAAGTAAGGGGTTGAGAGGAAGATCGGGAAGCCGTAGAGCCGGAATGGAGTTGGGAGGGAGATTGGAAAGCCGTAGAGCACCGGGAAGGGAAAGTCGTAGAACACCAGAGCACCGGGGAAGGAAAGCAGTAGAGCACCAGAGCACCGTAGAGAAATGTAGAGAATTTGTGAGGAATGAGTTGTGTTTGAAAAATGGAATTTTTGGCCTATTTATAGGAATTTTTTGGGGTTATTTTGGTAATTTTAGGCCAAAAATGACCAAAATACCCCTCCCAACGTTTTAATAACGGTTATATGGGAGGGGTATTTTGGTAAAAGAAACCCCTCCCCCCCCCCCCAAACGGTCAAATCTGAAAAAAAAAAAAAAAATTCAAAATCCCCCCCAACGGTCGGCTGGACCGGTCCCAGCGGGCCGGGCCGGGCCGGTCCAACCGGGCCTATAGCGGGCCGGGCCTGTTTTCTTTGAAAAAAAAATGGAGCGGTCCGGGCCGGGCCGGGCCGGGCTCGAGCTGGAGGGGGGAGGCCCGACCCGAACCGGATGGAAGTGGGGGGCCGGGCCGGTTCGGGCCAACAGCGGGCCGGTCCGGGCTATAAGGGGGGCGGGCCGGTCCGTTCCACGGGCGGGCCCGGGCTAGACCGGCCCAATGCACAACTTGATCGGGAATAAAAAAAAAATACCGCGTACCAAACGACCGGCTAATCTCAGTGGGACAATTGGCAAGTGATGGATGTACCACAGTGTTTCATGGCAATGATTGGAAAATCACAAAGGGAGCAATGGCAATTGCACGAGGTAAGAAAAACGATACTCTTTACTTAACTGGTATGGGTCGTTGTTCGATTTCTGTTGCAGCTTGCAGCCCAAATGCGAACTCATGGCACCAGAGACTTGGTCACATGAGTAAGAAGGGAATGAAGGTTATGCATTATAAGGGAAAGCTACCAGATCTATACTCAATTAACATTGACATGTGCGAGGACTGTATTCTCGGAAAGCAAAAGAGAGTCAGCTTTCAGAAAGGTGGCAGAATCCCGAAGAAAGAAAAGCTGGAGCTTGTTCATTCTGATGTTTGGGGTCCAACAACTACCTCATCGATTGGTGGAAAACATTATTTCGTGACTTTCATCGATGACCACTCTCGAAAGGTATGGGTATATTTTTTGAAACATAAATAAGTGTTGGATACTTTCAAAAGGTGGAAAGCCCCTTATTAGCAATCACCCGAATAATAGTCGTATTATACACAAATTTTTCCGTATCTTTCATAAACGTATAATACTTGCGTACTTTTGACAGATTTAAACCAGTACGTAAATTTTAAGCATGTGAAATTTTAAACGTGTTTCGTATTAATTATTGAAAAATTTGGCACAAAAACATGGTGGAAACCTGTATAATTAACCAAATTTACAATATATTTAAGAATGTGAAGTTTCTAACCTCAATATTTCTATTTTTTGAATATTTTACCGAATTTTTGAACGTATTTTATTTGCAATGAACCGATCTATATTCATACTTTTACCGTCCCGAATTTTTCCCGTTTGCCGAATTGCTAACAAGGGGAAAGCCTTGGTAGAAAATGAGACAGGTTTAAGGATCAAAAAGCTCAGAACAGATAATGGGGGTGAATATGAAGCAACCGCATTCAAGTTCTGCTACGAGCATGGGATCCGAATGGAGAGGACTGTTCCTGGCACGCCTCAACACAATGGTGTGGCTGAACGTATGAATCGAACATTGACTGAAAGAGCCAGAAGTATGCGTATGCAGTCAGGCCTACCAAAGCATTTATGGGCAGAAGCAGTCAACACAACAGTCTACTTGATCAATCGAGGTCCATCAGTTCCTTTGGAACATAAAATTCCAGAAGAGGCATGGAGTGACAAATCTGTTAAATTATCGCATCTTAAAGTTTTTGGTTGTGTTGCATATGTACATATCAGTGATCAAGGTAGGAACAAGCTTGATCCCAAGTCTAAGATATGTACTTTTGTTGGGTATGGTGATGATGATTTTGGTTTTCGTATCTGGGATGATAAGAGCAAGAAGATAATCCGCAGTAGAGACGTAATTTTCAATGAAACTATCATGTACAAAGACCGACATTCGACAAATGTCATTAATTAAATTGAGATCGAGCCAGTCTTTGCAGAAGTGGATGATGTCCAAATTAGTCCTACGACGAGCCAGACAGTTGCAAATCCCGAGCCAGAGCAACATATTGAGCAGGAAGATGCTAATAAACCTCATTCTCCAACTCCAGTGTTGAGAAGGTCTTCTTGACCTCATGTGCCGAACATGAGATACTTGAATCTTTTGTTGCTGACTGATAGAGGTGAACCCGAGTGCTATGACGAGGCCTGTCAGACTGGAGATGCCGGTAAGTGGGAGCTTGCTATGAAAGATGAGATGAAGTCTTTGATCTCCAACAATACTTGGGAACTTCTTGTGTTGCCCAAAGGAAAGAAAACCCTTCATAACAAATGGGTTTATTAGGTGAAAGAACAGAATGGATCCAAGAGATACAAAGCTCAATTAGTTGTCAAAGGTTTCCAGCAGAAAGGAGTCGACTACACAGAAATTTTTTCTCCGGTTGTGAAACTTAATATTGTCGGACTGTATTAAGTATTGTTGCTATTGAAAATCTATATCTTGAACAGTTGGACTTGAAGACTGCATTTCTTCACGGAGACTTAGATGAAGAGATTTACATGCTTCAGCCAGATGGATTCACAGAAAAGGGAAAAGATAATTTGGTGTGCAGACTTAAGAAAAGCTTGTATGGTTTGAAACAAGCTCTGCGACAATGGTACAAGAAATTTGATGGATTCATGCACAAGGAAGGCTTCCAGAAGTGCAATGCTGTTGAAATTTTCTTCAAAAATTTTGGATTAAAATCTGCAAGAAAATAAATTAAAATTAAAATTACCGGCCTCCGGAGAAGTCGCGCACGAAGCACTGATCTAAGAGATAGTTTAATTTTACAAATTAATTCTTAGTCTTCCTAATTGTCACTGTTCATACGGAAAAAGAAAATTGTCTTAAAATTGGTTACTGTTACAATTGTCTTAAAATTCGTTACTATTACAATTTGTTACTATCTATATTGTTTGCTTAATTGTATAGAATTGGTATAGCCAGTAACCAGTAAAAGGAATTGCTTAACCAATTTTTTAAGACTATCTATACAGTAACGTTTATTTTAATTGTATAGACAGTAACAAGTAAAAGAAAAAAAAATAAAGGTTCTGTTTGCAACGTTCTGAAAACAAAAGCCTCTGTTTGCAAAGCTTTTGTTTGCTTTGAAAACGATTGCCTTTTGTTTGCAAAGTTTTAAAACAAAAGCTTGTGTTTGCTTTGAAAACAATTTTTTTTCCTAAACATTTGCTCTATTTACATCTTTTTGTCTAAATTTTTGCTAATTATTTCATTAGTTAATCCATTTACTTTGGAAGTTTTCTTGTTAGTACTATTGTACACAAATTTGCTTCTGTTACCACCTCTTAATTTCGAAGCTTTCACAAATTTTGTAACTGTGCTTAAAAATTTGCTTTAATACTTTACTGTTATATTTTACACAAAATATTCATTATAAATTGCTATCATTAAAAGTTATTTCATTGCCAATTCAAATTGCCTAGTTTTTAAATACTCATTAAATTATTGCTCGACAATTTTTATTATAGAATTGTACTCATTTAAGCACTATATTGTTTAACAAACTTTGTTTAGATATTGTTTAACAAATTTTGGCTAAATCAAACAATTAATTTATTTAGTAAAATTCCTTTAATTTTAAAGTTATAGAGTTAAGATTTGTTTGGGAACAAGCCGAAAGGGTCCTTCTGTCAACAAGGCGAAAAAATCGTCTAAGCGACCGGTACTTAAGAGTTTCTAGTGAACCTCCGCTTGCTGGGATCCGGCCCCTACAGCTAACCCAATCTTATCAAAACTTGAAAAACTAAAATTTTAAAGGTCTATTACTAAAATATTCTTAATTGTCAATTTTAGCTTAAAGCCATCTTATTGAGTAAATATAATTTTATAGACTTTAGAAATCATGACTTCCAAGGAAGAGACTTTTTCTGCAAAGCCTGATAAATTCAATGGCACCTACTTCAAGAGGTGGCAGAGCCAGATGAAATTTTGGCTTACCACTTTAGGCCTGATTTCTGCCATTGATGGGTCCACACCCGTCTCAAATGATTCTGATGAGACTGAGTCTGACGTAGAGGTTTCCAAGTCCTCGTCTTCTACCAAACCTAAGATCCCTAAGGAAATTGACTACCACTGCTTCCACAGAATCTTAAGCGCTATGTCGGAGTCACTCTACGACATATTTTTTGAATATAAAAACGCTAAAGAACTCTGGGATGCTTTGGAAGATGAGTATGGTTGTGATGATGCTGGAATTGATAGATTCAATTCCACTACATTCAACCAATATGTCATGGTAGATAACAAACCTATCAATGACCAAATCCATGAGTTCCAAGAACACCTTAGGCAACTTCAAGCCAAGGGAACCGTCTTTTTACTGAGCACAAAATAGGATGCTTGATAGATAAACTCCCTCCTTCCTGGTCTAAAGTGGCAAAGGACCTTCTACATCTACAAGGATCTATTACATACTCTCAAGCTCTACAGAGAATTAGAACAGAAGAGAAATATAGGTCCAAGACCAAAGCTAGGTCAAATGCCACAGCTAAGGTAAACCTTGTAGAAAGCCATACAAAACCTAAGTCTAACAACCATCTCAAATCCAAGAAAAACTCCTTCAAAAAGAAGTAGAGTTTTCAACCTCATCACCAAAATCATCACCACCAAAACCCTCAAACGCAAAAACCCAAAAACCTAGAAACTTTGGTCAGACTCAGGATCATAGAAGATTTTGTTTTGTGTGTGGTAGAACCAACCATACAACCATCAACTGCTTCCAAAGGAAGAAAGAACCTATCCAGAACTCCTTCAAGGGAAAAGGCAAGCCAGAGGCTAACATGATTCTGAATGGGTCTTCCAGCTCCTTCAGGTCTGTAAGCTTTCAACCTGTAGTAAACCTGTCTTTCCATTCTGATGATTGGTGGTTGGATTCTGGAGCTAATGTTCACGTTTCATTTGATCGCTCCTGTTTGTCAACCTATCAGGAATCAGGTGGAGGAGGCATGACCCTAGGAGATGGTTCAACGGCACAAGTTGTGGGAAAAGGAAGAATAGATCTGAAGATGACATCAGAAAAAATTCTACCTCTCCATGATGTGCTTCATGTGCCGTCTGTCAGGAGAAATCTTGTTAGTGGATCTCTTCTTGTAGCCTCAGGATACAAAATTGTAATGGAGGCCAATAAAGTAGTTTTCTCTAAGAATGATTTGTTTGTGGAAAAAGGATTTGTGAAAGATGGACTCTTTATTTTAAGTACTATGAATAAAAGTTCTAATCCTTCTTTTGTTGCAAATGTTGAATCATCAAATGTTTGGCATGGTAGACTAGGTCATGTGAACTTAGGATCTATCAAAAGGATGATGAACATAGATCTTATTCCTAAGACTCCTATAGATGATGAACACAAATGTGAGATTTGTGTTCAAGCCAAACACACTAGATTGCCTTTCAAATCCGTCTATAGGAATTCTGAACTCCTAGAACTTATCCATAGTGATGTTTGTGATTCCAATAGGATTTTGACCCGAGGTGGTAGGAAATACTTTGTTACTTTTATAGATGATCATTCAAAGTATTGTTACACCTACCTCCTTAAGACCAAAGATGAAGTTCTAGACAGATTCAAGGTCTATAAATCTGAAGCTGAGAACCAGTTGGATAGGAAGATTAAGATCCTTAGATCAGATCGTGGTGGAGAGTATACCTCAAATGAAATGACTAACTTCTGTGAAGAGCACGAAATTA
The DNA here is from genome assembly GCA_029216955.1 of Iris pallida. Taxonomy (NCBI): domain Eukaryota; kingdom Viridiplantae; phylum Streptophyta; class Magnoliopsida; order Asparagales; family Iridaceae; genus Iris; species Iris pallida. The sequence goes on along the minus strand of JANAVB010029819.1, from coordinate 6,085,369 downwards.
TTCATGAGGTAACTGCTCCTTATTCACCACAATCCAATGGAGTTGCTGAAAGGAAGAATCGCACTCTTTTAGATATGGTCAATGCCATGCTTCTCAGCTCAGGTGCCCCTGATAATCTTTGGGGAGAAACCTTATTGTCAGCCTGTTATATTCTTAATAGGATACCCAGTAAGACTAATGATAAGACACCATATGAGTTATGAAAATATCAGACCCCTAGGATTAATTACCTCAAAGTTTGGGGATGTCTAGCTAAAGTAGGAATTCCTGAACCCAAAAAGAGGAAGATAGGACCTAAGACTGTAGATGCTGTATTCATAGGATATGCCCTCGATAGTAATGCCAATAGATTTCTTGTAACCCATTCTGAAGTAAATGAAATCTCTAATAACACAATCATCGAAGCTAGAGATGCAGTTTACTTTGAGAACATTTTTTCCTTCAAGGATAGAACCCCTTCATCTTCCTCTAACCCTTCTCTTACTCCGTCTACTAGTTCTCATGACCAAATGCCTAATTCTCAATCTGAACAAGTCATAGAACCTAGAAGAAGTAAAAGAGAAAGGATTGAAAAGAATTTAGGAGAATGATTCTTCACATTTTTGATAGAGGGTGATCATTCAACTTATGAAGAAGCCATATCCTCTTCTGATGTCCCTTTCTGGAAAGAAGCTATTAACAATGAGTACAACTCCATCATGGAGAACAATACTTGATTTTTAGCAGACATTCCTTTAGGCAGCAAACCAATAGGTTGTAAGTAGATCTTTAAGAAAAAACTTAGAGCCGATGGTACCATAGAAAAATATAAGGCTAGATTAGTGGCCAAAGGATTTACCCAGAAGAAAGGATTAGATTATTTTGATACGTACTCTCCTGTAGCTAGAATATCTTCTATTAGAACCCTTCTAGCTTTAGCATCCATTTATGATATGTTGATCCATCAAATGGATGTAAAGACATCATTTCTAAATGGAGATTTAGAAGAAGAGATATATATGGAGCAACCTGAAAGTTTTATTGCTAAAGGTCAAGAAAAGAAGGTTTGCAGATTAGTAAAATCTCTTTATGGCCTAAAGCAAGCTCCCAAGCAATGGCACAACAAATTTGACAAAGTCATTATAGAATTTGGTTTTGTACCAAATGAATATGACAAATGTTTATATTCTAAAAATACAAATAAAAGTTGTGTTATCTTATGCTTGTATGTTGATGATATCCTTATTTTAGGATCTTCACTGGAAATGATAAATAATACTAAGAATTATTTATCTAACCAGTTTGATATGAAAGACCTAGGTGAAGCAAACCTGATCCTAGGAATGCAAGTGTCAAAAAGGAAATAGGGCTATACTCTATCCTTAGCACATTCAATTGAGAAAATGCTAAGAAAGTTTGAGTATTTTGACAAGAAACCTGCCCTTGCCCCTTATGACAGTAATATTGTTCTCAAGAAGAATGAAGGATTACATATAGAACAACATAGATATGCACAAATGATTGGGTCCCTTATGTACATAACAAATTGGACCAGACCTGATATTGCATTTGCTATTGGGAGACTAAGTAGATATACTAGTAACCCAAATCAGTCACATTGGATTGCATTAGACAGAGTATTTAGATATCTTAAGGGTACACTAGATTATAAACTTCATTATTCTAGACATCCTGATATCATAGAAGGCTACTCCAATGCAAATTGGGTAACTGATTCACATGATGTGAAATCCACTACTGGATATGTTTTTACCCTAGCAGGAGCTGCAATCTCCTGGGGATCATGTAAACAAACTATCATAGCCAGAGGTACAATGGACTCTGAAATGATAGCTTTGGATACAGCATGTACAGAGGCCGAATGGCTCAGAAATCTTATTATGCATATACCTGTTTCTGTTCATCCTGTTCTTGCAATTTCCATAAACTGTGATAATAAGTCTGTTATTGAACTACTAAAACATGATTCTGTGAATGCTAAGATGAACAGGCACCTGCAGCTGCGCTTCAAGTTTATAAAGAGCCTATTGGGCAAATATGTGGTTCTTGACTATATAAAGTCAGAAAAGAACCTTGCAGACCACTTGACGAAGGGTCTGTCTAGGACATTGATCCTAGAATCATCGAGGGGGATGGGGTTAAGCCCATAGTATAGTCACCAGCAGTGGCAACCCAACCGAGTCTGACTGGAGATCCCAAAAAGCCGGTTCAATGGGTAGAAACAAGCTGGACTAGGCGACTATTATGGAACACTGACCTGAGATTAAATTCTCTTTAAAATAAAAGCCCAGGAGGCTGTACATGTGTACATTCATACCCCATCCCTATGGTGACAGTGTTCCTTTTGTGATATGGATAGGTTGAGTTTAAACTCTTAATAAGTCCAAGCATAATATGCATGGTTGATTCCTATCACCAACCCTTAAAGACTTACCTATATGAGAGGTCGTGAGGGCCGCGACTATAGGACGGGACGATCCTAGACAACTCTCATGAATGTGTAAAAGTGCGCATGGCCAATCTAACGCGCCACCCGATGGACCCAAGTACCTCTAGCGTACTATGTGTACTATTTTCTGAATCTGGTTCAAAAAGACTGATTCAAGGCGTAGTCCATCAAGCTCTTCTTCAGACAAAGACAATAAGTCACTACGTGAGATTCAAGGCTGTAGTCCATCTCATTTATGCATAGTATAAACCTGTCCAGATCTTTTCTACTCTTTTTCTTTCCTTACTCGGAACTTAATTTTTGGGGGGGATTGTTGTACAGCTGCACAATAAAAATCAAGTTTTTTTTTTTCCTTCTTCCTGTTGTACGTTGGAATTTTTCCAGCGGCTCCTCCTATTGTTTCCAACGGCTCCTGCTATTGTTTCCAACGGCTAATTCCCCTTTATTTTATTTTTTAATAGCTTTCAATATCCATGATTTCTTATTAAACATCATTCATTTTTTGGGATATAGAGTTGCCTATATATTGAGCTCCATTCTCCTCCTTTAGACCCACAACAAAATAATCTCCTCTACAGAAACTCTCTCCAATTCTTGTCGCTCTCGAATTTCTGTTGCTTCGTTGTTGCTCTGGGCAGAGCTAAGTCGGGGTCGCTCTCTCTACGTCGTGTGCGGCAAAGAGATTCCGGTGAAGCGAAAATTTTACCACTAGGAGCGTTCGGATCCAGTCTGCACATAAACCCGGACTATCTCTTAGGACAGTGCTTCGTGCGCGACTTTCCCGGAGGCCGGTAATTTTAATTTTAATTTATTTTCTTGCAGATTTTAATCCAAAGTTTTTGAAGAAAATTCCAACAAATGCTGATCACTGCTTCTATGTCAAGAGAGATGTTTCGAGTTATATCATTTTGCTACTTTATGTCGATGATATGTTAGTAGCCGGTTCTGATATGAATGAGATCAAGAGCTTAAAGCAGCGTTTGTCAAAGGAGTTTGACATGAAAGATTTGGGTCCAGCTAAGAAGATTCTTGGGATGCAAATCAATCGAGATAAGCAAAAGGGGATATTGAAATTATCTCAGTTAGCGTACATCAGTCGTGTCTTAAAAAGATTCAACATGAGCAACACCAAGCTCGTCAGAACACCATTGGCTAGTCACTTTCGTCTATCCAAGGATCAGTCACCTCAGACGGAGGAAGAGAGAGAGAGAGAGAGAGAGAGAGAGAGAGAGAGAGAGTTAATGGCAAAGGTTCCTTATGCCTCAGCCATTGGAAGTTTGATGTACGCTATGATCTGTACGAGACCAGACATTGCCCAAGCAGTGGGAGCGGTTAGCAAATTCATGTCAAATCCAGGAAAGGTCTATTGGTAAGCTGTAAAATGGATTTTGAGGTATCTACAAGGCACTACGAACAAGTGCTTAAACTTTGGTAGAGGAGAACCAAAAGTTGTAGGGGTATGTTGATGCTGATTTTGCAGGTGAAGTCGATAAACGAAGGAGCACTACTGGTTATGTGTTTACAGTAGGCTCTACAGCAGTTAGCTGGATGTCGCAGTTGCAAAAGATTGTTTCTTTATCAACTACGGAAGCAGAATATGTTGCAGTTACAGAAGCCAGTAAGGAGATGATTTGGCTTCAAGGATTGCTAGCAGAATTGGGATTCGAATGTGAGAAGAATGTCTTGCACAGTGATAGCCAAAGTGCAATACAACTTGCAAAGAACTCTTCACTTCATTCCAGGACCAAGCATATTGGACTTCGTTATCACTTCATCAGATCTCTGTTAGAAAATAGGGTTTTAACACTTGAGAAGATTCAGGGAAGTAAGAATCCAGCGGATATGCTAACCAAGGTGGTGACTACCGATAAGCTGAAGTTGTGCTCATCTTCAGTTGGTCTCCATGGATAGCAAGATCGGGATTGGCTGCTGCATTGATCAAGGTGTGAAGACGGATTGATATCAGTCTTCAAGTGGGAGATTGTTAATGCTTTTAACAATTTCCAAAGACTTTCATGTATTTCCTTGAGGAGAACAACTCAGCTCACAATGGTTGCACAGCTTACAAGGGGTCAGATGTGCAAGTCCCAAGTTTGGATGAACCTTCATGTTCATTCATGTGCACTATATATAGGTGCTTCCTATTCTTTTGTGACAACAACTTTATCAACTACAAGCAATATTCTCTTCTAGTGTTAGGCAGAAAATTGAGACTGCAATTTTCAGAGTTCCTTATTGAAGTTGAGAAGTGTTGTGAGTGTTTGTAAACACTGTAATTTTCTCCCTTTAGTGAAAGTCCTGCAGCAGCCTGTGGAAGTAGCCGACCACGTAAATATTGTGTCTTTATTTTTTGCTCTATTTTGTTAATCTGGTTGCAGGAATTCCTAACAAAAAGAACGTTTAGGAAAATTCTAGTGAGCATGACATAAACTAAACTTCAGAATGGAGTACATGTACTTAACAAATAACCTAATGAAAAAACGAAGAATGTACCAAAGCTGATTTCCAACTATAGATCCAGAGAGAACATGCCAACCACAGTATATATATATATATATATATATATATATATATATATATATATATATATATATATATATATATATATATTTTTTTTTTTTTTTTTTTTTTTTTTTTTAACCACAGTATATATATATATATATATATATATATATATATATATATATATATATATATATATATATATATATTTCTGGGGTAAGGTAACCACTTTATAAATAAAAGAAATGTTGGATCCCTACATCACACACAGGAATCACAAACAACCACAAGCTCAAACAACCAAAAGAATCAGACCTGAAAAAACAAAAACAGAGCCCTACTTACTGCTCACTACTCAGAAAGTAGATATCCTCATCAATGCTTTTCTCCAAACCTACGATCGAGCTCTGCACTCCTTCGAAAACTCTTCTATTCCTTTCTCGCCATATGTGCCACACCGTACACTGGAGGCTGCTTCTCATACTCGAATACAGCTTCCTGTTCTTCTTCATTTGAACGTCCAGCTCGCCTAACTCCTCCTCCAAAGATCTGACCCCAGTATGTACCAAGCCCAGGACCCGACGCCGGCGAGACCACAGCTCACTACTGAATGGGCAGCAGAAAAACAGATGATCGTGGGATTCAGGAACCACATTGCATAAAGGACATTTTTGGTCGTCGACCTCCAGCCCAAAATTGGTCATCCTGTCCCTCGTGAGGAGCCTCTTCATGACTGATTTATAAAGGCAATAATTGAACTTAGGAGCTGACTCCTTGGACCAAATATGGCCGGACCACTTAGACTTGGGGAAAGCGGTTCTGAGCTTCTCGTAAGCCAGCTTAGCCGAGAACTTACCCGTGGGGGAGTCATCCCAATTCCAGTGATCAGAGCCAACTTCCTTCTCGATATTGATCCTGCGGATCCTGCTCTCCCATCTTTTTATACTGGCTCCAGTATCAAACACCCAGTTCCCATCGAGAATGAGAGAACTAACCTTCAACTCCTTGTTGTGGATGCTACCAAAGTCCAGCTCGCCGATCTCTACGATACTATGGTGGTCGATCCAGGGGTCAGTCCACATGTTGGTGTGGATGCCGTCATGAATAACTCTGGAAATACACGACTTCAGCCGAGCTCTTTGGGAGAGGACGAACTTCATTGTAACAGAGAAATTAGAGTTGCAATGTGCAACCCAAAAGCTAGCATTCTTCAGGTACTTACTTGTCATCCAGTGAGCCCAGTAGGAATTTCCATCGAGCAATCTCCAAGAGAGCTTAAGAGCAGCAGTCTCTCTGACCGTGGAGAGCGATCTAAGACCAACTCCTCCTTCGTCTCTGGGTCTACATAAGTCTTTCCACGCGATCGCGTGTAGCCCTCCTCTCCAAACAAACCTGGCGCATAGGCTCTCAATCCGTCTGATCGTCTTCATGGGCAGGAGGAAGACTTGAAACCAGTATGCGACCATGGAGTTGATCACCGCCCGGACTAGTTCAATCCGGCCCCCGAAAGAGAGGAGCTGTGCCTGCCAACCCTCTAATATACTCTCCACCATCTGAATGAGGCTGGTGCAATCAGCATGCCTGGCGTAATTCGACGCGAGCGGGACCCCGAGGTACCTGACGGGGAGAGCTCCAATCTGCATTTGAAACAAATTGGCCCATTTCTGCTTCTCCGAGCAAGTCCTGTTAAGGAACAGGGAGCTCTTCTCCTTGTTCAAGCTGAGTCCAGAGGCTGCCTCAAATTTGCTAAGAATATCAAGTAAACTCTGGACTCCAATCTCGGTAGGTTGAATAAAAACCAATAAATCATCGGCGTAGATTAGGTGAGTCACAGTAGGCTTAACTAACCTATTAATCGGGACGATCTGCTTCCAGTGCTCGGCTTTGTCCATGAGACAAGAGAAATGTTCCATAACCAAGGTGAATAAGCAAGCTGACAACGGGTCACCCTGTCTGAGACCTCTCGAGCTGTGAATGAAGCCGCAAGGAACACCACGAACCATGACAGAGAAAGAAGGGGTAGAGATGCATTCGTAGACTCGATCAACCCACCAGTCTTCAAAGCCCATGGCCTTCATTATCTGGATCACGAAGTGCCTGTTGACGGAGTCGTAAGCCTTCCTGAGATCAAGCTTAGCACAAGCTTTATTGCTTCCTACCTTGTTAAAGTCTCTGACCTGCTCGTTCGCAAGAAGACAATTCTCCGCGATACTCCTTCCCTGAATGAAAGCTGACTGGTTTAACGATATCAGTCCTGGCAGGAGGGCCTTCATCCGATTACACATAATGTGGGAAATCACCTTGTAGATGAAGTTGCAACAGGAGATTGGTCTGAAATCCTTCAGGTCCGAGGCCCCAGCAACCTTTGGTATGAGAGTAATGAAGGTGTGATTGAACTCCCGCAATAGTTTACCTGTCCTGAAGAAGTCTCTCACCGATTCCAGAACGAGAATCTTAACTGTGTCCCAGTGGTTTATGAAGAAACCCGCCGTAAAACCGTCCGGCCCCGGGGATCTATTGGCCTTGGACGAGATAACAACCTCCAATTCTTTCAGGGAAACAATCTTCCGCAATCCGACTTTCGCTTCATCAGTGAGGAGTCTTTTACATATAACAGGTTCAGAGAGAACCTGGGAATGCTCTTTGTTGTATAGCTCATAGAAAAACTCCTTGACCTCAACTTCTATCTCGACCGGGTTTTCAATCTGGTTCCCATTCTTCCCGAGCAGCAAGGCAATTTGGTTACGACTCCGCCTGGCTTTCACGACCCCGTGAAAAAACTTGGAACAGGTGTCCCCGTGCTTCAGCCAGTCGCATTTCGCCTTTTGCTTGAGACTGATTTCCTCAAGCATGGTCGCCTTGCCCAACTTCTCTTTGAGCTTCTTCTCTTCCTGGAAACTAGCCTCTGAAGGAGAAGTCTGCTTAAGGAGCTGCACCTCTTCTAGTTGTTTTTGAATCTCATCCAGGTTGACTTTAGGCTTATCTCTGACCCAGGATTTGATCTTGGCCTTCACTTCCTTGAGTTTGGACATCAAACGAAATTGACTGAAACCATAAACCTGCTTAGCCCATCCTTCCTTGACCGCCTCGTCGTACCCCTCTTGATGCTTCCAGGAGTTGCAATATCTGAAAGGAGGAGGAGGACCGCTCGAGCTGTTATCCAGGAAATTCACCACAAGTGGAGAATGATCACTAGGACCTGCAGGCAATCCTACCACACCAACGTCAGGGAAAGAGTCGAACCAAAAGGAGTTACCTAGAGCACGATCAAGTTGACATTCAATGCGATTGACGGTAGCCTGATTGTTCCATGTCCAAAGCATTCCCTGCCTTTTGAGCTCCGAGATGCCTGCAGTGAGTGTGCAGTTCTGAAAGTCTTCCAGGATGAAGTCCGGGACCTCTCTCCCTCCCCTTTTCTCATGCTTGTACATAATGGCATTGAAGTCGCCAATGAATAATAGGGGCATCGACGAGCCAATTCCCAGGCTAACCTCGACGACGTCTTTCCACAGATAAGTTCTGAGCTTGCGGTCGTTGAACCCATATACAGCTCCAACCAGCATGTTCAGACCACCATTGTTGGAGAACTCCACCACAATGAGTTGTTGAGACTCAAAACGCACAATTCCTTTCCAAGTCGAGCTGTTCCAGAGCACCCAAATTCTGGCCATATCATTAAGGTGAAGGTTGTGAGCACCCTGCCAATTGTCCGGGACTCTCCTTCTCAGCATCTGCTCTGACTTGATCTTCGACTCAAGAATGATGACAATCGAGCTACTAAACTTCTTCATGCAATCCCGCACACTCCTCCACCTGCCTATCGAGTTGGCTCCCCTGACGTTCCATGTGAGGATCGACATTAACTACTGTGGGAGGGGTCCTTCTGAGAGCTCACGTTCAACCGGGAAGTACCGGGTGCAGTATCAATGGCTATATTTTCCTTCTCGCTGAGAGGGCTCATAGAGGCCCGCTGTAGCATGGCTTCCCATAATGGATTAGCTTTGGTCAGACGATTCTCTTCCGATACAACCCCTTGGAGTAAGCCCCTGGCCAACCCGCTCGATTTAGAAGAAGCTGAGGCATTCCTCTTCCTAACTTTGTGGTCTTTAATCGATGGGGGGGACCCTGCCACGAGGCCAGTAGGAACTCCTACCACCTGCTTGGCACGAGGAGAATCTTCGATGGCTAAAACCTGCTTGGTCAACGGGGTACTAGAGCCCTGTCTCTTCCCTAGGACTGATGTCTTCATCCTTCCTCCATGTCTGCCGTGTCCATCTCCTCCTCCGATCCTTGCGTGCCATGTGCTGCTTGCCTGCCTCAGTCATCTCCAAATTGTCCTCCTCTTCCTCCCTGACTTGATTTTTGCTTACGACCAATTGAGAGTTTCAAGCGCTGCTGCTTCCTCCCTCTACCTCTGTCTCCATCCTCTGGTCATCGGACACCACTTGTTTGCCCGTTGCTTTGTCATTCTCTTCGGTTCCAACCCCTTTCGGCGCTCCATTGGAGTGATTCCTTCTGCCACAGTTTGAATCTATATGGCCAAAGCACTTGCAAGCTCTGCACGAGGGGGGGACCCATTCGTATTCGACTGACTGCTTGAAGATCTGCCCATTGGGAATCATATATTCTATCTCTCTAGGAAGCCTGGTCGTCGCGTCCACCTCCACGAATACTCTGGCGAAGGAGATCCTGGTCTTCTTGGATGTAGCTTCATCTGCCTTTATAGGAACGCCCAGGAGACTGGAAAGCTTCATCAGCATCGGAATACTCCAGTATTGAATGGGGAAGTCGGGAAATCTCACCCAGATAGGCGCCGTAAGGAGGATTTCCTTCTCGCATTGTATCCCAACCGACCATCTTTTTAGTATGATCGCCCTACCGTCAAAGGACCACGACCCTCCCTGAAGAATACGCTCGGCGTCTTCCTTCATACCAAACCGAACGAAGAAGAACCCGTTTTCCCTAGAGAAAAACTCCATTGATCCCTTGGGGTGCCAAACTCTATTGGCAAACGCTTTGATTTGGCCATAGAAAGGCTTATTTCCCATCACGTACATCACCAGGGTGTTTCTCCAGTATTCTTCCGTCTCCTCTAGATCCTCTCCGGTGAACTCTGCTACTGGTCTTCCGTTCTTCTGAACTGGCTCAATGTATTGCATCTCGTCGTCGGCGGCTGCAGGGCAAGAGGACCTGCACATGTCAGCCCAAGATCGTCCCTTCCTTTCTTGTTGAGTTTCGGTAGGCTCCTGGTGAGGACCCGCCGGAGGGGTCTGTTCCTTTCCCCGAGCGGCTGGATCGGCTCTGCGCGCTTGTCCCTTTATCGCCTCCTGTTGAACCGGACTCGAGTTGATCGCGTCTCCCCTCCCTCGGGGTTCTTCGGGGAAACCCTTCCTAGTCCTGGCCCAAACCTTCGCCGTTTGTTCCTGACTTCTGCCCCCTCCGGCGGGAGGTCGAGCGCCGGCCCATCTTTTCCCAAATTTTGGCGGCGCTTCTATTCTAGATCGGTTTTCTCTTCGACGCCTCTGTACTGTGGTCCATCCCCCTGCACTCTCCCACTCCTCCCGCTTTCCCCGGTGAGCCGACTCTTTCTCTCCACCGGCGCCTGGATCCCAATCCGTACGAGCTCCGTCGCCGCCATCGAGAAGAGGGGAAAACCTAGCCATTTTTTTTGTTGATATATATATATATATATATATATATATATATATATATATATATATATATATATATATAGGGAGCGGATCAAAAGTCTTCCTTAGAAAACCCTCTAAAAACCCCCCTCACTCTAATTCGTAATATACTCTAATTCGTAATATTAATGTTAACATTAATGTTAATATTAATGTTAATATTAATGTTAATGTTAATATTAATTTTTTTAATTTTATTTTATATTAATTTTAATGTTAATGTTAATATTAATGTTAATATTAATTTTAATATTAAGTTTAATGTTAATTTTAGTATTTAATGTTAATATTAACATTAATATTAACATTAACATTAATATTAACATTACATTACGGATTAGAGTGAGGGGGGTTTTTAGGAGGTTTTCTAAGGGGGCTTTTGATCCGCTTCCATATATATATATATATATATATATATATATATATATATATATATATATATATATATTGTAACCAGCTAGGTTGTCCTCCTCTCACATGTGAATCATGTGATGTTTAAGCAAACATAATTGACAATGCCAACATTGAACTATTCAAAGCTACATTATCACATTGATACCTGTACACAACAACCTTGTCCATGTTCTTGATTGGAAAATATGGTCAACAAGTAGATTAGGCGGTAGCCCGAACCGACAAAAGTTTCTGTCGCTGCACCAAAACTATAGATAATCAAAGCTCTTCTTGTACCGTATTGAAGTCGCTTCCACTGCACCAGAACTGTAGAGTTGTGTTAGTTGAAAAATAAAGACAACTAATCAACTTCATCAGGGAATTTAAAGGCCAACCGCCTTTCCAGTGCAGATACCATGCATGGAAGGGAAGACCCTTCTAAAGGTGAGTGAGCACGTGAGAAGATCCTTGATATAGGAAGGTTCTGAAAGTCACTTGTGATGGTCAGGGTTTCCAAAGCCTAGAGAAAGTCTTCCTCACATCTAATTATTGCACATGATGCTCAACCATACCTAACAACACTCCCAACTTATGGCATGCATGCCGCCTAGACCGATTTTTAGAACAGTGTGTGGGACTAACGAGATCGTCAGCAACACCGTGTCGAACCTCGATAGATCCTATCACTGAGTATACTAGTATATGTAACTGATTCAAGCTTATGAATCCAGATCTTATGTCACGGTTATCGAGATTCTGGCTCTAACTGGTCCACATAATAATAATACAACCACCCAATTAGCCTGAATTCCTAAACTTATCACTCTCTTCTATTTTCCTAGTACATTTGAGATTTATAGGATGAAGTAGGAAAATGTTTTCAACTGTCACAGCTTCTCTTCAAAATCTTTTAACACATAAGATTGAAAAAATTAACCCTCAAGCTTTGTTAGAATATAAATTTATATAACCTCAAACTTTGTTGTTAGGATATAAATATATAACCATCAACCGTCTTATAACTATGATAACTCTATAGTTTTGGTACAATGGCAGGATATTAATATCGTACGAGAGCAATCCAAGTTTGATCTCTTGACGTGCATTTTAAACGGATTAAAAGAAATTATACCGTCGGGCAGAATCCAACTCTGTCCAAAATGGACCCCATTGACCTGAGAGGCATGTTAGAATATATATATATATAACCATGAATATTGTCATTATAATTCTAGAGTTTTTGTGTAGCAGCAGAAAATTTAACATATACCCGCCATGAAAATTAAGGGCTTGATAAAAAAAAATATAAGGATATAACTCCAGCACATGCAGTATTAATTCCACAACCACTACCTGACCCTTCAGTATTCTCCAGTAAACTCCTAATATAAACAACAGTTTCAGTATTCCCAACATTCATCCACCAACAGTTTCAGCATTCAAAAGTCAGAAGAATTCAAACAGGAAGGAGTAAACTAGAAAGTACAGACAAGTGGCAAGAATACCCCAGCTATGTCCAGCCCTCACAATACTATAATGCTGGATGGATATAGGAGTAGTAGTAGTGATATGGGGTCATTTTGGGAAAAGTAGAGAAGAATCACATGTTCTGTTTCTTCTGGGAGCCAGCCAGCATGTCATGTTGAGGCATGAGGAAAATAAAAAGGAGAAGAAAAGCATTTCATGATTGACTGACTGAGCATAGATGTCAGAATGTCTCACATGATATCAAAGGTGATGCAAAGTGAATCCCCTTGTGGAAGGTTTTGAGTTTACTTTGCTCAACATGACAATAGGGATAACAAGTAAAATCTACTGGGCCAGCAACTTTGTACTTTTAATCTCATGCCTCAGTACAAACAATAGTTTACCGAAATCGATTCAATACGGCCGATACCAATACAGTTTAGCATGTTCCGATTCGATATCGATCGATATCGATACTGACCAATACCGACATCGGGGGCCTCTTTTTCAGTAGAAAATTGAATGAAAAAGACCAACCAGCAAGGATGTAAAAGCATAGTAAAGTTGTAAAAGAAGAAAACTTATTTATCGTCGGTAAAACAATAGACAATAATAATTACTATTTTCATTTAATTTTAAAATTATTAAGAAACAACACAAAAAATACTTAAAATTATGTCTAAATATATAAAAAAGACATTCTAAAATTTTAATAATTTATTAATAATTATTTGTTTTTGATACCAAAAAAATCTAATACCTCGATCCGAAACGACCGATATTGCCAATACCGTCGATCCCGATACTCATAGGAAGGGTCCGATACCAACAGTGCGAACCTTGAATTACAAACTACAAACATCAATATTAGATACAAACATTTTCAAATAGGTACTGAAGTAGTTAGCCATGCCCTATGTTGCAGGCCCTGGCCCAGGGCGGCCAGGGCGACCGTCCAGGGTCCACGGATCATGAGAGGTCCAAAAAAATTAGTTTAAAAATTAATATGGTAATAATTTCGTATTTCAAATAGGACTAGTATGTACCATGGACCTTGTAGACAAAAAATTATTGTAGGGTAGTGGTTAGTACTTTAGCTTCTTATATACTAGTAAAAATTCTAAGTTCAATCCTTGGTTGTAACTTTTTTTTAGATTTTTCCCATTATGTATGGGGGTTTTATTTTGAAAGTTCGTTCTGTACCCCCATGAGCTCAGGTAGGGCCTGGACACGTAACCGGATAGGAAAGCTTTAGGTATTGTTTGGGAAGAGGAAAAAAATGGGAGGAAGGACAATGTTGAGGGAAAACGAGTGGAAAATTAAAAATATTGGTGTTTGAGAAGGGGGAGAGAAGAGGAGGGAGAGAATTTTGGGAGAAAAATTCATGCGGGCCCCACTCAAAAAATTTTCTCCCAAAAGTGGAAGAAAAATGGAGAGAGTAGTTAAGAGGATTGTGGAAGAAATTACCCATCTCCCTTCAAAAAAGTTAGTTTCATTTATGATTTGAAAAAATCAAGGATTGAATGGTAATTATATCTATCTCCACAAGCAAATAAAATATTATTTTTAAAATTTTCCTTCCTCTACTTTTTGTTCATCCAAACAAGTGAAAGAAAAATTAATTTTATCTTCATTTTACTCTTCTCCATTTTTCTCAAATTTTCCTTCTCCTCCTCAAAAATGTTCCCAAACACAGTGTTAGTGTTGTGAAGAAAATATGAATGGAACATCTGCAATAACTATTTAGATTGCATGGTTATTATCAGGCACCAGGAATTCATCAACCAACAAATGAAATAGCAGTCAATACAACAACCAAATATTTTTACTGCAACAAACAAATTATTAACTGTGAACTTATGACGTAAAGAAGGGAATGCAATATAATGTACGGACACGACATGGTTACAAACATCATTTTGTTATGTTCGTACAACATAGACCATGTTAATTTATTGAAGATTTAGTCTTGAGCATAGTTTGCAGTATCAGGTGATACCGATCCGATATGGCCGATACCAATACGATTTGACATGTCCCGATCCGATACCGACCGATATCCGATACTGACTGATACTGACATTGGAGGACTCTTTTTCGGGTAATTCGGCAAAGAAAATTGAACGAAAAAGACCAATCAACAAGGGTGTAAAAGCATAGTAAGATTATAAAAGTATGTAAAAGAAGAATTATCTATCGCACACAAACTAATTGGCAAGGGTGACTGCTATCTCATTCAATTTCAAAACTGCTAAGAAACACTAGAAAAACTTAAAATTATGCCTAAATGTATAAAATATATTTTCTTTAATAGTTTGTTAATAATTATTTGCTTTCTCATACCAAAAAATCCGATACTCCGATCCAAAACCGCCGATACTGTCGACATCGATACTCATAGGAATGGTCCGATACCGGTTCCCATACCGATACTGCGTGTAACTATTTATATTGGTTGCAATCAAACACCAGGAATTTTATCTATTGAACAAACGAAAAATCGCAGTTGATGCAATAACCAAACATTTTACTGTGACAAAACAAACTGTTACTTGTGAACTTATAATGTAGAGAAGGGATAGGAATGTAGAATTTATCAGAAAGCTCAAAGATGAACAAAGCATACACCTTCAGTTTTTTCCGCTATACAGTTCTTTGAAGACTGCATAATTTTAAAGCTATAGCAAATCATAAGAAGCGATGGAAGCGATCCAATCTAAGAACTCACAAGAATTCAAGATAATCAAACTGAATTAACAAAATACCGGTGTCGATGCCGAATCCCTTATTTGGGGCTGCTCTTCTTCTTCAGTAGGCTCCCGAATTTCTGCAGCAGAGGCTTCTTCTTCTTCTGTTGCCGCGGCGGCTTGGTCGGAGACGTTGCAACGTTGCCGTCCAGGTTCTCCGACGACGGCCCATTAGTGCGGTCAAGGCTGGCGCAGTCGATCTTGGAGTCCGCGTCATAGCCTACCGATTCCGCCGCGTGCTCCCTCTCCGGTGAGAAGCCCTTGTCGACCACCTCAACCGCATTGCTTTCTTGGGCGCTCCCGTTGCCATTGGACGCCTCGAAGTCGGAGAACGGTATTTCCGGCTCGGTTTCCTCCTCTTCGTCGGCATCAGTAGGTTCGGAAAATGGTGACCCGCGATCCTTCCCACCATTTGACAGCTCGACTCTCTCTCCGTCCTTCTTGGCCGCGGCCTCGGCCAGTAGTGCAGAGAGCTCTCTGATCTTCTCTCGAGCTGCAGCTTCTCGAGTGCGAAGGTCTTCGTTCTCCTGGGTGATGCTCTGAAGCTCGTTCTCTTTGTCCAGCAACCTGTCCTTCAGCCGAGAGCAGTCCGTCTTTACTTCTTCTGCAGCCCGGCTAGCGACAGCCGCCTCCTGCTCGGACTTGCTCAGCCTGCTCAGGAGTCGAGCCTCGTTCTCCTTGGCTGCTCGCGAGACGCTCTGGACCTCGCTCTCCTTGTCTGCCAAGCTCTGCTTCAACTGTACGCACTCGGTTTCGACTTCTTCCATGGACTGGACAGCCAAACTCACCTCGGTTTGGGCTTGAATCAACTTGTCCTGGAGCTGCACTTCCGCCTCCCTGGCAGCCTTCACTTCCTTCTCCGCCCCTTCGACTTCCTCCGCCAACTCATCCATCCTCGCCTTCATCGCGCAGATCTCTCCTTCCGAGTTCTCGATAGAGCTCAGAAGGCTGACTTCTTTCGCGTTCCGCTCCGCCCTTGAATTTTCGGCTTCCATCTCGGATATCTTACAAGCCTCCTTGAGGCAGTCGATCTCGCGTCTTGCTTCAACAAGCCTGACCTCGTAGGACTCCTTGGCGTCTCTGAGAGACGACTCCAGTTCCTCTATTCGAGCGCGTGCACTGTCGGCCTCGGCCTCCTTCGCCAGCATCCTTTCCTTGGTCTCCCTCGCCTCAGCAGAAACTTCGTGCAATGCCAAACTTAAACCATCCATTGCCTCCTTAACCTTCTCCCCTTCCTCTCTAGCGATCCCTAGCTCTGCTACCAGCTTGTTCTTCTCCTCGGAAAGGCCTTCCAAGTCGGAAGTAAGCGCCTTCTCGTTGCCAAGTGCCTGCCTCTTCCCCTCCTCGACTTCTTCTAGCTCGGATTTTAGAGCTTCAATCGTTCTCCCCATCTCCAATGCTACTTGCTGCGCGGTACCGAGACCTTGACTTGATATCTCGAGTTCTTCCTTGTGCCGAGCCACCGCAAGCTCCAGCCCCTCGACCATCCTCCTGAGGGAAGCAATTTCCGATTCGGCGTCGCTCAGCAAAGAGCTACTCTGCTCCAGTTCCCTCCTCGCGCTTGCAAGAGACTCCTGCACGAGCTTCTCCGACCGGCTGTTCTCCTCCAACCGGCTTTCTAGCGACTCCACCTCCTTCCTGTACTCATCCGCCAGACCGGCAGCATTCGTCTCGGCTCTCTCCGTATCGCTCACCTTGGCCCTGAGCTCTTCAGCCAGAGCTTCCATCTCGACCAGTTTCTCCTCCGCCGCCTTCGCCTGCTCGAGTTCTTGCTTCAAAGCGGCGATCTCAGAGTCCAACTTCCTGACGAGCTCCTGCGCTTCGTTAGATTTACTCTCCAGCTGGGAGTCGAGCAGAGATTTCAGGCGGCTGACCTCCGCGGACAGCATCTCCACCTTCTCCCCGTTGATCTCGGCGATCCTCATCGCGTCGTCGGCATGGCTAAGGGCGGTGTTCTTGGCGTCGGCGGCCATCGCCAGCTCCTGCCTCGTCCTCTGAAGCTCCTGGTCCGTCGAAAGCAATGCGGCGACATCCGCCGCGTGTGCGCTCCGTGCGCTCTCCAGCTCCGACCGCCATTCCTCCTCCCTCCTCTGGCTCGCGTCGATGCCGGCCTGCTCCAGCTCATCGGCTCGGAACTTCTCGATCTCCGAGCACTCCTCGGCCTTCCGCTGGGCCAAGAGGGCCTCGGCAAGCTTCCCGTTGGCCTCGTCCGCCAGCTTCTTGGCGTCCTTCAGTTCCTCGAGCGCCTTCTCCTTCTCGTCCTCCACGGAGGCCAGCCGCTCCTTGGCCTTCTTCAGGTCGTCCTGGATCGCCGTGAGCTGAGCCTGCAGCTCCGGACCCTTCAGAGCTCGTGCCTGTTTCTGCGATTCCGAAACCGAAACACATACTAAATCACTGACACTAGATACCGAAAGCCCGAAAGAAAACCGGCGGAAACGCTTACGTCCGGAGGAGGGGTGGCGACGCCGGGCGAGCGACGGGAAACGTTCGGCTTGGAAACGGTCGGATCCGGTGAGCGGTCTGTCGACAGGCGCGGCGGGTTCTGACGGGGGGCAGGCGAGCCGAGGTCCGATTTCGCGGATCCCGGCCTGCCCAACTTGCTGACCCTAGGGGTCGAGGGCGTGGCGGCGTTCTTGTGGTTTGCAGGCTCGGACAAGCCGGATCTGTTCAACATTTTTTCCAGATTTTCACAACAATGTAACAAAATTAATTCCAAACTAAGCACTTCATATATCAATTATTTAACCTAATATACAACACAAAATCAATAACCCACTAACCAAAATTGGCCATTAATATATAAACAAACAGACATTATAGAGAAAATCTAAAAGCAAATGATAAAATATCAGATTTAAGGAGATCAAATGATTGGGAAGAAAAAAATCTAAAAAAACACAAAACTTGCAATTGACAGTTCAACGCAAAATTCAATAGCCCACTAAAAGTTTGTACATACTAATGTACAAAAAAAACCCACATATTAGAGAGAAAATAGAGCAAAAATAAGAGATACCAAGATACAGAATCATGAGTAAAATGCTTTCAAATGTTCAGATTCAAGAGATCTGCTGATTCAAAATTAGAATCTACAAAAAAGCCAGTTATACTTGCACATAAGATTTCAAGAAACTACACTCAACACCATAACCATGGATGCATAAAAAGAGAGAGTACAAATTAGAAAGAATGCACAGGTGCAAATTATTGCAAAAATTCTGATAAATGTCAGATTTTAGGTGATCTAGTGATTGTAAACAGGAATGGGCTATAGATCTGAGAGGCTTACTTGGGCTTGGTGGTGGCCATTGGTAAGGAGTCCAAGAATGAGAGAGAGAGAGAGAGAGAGAGAGAGAGTTTGGAGAATGAGAGGAGAGGAGAGGAGAGTAGTGAGGAAAGTTGGAGGGTAAAATTATTTTAGTTGGTTTGGGGAAGTTGTCTTACACAACTGCCTTGGAAGGTAACAGGACAAAATTAATATTATTATAACTTTTTATGGTTACTTTTTTTTTTCTTTTTTTTCAACCTTTTCTTTTTGCAGGGATGTTAATAAAGAAAATAGGATAAAGTATGGGAATAAATGTTAAATTAATGTAGGGGATTTGGTTGTCAATTAATTGTTGTTTTTCTTGAAACATAATGTTAGTTAAATATTAGGAGCATTTGATGTCTTTAAAATCTATATACCAAACATGTCACATTTTTTATAAGAATGAATATTCCATTTATTGTGGATGTTATTTTTAAAGTTGAGAGAGAGAGAGAGAGAGAGAGAGAGAGAGAGAGAGAGAGAGGTGGATGGACATGAATATTTTCTTTCTTTTGTTTTAGAGTATCAAGTTGATGCATATCAAAATTTATTGTATCAAGTCAAAAATATTCAATAGTTGAGTGTATCAAGTTAAAATTAAACCAAATACAAATTAATCATATCATTTTTTTAACTCAAGTAACTATATTTGTAACACCACTTCAATCAACAGAAGATGCATGCAACAAATATTGTATAGTACAATTTTCATTTACGGTAACCAAGCAATCCTACAACAATCTTGTTAAAAAATAATGGTAAATCAACTACTACCTCAAGCTGTAAATTGTTGTACCATTTTTTTTCTTTTCATTTCGTGTTGTAGAAATTCCAACTAGAAATAACTTTTCTACTTACCTGTAACGCCCTCGCCTTAAATACGCAGGACTAAAAATGCGTATACATCCCAGCTATGTATCAAGTGGACTCCAGCCTTACTCGAATACGTATAAGCTATCTAAGTTAGGTAATTATATCTCTATATCACTGTGATTATCCTATATCTCAATCCACATAAGATAAATCTATCGTAAGACCAAGTGCACTAATATTGGTCAAACATTAACACACTGGATCCTACAAGCACACAATAATAGACAATATATAATAAAGGAAACCAGACTCTATTACATTTGTCTGAACAAGCTTATATCAAAGAATAAAGCTTGTAAAACTAGGCCATATCAGCAGAATAAAGTAATAAAAATAAATATAATGTCGGAGGAATATAATGAAGATATCAACCAAATATATACCTGAGTTGAACATAACGACACCACCCGGATCAACAAATTTTTTTTACATAAGCAACTACCTGAAGAGATCACTAGGTCCTCAGAGGGACGTAATAAGTGTCACGACCCGCATCCTAGAGTAAGGGCACGAGACGTGGGTACGTCCAGCCTACGCCGCAGTGTCGGCGGTAGAACGTTGTCCTAGGTCACAACATTTAACAGTTAAGGTAATAACAGTTATACTTCCCGAATGGGGATGACATAACAGAATATATCTCAATCACATCTAAGGTAGAACAGGATAAAGATAGAATGATATAAAAGATGCAAGATCCAAATCCACAGAAAATACAATAGAGAGAAAGCTAAGTGTCTAGATAAACTCCACTAACATCCATAAATAATACAGATCCAAATATATACAACTCAATCTCCAATGCTATGAAATAAAATAAGATATCTATGGAGCAACAGTCTCTACAGCTAAGGGATCCGACTGGAAGTCCGGATCGCAAGTGTCCTCTAAGGCTGTCCCATAGAAAGTATCTAAGCAGGCCTCCTCATTCTCCTCTGTAAAATTTTCAACAGGTCCAATCAGGACGGGAACGAGCACATATCTCTCAAAACAGTTCATAACAGGTTAGGAGTATAAATCATGCAATAGAGTAAAATACAGAAAATATTGAAAAGGAAGTACAGGAAAACAAGAGATATTTTGTAACTGAAAGTAAGTACATGATAAGTAAAGACTGTAAGTGGGTAAGTGATTTAGAGTACAATATGGTTATGTAAACGGCTTAGGAGCACATGAATACAACTAAGAAGCACATGAATACCTACTGGGGATAATGATCACATAACCAATTCTACACACCCCGCCCCAATCAATACACAAGGATCCATTCAAGTTACGTTATAGGCACATGAATACAGCTAAAGATACGTGAACTCATGTAATTAGTAGTACATGAGGCACGTGATAGTACATGAAGGCACATGAGAACATGTAAATACATGAACTAGTACGAGTACAAGGAGTACCTGATGCACATGATAAAGTACATGAACATAAAATATCCGATGCACCCGTAGAGGGATAACATCTCAGGAAAGGATCCATATAGTACTAATCCGTGAAGATACGTGTCAGCATCAAGTAAAGTAATCTAGAGCAAGAATATAGTCCAGACATGTATGAAAAGATTAGAGAATGTACTCGCCTGCTATTCGAATGTCCAAGATAAAAGTACTGTCCGAGGAGTGGTGTCTGGCTCCTATTTAGAACAGTACAAGTCACAACAAGTCCAGAATGGTAATAAGATGTACTACAATACATTTTATATGAATCTAGGTCAATCTAAACCAAAGTCAACTCTTGGTCAACTCTGGTCAACCCTAGAAGTCAAACTAGGTCAACCAAGTCAAACCTAAGTCAAACAAGTCTATACTAGTCTAACTAGTCTATTCTAGGTCTAACAAGGCTATACAAGTCTATCTAGACTCTACACTGGCAAACAGATACACGCATAGGCTAAGAGCCTAGGCTATAGGTTATTAGGCAATATCATGCCTATAACCAACCATAAATCACATAACACATGTCAATATATATATATCTAAATATAACACATATTGATATAGCTATATAATATAATATAGAATACACATAAGCATATAGGTTACCTTTATGTATACTACACATACATGTATATCTAATATATAATAGTACACACACATAGATATAGGATATATATATATATATATATATATATATATATATATATATATATATATATATATATATATATACCTTCACATATATATAGAGAAAGGAAAGTACAATGTGGTGGGGTGTGTGTGTGAGATACATGATAGGGTTGTGTGTTAGTGAGAGTGAGGGAAATCGGTGAACACATATAGTGTGTGTGAATGTTAAGGAAAACAGTGAAGTACTAAAGGGAAAAACAGTGGCTAAATTGGTTCACATGACAGTTACCATTGAACCAAAACAGTGAGCAAACCATATCCTGGAAATCAGTGAATACTAGAAAACAGTGAAGTATATGTTATCCTGAATCCAGTGAGCTAACAATGTATGTGGGCAATTAGAAAAACAGGGAAGAAAATCATCCCAGATTTTGGAACAATCACTCATTAATCAGTTTAACTTTGAAGCCCAAACACATTGACAACTAACCCAATCCTCAATGACAGTTAACATCAATGAATACTCATTCATTCAATCTCAGGGATCAACATAATTAGCTATCAGTTCAGTTACAGTTAAAGGAAAGGATCACTTTAGGATATTAAGGGATGAATGAAACATTCCATTTACATCAGTCCTATAGCTTATTTGAAAACCAAATATTGCCAAAACCCCATTCCACACAATTCGAATCACATGACAGTTCACAAGAGTTAAAATCTCAGTTCTCAGCTATGGGAATAACATGTGATAGTATATTGAAACAATTATCAATTCGAAAAGGAAAAGGAAATCAGTTCTCACATTCCAGAACCTATTCCCTGTTATTGGGATCAATTCGACAGTTCAATGCAAATCAGAGAACAAATTACAGTGAGCAGTAATCCCAATCCCACATTTGAATTCACAATGAAACAACTAATACAGTATGAAAGAAGGGAAGGGAAACCAAACTCAGTCATTTAAGAATGAATCTCAGTTCAGCAGATTTCGAAAACCAACACATTATCAAAAATCATATTCTCAAACAAAAGCCCAAATTTGAATTGAAATATTTTAATAATATGAATCAACAAATATGTGGGAGTGAGTTAACAGTGGAAACATCAATAGAATAGGATTTAATGTTCAGAGATTTAGAGAAAAACAATGTATCAAAGCATGTATCAGTGAGCATGCCATTTAACCCAATTCGAAACCAATTTCACATCAATAACCTAACTAACATGTAAACTTAATCTAATATAGATTATACATCATATTTAGGATCTAATTAGCAAATTAAAATACAAATTAAACCATTTAAAACTGAATAAAACAGGGAAACAAAATATCACACTGACATGCACAGTGCACACCCTGTGCACGTACGACACCGTATCCGACACGACACGAGGGGTCGTAAAACTTGACACACGTGGTGTCAGTCGATGCCCCATCGTGTGTGTCAAGTATCACGTGTCCTAGTGGCGTGTCCTGCATGCAAAAGGCCCCGAACAGCAGGGTAAGGAAATCTGCGCGCGCGCGTGTGGTGCACCCGCGTGTTCCCGTGTCCGTGGTGACTCGACACGACACCAATACGTGCTCAGAACACTAGAAACCCCTAAGCAAGGTTAAAACCTAAATTTCTATTCAATAGTTTTCCTAAAATCAGATCGAAATCCCCTTTGGGGCATTTCGTCGAACAGTGGGTATATTGGACTGATACGTGTCCAAATGGGACACGAATAGGACACAAAATCCTACAAAAATCTAGGGTTAGCTAGGGGACACCTAGATCTAGGCTAAAATGTAATAATAACAGCAATTACAATAGGTTTTGAAGGAGTTACCTATAGGTGTCAAATCCTCAAAAAAAATCCAAAAAGGGGTGTTCCTCTTGATAGCCAAACTTCTCCAAATTGCTCCCAAGCTGAAATAATCTTCCATAAACAGCAAAAACAGGTGAATTAGAACCTAATGCAATTTGTTTGGATGGAAAATAAATTAAATAGGATTTTCTAGGGATTATTAAAGTTGGGGACTCACCTCTTTCTCAACTTGCAAATATTTCTAATGGAGGCTAGCCCTAAATTCTAGGAGGGATTAAATAGGTGGGAGAATCCCTATGTGGCCGGCCATGGGCTATTGGGCTAGGGTTAGGGCTCCACTAGTGTTGGGTTGGGCCTCTAAGGCTTAAGTCACAAGTCATGACTTGTGAAACCACAAGCCATTTTTTATTCAAATCAAATCCTAATTCCTCCTAATAAATTCTAATAAGTTAAATGTCACTAACTTAGGTCAAGCTAGGGTTCCATAACCTAACCAAATAGTCATGACCTAGGTTAGCTTCTAGGACAGTCTCCTAAGTCAACACTAGTCAAAGCCTAGAATAGCACCAAATCAAAATACTAAAAATCACTAAAAATTCTAATAATTATAATTAATACCAATAATTCCAAAATAATTCCAAAATTTTAAAAATGACCAAAATACCCTCAAGCTAGAAATGTGGTAGTGACAAATCTATCCCCCTTAAAATAATTTTGTCCTCAAAATTAAAGGCGAAACTAACTGCTGAGAAGGAAAGAAAAGTATACCTCAAGGTCCAAAAAGATAGGGGTACCGCTCGCGCATCTCATCCTCCCGCTCCCAGGTAGACTCTCCTGGAAAATGATGCCTCCATGCAACACGTACCAAGGATATCACCTGGTTCCTCAGTACCTTCTCCCGGCGATCCAGAATCTCCACAGGCTGTTCTGGATAACTGAGAGTAGGTCCAACCTCAATCTCCGAATGAACGAGCACATGGCTAGGGTCAGCCACGTACCATCTCAACTATGATACGTGGAATACGTTGTGAACTCCCACTAGTGCAGGTGGCAGATCTAGCCTGTATGCCACATTACCGACTCTTCCGCTGATAACGAAAGGGCCGATGAAGCACGGGCTAAGCTTTCCACCTCCACCAAAATGTATCGTACCACGAGTCGGAGATATTCGCAGAAAAACCATGTCTCCAACCTAATCACAAGCAAGGTCTCAAGTTACTAAAAATCAAACACGATAAATCAAACAAAATAAAATACAACCTACTTCTAATCCTATCTCTAAATCTGTACCTCAAACTCCAACGGACTCCGGTGGCTATCGGCCCAGTGCCGATGTCTGTCCTGCGCCACGCGAAGTCTGTCCCTGATGAGCTTCACCTTCTCGGCTGCGTCAACAACCATCTCTGGTCCCAGTAAAGCTCGCTCTCCAATATTATCCCAAGATAAGGGTGTACGATACCTACGCCCGTACAGAGCCTCAAAAGGTGATATCTCAATGCTGGCCTGATAACTGTTGTTGTAAGCAAACTCCACCAAATGTAGATGATCCTCCCAGGAACCTCTAAAATCTAGGACGCACGTCCGCAGCATGTCCTCAAGCGTCTGAATAGTCCTCTCTGACTGTCCGTCCGTCTGGGGGTGGTATGCAGTACTAAACTTGAGCTGAGTGCCCAAACTAGTCTACAGACTCCTCAAAAAATGGGAAGTAAAGCGACTATCCCGATCTGAGATAATGCTGACGGGAACTCTGTGAATCCTGACTATCTGCCGCATGTACAACTCCGCAAGCCTCTCTGTAGACGTACCCACCTTGAATGGCAAGAAGTAGGCCGATTTGGTCAACCTGTCAACGATAACCCAAATCGCGTCTTTCCTTCCTGGTGTACGCGGCAACCCAGATACGAAATCCATGGTGATATGTTCCTACTTCCACTCTGGAATAGGCAACGGCTGCAATAATCCTCCGGGCCTCTGCCTCTCTGCCTTGACCTGCTGACAGACCAAGCATCTAGCTACGAAGCGAGCTACCTCCCGCTTCATCCCGTACCACTAGACATGCTCTCGCAGATCCCTGTACATCTTGTTGGCACCAGGATGTATAGAGTACTGCGATCTGTGAGCCTCCTGCATGATCTGCTCTCTGAGCTCCCCGCTAGGCACACATAACCTGGAACCATGCCTCAAGGCACCATCCTCTGCAAGTGAAAACTCGCCATCCACCAACCCTGCACGAACCTGCTCTCGGATACACCGCAGAGCCACATCCTCGAACTGCGTCGCCTTGATTCTCTCCATCAAGTCCGACTGTATCTGAAGGCCCCATAACTGCATCTGCACTCCGGGCACAATCACCATAATCCCAAGGCTCTCCAAGTCTGTAAGAAAGTACCGATCCATAGTCAAACACATGGCTGTCGGATACCTACTCAAGGCATCGGCAACCACGTTGGCCTTCCCCGGGTGATACTGAAGTGAGATGTCAAAGTCCTTCATCAACTCTAGCCATCTGCGCTGTCTCATGTTGAGCTCTTTCTGTGTAAACACATACTTCAAGCTCTTGTGATCTGTAAAAATCTCCACCCTCTCGCCATACAGATAGTGCTTCCACAACTTCAAAGCAAAAATCACCGCTGCCAGCTCCAGGTCATAGGTAGGGTAGTTCTTCTTATGGGGACGTAATTGCCTGAAAGCATAGGCAATCACCTTCCCATGCTGCTGCAAGACACAACCCAGCCCCTTCCCTGAAGTATCACTATAAATAGTGAATCCACCTGATCCTGAAGGCAATGTCAGAATCGGAGCTGTCATAAGCCGCTTCTTCAACTCATCAAAAGCTGTCTGACACTCCTCTGACCAAACAAACTCAGTATCCTTCCGGGTCAACCGAGTCAACGGCTCTGCAACCCGGGAGAAATCCTGCACAAATCTCCTATAATATCCTGCCAGCCCCAGGAAACTCCTGATCTCTGCCACTGAAGTCGGCGCTGCCCAAGCCTCAACTGCTGTGATCTTCTCCGGGTCCACTGAGATACCATCTCCAGTCACCATATGACCCAAGAAGTTAACCCGGTCTAGGAAGAACTCGTACTTCGAGAGCTTGTCATACAATCTCTCCCTCCTGAGTGTCTCCAGAACCACTCTCAAGTGCTCCTCGTGCTCTTCCTCTGTCTTTGAATACACTAGGATATCATCAATGAATACCACCACGAACTTGTCCAAGTACTGGTGGAACACCTTGTTCATTAGATTCATAAACACTGCTGGTGCATTGGTCAGTCCAAACGGCATAACCAAAAACTCAAACTGCCCGTACCGCATCATGAAAGCGGTCTTGGGAATATCCTCCCTCTTCACCTTCACCTGGTGATAACCTGACCTCAAATCAATCTTGGAGAACACCCGAGCTCCGCTCAACTGATCAAAGAGATCATCGATCCGTGGCAGTGGGTATCTGTTCTTAATCGTCAGGTTATTGAATGCCCTGTAGTCGATACACATCCGTACCGACCCATCCTTCTTGGGTACGAAGAGTACCGGTGCACCCCAAGGTGAAGAACTCGATCGGATGAAGCCCTTGTCCTGCAGCTCATCCACCTGCTTCTTCAGCTCCACCAATTCACTGTTGTTCACTCGATAGACATGCTGAAAGATCGGTTCCGCGCCGGAAACCAAGTCTATCGAAAACTCTACATCCCTGTCCGGTGGAAGCCCTGACAACTCCTCTGGAAATACGTCCATAAACTCTGCGATCAAGGGATACGGAGCCACCTGCTCCTCAACTGAAGCTCCACAGAAGACGCCACTGTCCTGCTCTGCCTGCCGCCGGTGTAGCTCCCCTTCCCTGAAAATTTTAAAATAATCCTTTTTTTATTTATTTGATTTAATGGTGATTTTTTAATTATAAATTCATTTATGCACCCTAGAATGTATTTACGTATCCAAAGAATTATGGCACAAACTGGGTTTAAGTTTTAGATTATTTATATAAATATTTCTGATATTTATCTACGGGTGTTTAAATATATGTATGTGTACTTTTACCTTGTTATATAAGGACTTAAGTTATATAAGAGATAAGAGTACTATTTATTATTATTATTATTATTATTATTATTAGTAGTAGTAGTAGTAGTATAATAGTGAATTGAATTGAATTGAAATGAAATGAATGTTTGAAATGAATTGAATTCAATTCATTTCAATATATGTTAGTTGTAATGTTGCTGCAACCACAACATGTATGCATGCAATCATGCGTCAGCTTAGTCCATGTAAGCCTTTTATACAAAAACTAAGTGATCAATGAAATAAGAAAGGAATAGAAGCAGTAGCAACCCAGCTGAACCGAGCCTCTCACCACCTACACCCGGCCCAACCCGCAGACCCGTTACTCCCATGTGCAGCAAGGAAGACCACAACCTAGCTTCTCCCTAGCAGCAAGTTTCCCGAGCCCAATACAACCCAACCCGACAGTAACCCGACCCTCTTCGAACGCTACGGCGTATATATACAAACGAGGATCGAAAGAGATTTTGATCACGAAACCCTAACTCCTCAACGCCTGGGCGCCACCCTCGACCACGCGCGCCCTCCGGCGACCCGCCCGCCACCGGCGCAACCGCCGCGCGCGGCCACGGCCGGCCGACGTGCGTGCGTGCGATTGATGGCAACACAGCAGCAACACTGCGCTGGAACCGACTTTGCAGTGAGTTTCCGTCGCGCTCGGTCGGCCGATGGTCGAACCGTCTTCACAGGTATTTCGACAACCTATACGACTGTAACTCCCTTCAATTGGTTCAATTTTAGATGACCTCTGTTGACCGAAAAATCGAACGCAAGTTCGACGAAATCTGTCCCAAACAGGACAGAAAAACCAGTCCAAACACCCACTTTTGACGATCGATTCTGATCGATCCAGTGTCATAGTAGAAAAACTTTTTGAAGAGACTTTTAGACAACATATAGGTCTTCATCACCCTTTTTATGGATTCGGAAATCATCGACTATGCGTCGAGAAATCGAATCCCGAAGTTTCCCAAAAACCTGTTTTAAAAACATTGAAATCGCTCCACACGACGTGCGTCACGCCAATCCGGACGACGTGGTCACGAACCGAAAGCATCGAAAGCTGCGTAACGGCTTTGTGGTCGTGTGGACTTTGATAGAATTCAAATTGGTCGCGTGTGCGCGACGAATTTGATGCGTATCCGTCGAAATTCACCGTATCGTGCACGTTGCAAATTCTCCAATTACTTTGTGCACGCTCGTCAGATCGAGACAAAACTTACGCCATCAGGACCGTATCATTTTTCTGGTCCTGTATACCAAGTTTGGTCCAATTCTGAGATAGTTGAATCTGACGTCATTTTGCGGGCCCCACGGTCCCACTCAACGAGCGATTTTGTACATGGCCCGCCGAAATCCAACTCTGGACATACGGTTGGGTTCGTATCAAAAAACTGGATCCATAGACATATAGTTTGACGACTTTAGAGACTGTTGACTTTGGCACACTTTTCGGTACAAAACAGGTCCAATGGCGGACATCGTTTTTGCCGAAATTATCGTTTTGCCCCTGTGTCCAGAATTGGACTTAAGGACAGGCAATCCTAGCTAATTTGACTATTCTGAGAATAATGGTACTGTTTATTTCAGCATCCGGAGACTTCTACATGTGTTGACTGATTGTGGCTCGTGAGTGGTATAGTGTTATTGGTTTCTCCAGCTAAGGACCTCAGGCAAGTACACTTTCTGATTGCTTTTCGATTCATAGTAGTCTTTTCATTTCATGTCTATATATATATCTTGCTGCTTGTTGACACGCTCGTCACACGGAGTTGTCGGGAGGGGAAATATCTTAGTATACATGTGGACTATCCAGAAATATCCTATTATGTCTAATCTTGAAAGCTAGCCGATGCGCACGATACGTGCAGTGTGCCTTATTTACCCCCTAGCCGTCCATATGTTGAAACAGATATTTCACACCACCTAGATAGATGTCTTTTATTAGTTTTTCCTTGTTTACTTCTCTACCGTGCTATGTCATCAGTTTCTTACTAGCTTTCATACTCCATATGCTATTTTCATGTCTTATTAATTCTATTGTGTTTTGTATTGCTATCGGTTTATGTACTTGTTCCAATCCTGACTGGATAACCAACATTTTTCAGGTTTAGCCGCGATCACTCTTAGCACTGGGAAGACTTGGGTTTGCTGAGGCCGACCTAGAAATAGAAAGCAATTGTATCAATTTCATTAACTATAAATCTTCTATTTTTCTTTAATTATAAATGTTGTAATAAATGTAGAAATGTGAATGAGCAGCAAATGTTTTATTTTTGAGCATTTATTCTCTTGCGGGCTTGACAGCGTTCTACCGTCGACTCTGCGGCGTAGGCTGGCTTGGACACGTCTCGTATCCGAAAAGCGGGTGCGGGTCGTGACAAGTTTTTGTGGTGGCCCATGCTGGTCAGTTTTCGCAAAAGATTGCGAACTCGTGATGGTACGTTAGTCGTACTATTACGAGCCTGCGATCAAGAATTGCTCATTCACAAACTAGGATTAAAATAATTTAAGAGAATGACTAGGACTAGGAGTCCCTTGTTTAAATTGACCGTTGGGTAGTTAAGGTTGTTAGATAGGCCATGCAATTTAGAATTATTCAATTTAGATAGCTCGCTAGATCCCTATAGGTACATTCTTACCTTTTGATATGACGATATGATTCCATGTGGATACACTATACACTTGGTTAGTTAAATTTTTCCAGAATTAAAGTTATAACCTTGATAACCTGCTCAATTTTCTTTTTGCTCTATTTAGATATAAACCTTATGTCATAAATTAGAATTGCTTACTTAAAATTCATGTTGCTGTAATGAATTGATTTATAATTACTAATTCTTTTATTCGTATAAAATCTCGAGGTAGATTGATTCGAGATTTCCCTTAACCAGTGAAATGCATAGGAAATAAAAACTAGAATGTTTGTATTTCTTTCGTATTTAGTTATTTCCTTTATGTTAAATCTTTTATTTTAAGTGTTGTGACTGATAGGACAAACACCTACGCTCTATTTTTTTCAAATAGTTTGAACTCTAGCAGCTCTTTCAAGTCCTTAGGAATATTAACTATCCCATAAAGTTTAGACAGCAGCGCATTGTCGTTAATTATTTAAGAGTGGAGAATGTGGGTTCACTGCAGCCAGCAGCGCACTGGCGAGGCACAACCCATAGAAATGAAACCATTGTGAGGATCATAGGTTATAGAAATTGCTAAAACTATGTTGTAGTTGACCAAGACTTTAGGGATAGTAAGATTATAGGAAGACTGTATATGCAAGAATACCAGGTAAGGATTTGACTTTCTCAAAACTCGAACTTCTTAGTTTCCTTCTTCCAAAAATCTCGTCTACTTATATTTTGACTATCTTGACCAATGCTGCTATTACAGTCCAGTTTTGCAAGCTTACTCTTTTATCGAGCTTGATTCAAGACATCTGTTTATTGGGGACGCCCGCTAACATATTGTCTAATCAGAATCATTGTATTACGGTCTGATCAATCAGGATGCAATTGATTCGCTTTCATCTAATTACCCTACGCGGATTGAGATGTAGATGTCCCTAGGATCTCATCCGCGACTGCTTTGATAACTCCTCTTGGAATAATACCTTCGCCCTTGAATCACGTAATTGTACTCAGTGACCCCTTTCTTGAACTCCTTGTTGGTTTTGTATTTCATTGATTTAGAAATACAAAAGCTCGTAATTGATAGATAGATACAGAGTACCCCCATGGCTATGATAGTTGTATATGCAAGTATAGCTACCATCGGCCAGCCCTGTGATAGGAACCTTGCCACCATATCCTAGCTTCTAAGGTGGGTAGACTATAAGCCTTCTAAAATTTTAGGATATACGACTATTACCAATTGATTAGAATAATTTTCACTAGCATGATAATTTGTGCCCCATGGACTCCCACTTTTCCTCTAGATCATTTTGTGTCCCCGACCGTGTCATTAATATTCGGAGCACGAGACCAACGGTTATCTTCCAACCAATTTTATATGCAAGATCTAGACGAGTCCACCTTCATCTAGATATATCAGGTCCCACTCAAACCCGTCCCCTTGTACTCTATTTTTGTGCTACGACTTTCAGGTTAGAAGGACTAGCTATAACCCTTACCATAACACCGGTATGTTTCTCGAGTTCTACTAGAGCCTCAACCTTGACTCAATTCTTGCGACCCAATATACGATTATGACCTACTCGAAGCCCATTACACACAAACCATGAGTATGCCACCCAATTGAGGCCTCACGTGCTCCTTAAACACAAAGTCACTGAAGGCATATTTTGAGCTTTAGAGACTTAGCTAACCAACCTGACTGGCAACTAGCTCAATCCCTTGGGTAGAAACCTATTCTAGGATACCCTAATCTAGTAGGAATAGTTTTATCATTGGGATCTTGTCTAGTCCATGTAGATTGAAATCCAAGATTCATTAAACCAACGAGTGATGTCCAGATAGAGAGCCCATTAAGACCACAATTTTGATTTCTCAAATTTTGTTCCGTTATGGAATCTTGTTTGAATTAGAATTTCGAGAACGAGACTTATGTATTGCATGCCACTCTAAGTAACGAAGGGCTTTTCGACGTAGCAAGTGACTGAACTAGAGTGGCCAATCTAGCAAATAAGGCAGTGGTTCGTAAATTTCCTTTCTACCTGCATCATTGGATACTCTCCACGGCTCTTGAAATTTCATACTCGCTCTCGATTACTTTTCCTTATTTTCCTGTCCTTCCTATTTCAGAGTGATGAACAATCATGCTTATTAGAATTTATCAATATTTTTAGCTACTTGTGTAAGTTGTTGCTATTTAAATTCGGGTTGCTTGATAGACACGAGAGGATTATAGATACCATATGCCTAGGTATTCGTTGGTAGGATTGTTAGCACCAGTTAGAAGATTTTTAGATTTTAGTGTAAGGAGTGTGTGACCAAAGGTGGGTAGAAGTCCTTGATGATTCGTAGTTACGAAATGGCTAGGAGAAGGACAAAAATAGTTCTGAGAAATTAAAATTCGAGGATATTGTGGTAATAGTGGATTTATTCTTTTAATTTTTATGTTTGAATTTTTGGCATATTTATGAGTTAGAATTTCGAGGACGAAATTATTTTTAAGGTGGTTAGATTTGTAGCTCCCCTTCCCTGAAAATTTTGAAATAATCCTTTTTTTATTTATTTGATTTAATGGTGATTTTTTTAATTATTAATTCATTTATGCACCCTAGAATGTATTTACGTATCCAAAGAATTATGGCACAAACAGGTTTAAGTTTTAGATTATTTATATAAATATTTCTGATATTTATCTACGGGTGTCTAAATATATGTATGTGTACTTTTACCTTGTTATATAAGGACTTAAGTTATATAAGAGATAAGAGTACTATTTATTATTATTATTATTATTAGTAGTAGTAGTAGTAGTATAATAGTGAATTGAATTGAATTGAAATGAAATGAATGTTTGAAATGAATTGAATTCAATTCATTTCAATATATGTTAGTTGCAATGTTGCTGCAACCACAACATGTATGCATGCAATCATACATCAGCTTAGTCCATGTAAGCCTTTTATACAAAAACTAAGTGATCAATGAAATAAGAAAGGAATAGAAGCAGTAGCAACCCAGCTGAACCGAGCCTCTCACCACCTACACCCGGCCCAACCCGCAGACCCGTTACTCCCATGTGCAGCAAGGAAGACCACAACCTAGCTTCTCCCTAGCAGCAAGTTTCCCGAGCCCAATACAACCCAACCCGACAGTAACCCGACCCTCTTCGAACGCTACGGCGTATATATACAAACGAGGATCGAAAGAGATTTTGATCACGAAACCCTAACTCCTCAACGCCTGGGCGCCACCCTCGACCACGCGCGCCCTCCGGTGACCCGCCCGCCGCCGGTGCAACCGCCGCGCGCGGCCACGGCCGGCCGACGCGCGCGCGCACGATTGATGGCAACACAGCAGCAACACTGCGCTGGAATCGACTTTGCAGTGAGTTTCCGTCGCGCTCGGTCGGTCGATGGTCGAACCGTCTTCACAGGTATTTCGACAACCTATACGACTGTAACTCCCCTCAATTGGTTTGATTTTAGATGACCTCTGTTGACCGAAAAATCGAACGCAAGTTCGACGAAATCTGTCCCAAACAGGACAGAAAAACCAGTCCAAACACCCACTTTTGACGATCGATTCTGATCGATCCAGTGTCATAATAGAAAAACTTTTTGAAAAGACTTTTAGACAACATATAGGTCTTCATCACCCTTTTTGTGGATTCGGAAATCATCGACTATGCGTCGAGAAATCGAATCCCGAAGTTTCCCAAAAACCTGTTTTAAAAACATTGAAATCGCTCCACACGACGTGCGTCACGCCAATCCGGACGACGTGGTCGCGAACCAAAAGCATCAAAAGCTGCGTAATGGCTTTGTGGTCGTGTGAGCTTTGACGGAATTCAAATTGGTCGCGTGTGCGCGACGAATTTGATGCGTATCCGTCGAAATTCACCGTATCGTGCACGTTACAAATTCTCTAATTACTTTGTGCACGCTCGTCAGATCGAGATGAAACTTATGCCATCAGGACCGTATCGTTTTTCTGGTCCTGTATGCCAAGTTTGGTCCAATTCTGAGACAGTTGAATCCGACGTTGTTTTGCGGGCCCCACGGTCCCACTCAACGAGCGATTTTGTACATGGTCTGCCGGAATCCAACTCTGGACATACGGTTGGGTTTGTATCAGAAAACTGGATCCGTAGACATATAGTTTGACGACTTTAGAGACCGTTGACTTTGGCACGCTTTTCGGTACAAAACAGGTCCAACGGCGGACATCGTTTTTGCCGAAATTATCGTTTTGCCCCTGTGTCCAGAATTGGACTTAAGGACAGGCAATCCTAGCTAATTTGACTATTCTGAGAATAGTGGTACTGTTTATTTCAGCATCCGAAGACTTTTACATGTGTTGACTGATTGTGGCTCGTGAGTGGTATAGTGTTATTGGTTTCTCCAGCTAAGGACCTCAGGCAAGTGCACTTTCTGATTGCTTTCCGATTCATAGTAGTCTTTTTATTTTATGTCTATACATATATCTTGCTGCTTGTTGACACGCTCGTCACACGGAGTTGTCGAGAGGGAAAATATCTTAGTATACATGTGAACTACCCAGAAATATCCTATTATGTCTAATCTTGAAAGCTAGCCGCTGCGCACGACACGTGCAGTGTGCCTTATTTACCCCCTAGCCGTCCACATGTTGAAACAGATATTTCACACCACCTAGATAGATGTCTTTTATTAGTTTTTCCTTGTTTACTTCTCTACCGTGCTATGTCATCAGTTTCTTACTAGCTTTCATACTCCATATGCTATTTTCATGTCTTGTTAATTCTATTGTGTTTTGTATTGCTGTCGGTTTGTGTACTTGTTCCAATCCTGACTGGATAACCAACATTTTTCAGGTTTAGCCGCGATCACTCTTAGCACTGGGAAGACTTAGGTTTGCTGAGGCCGACCTAGAAATAGAAAGCAATTGTATCAATTTCATTAACTGTAAATCTTCTATTTTTCTTTAATTATAAATGTTGTAATAAATGTAGAAATGTGAATGAGCAGCAAATGTTTTATTTTTGAGCATTTATTCTCTTGCGGGCTTGACAGCGTTCTACCGCCGACTCTGCGGCGTAGGCTGGCTTGGACACGTCTCGTATCCGAAAAGCGGGTGCGGGTCGTGACAGCCGGGTATACTCAAACACTGGCTCTCCTGGCGCCCCAAACAAAACTCTACCCCCTCGGCAATCAATGCGGGCGTCGTGTCTACTCAGCCAGTCCATACCTAATACAATGTCGTAGTTCGGTAGTGGCATGACGAGTAGACTCACTCCCAACTCTCGGCCTCCCAATATGATGCTCCGCCCTCTGTAAACATCACTCACGAGGATGACCCCACCCCCGGTCATGATCTTGCAGGTCCTAGGCAATGGTTCAAAAACCAGACTGTGTCTAATAGCATACGAAACTGACACAAAGCTGTGGGAAGCCCCGAAATCAAAGAGTACAAATACTGGAAGGGAGTTGAGAAGAACCGAACCTGCTATCAGCTCCCCTACAGCCTCTGCATTCTCAGCCGCCATGGCGAAAGCTCGCCCCTGCTGTCCACCTCGTGCCTGCTGCTGGTGCTGCCGAAACCTCTGCTGCTGGGTCTGCAGTGGCCCCCTCAGCTGGCCTGCTGGAGCCTTGGATCCACCTCCCTGCGCTCCACGTCCAAAAGCCCCAGGGCAATCCCTCAACTGGTGATCTCCCGTACCATAAAGTAGGCACTTGCCTAGCTTCTTCCTGCACTCATGGATCATATGTCCCGGCTTTTTCAGAAAGCATAAACGACTACCTGCTGCTGACGGGGTGCCTGCTGCCCTCTCTGCTGCTGGTATTGCACCTGCTGAAAAGGTGCCCGACCCTGCTGCTGATACTGCTGTTGGTGCTGCTGATGATACTGCTGAACTGGCCTCTGTGGCTGCTGATGCTGGAAGTGAGGCCTCTTGGCCAGCCCCTGACTGCTGCTACCACCCTGGAAGTCACGACCCCTTATCTGCTTCAAGCCTAGGTCGTCTTCTGCCGCCATAGCCCCAGAAAATATCTCAGCAAATGTAGCGTTCCGGTCGCTCTTAGTCAGCGACCGAACCTCTCTAATCAAGCCTCGACGAAACTTTCTCGCCTTCGTCTTCTCAGTCAAGTCATCTATAAAATGGGCCAGTCTACAAAACTCTCCAGCATACTCAGCTACAGTCTGGTTCCCCTGAACCAGACCCTCGAACTGTGCTTCGATACCTTCCAAGGCCACATCAGGAAAGAACTGCTCCTTAAACAGCTCCTTGAACTGGGCCCAAGTCTGGCCCTCAACTCCTACCCTGGGATCTGTCTGATACCACGCACGGGCTAAGTCCTACATCTGACTGCCCGTCGCCTCGATCTGGAGTCGAGCTGGTATCTCCGCCAGTCGAAAGATCTCCTCGATATGCTTTATCCAGTCGTCTGTATAGTGGATGCCCTCCGTGCCGAAGAACTCTCTGGGATGCATCTTCTGAAAGTCCTGTATGTCCTTCTCCCTTCGACGGGGCTGCTGCTGGGCCCCCTGAGCAGTAATCATCTCGACTGTGGTGCGAACCAGCTGGTGTGCCTCATCAATCCCTTGACGGAAATCTGCAGTCTGCCTCGTCTGCTGCTGCTGGTGGGACTCCAGAATCCTCTCCATGAAGGAGAAGAGATGTGCATCATCTACCATCCCCGCAGGCGGAGGCTGCTGCGGTGGAAGGATCTCAAGAATCACAACGCTCGGCTTCCTGACTGGTGGAGGTGCTCCTCCAAAAGCTGCAGAGACACCGACTCCTGAGGGCTGCACTGGCCCTGTGGCACCGGGAGCTGGCTGCTACTGAGGTCGAGAGGTGCTAGACCCCTCTCCAGCGTCTCCCAGTCCAGGGCGATGCGATCTCGTCTAAACCATCCTGGAGACAGATCAAACAAGAAATAATTACTGAGAATGAGTCAAAATATCAAAGGAGGATAATTTAAAATTCTAAGGAAGACAATAAGCAGCAAAATAGATATACGGATTCTGATACGGAGTTTTTCCTAGTGTGATTGAGTACCTTCAAAATATACTAATTCCTACTGCAGGCTGCAGCGATATTCTAGTTCGAATACCACTACATTTCCAACCTAGACCTGCATGGGCCACTACTAAAAATGTGTCACGACCCGCACCCTAGAGTAAGGGCATGAGACGTGGGTATGTCCAGCCTACGCCGCAGTGTCGGCAGTAGAACGCTGTCCTAGGTAACAATATCTAACAGTTAAGGTAATAACAGTTATACTCTCCGAATGGGGGTGACATAACAGAATATATCTCAATCACATCTAAGGTAGAACAGGATAAAGATAGAATGATATAAAAGATGCAAGATCCAAATCCACAGGAAATACAATAGAGAGAAAGCTAAGTGTCTAGATAAACTCCACTAACATCCAGAAATAATACAGATCCAAATATATACAACTCAATCTCCAATACTATGAAATAAGATAAGATATCTATGGAGCAACAGTCTCTACAGCTAAGGGATCCGACTGGAAGTCCGGATCGCAAGTGTCCTCTAAGGCTGTCCCATAGAAAGTATCTAAGCAGGCCTCCTCCTCGTCCTCTGTAAAATTTTCAACAGGTCCAATCAGGACGAAAACGAGCACATATCTCTCAAAATAGTTCATAACAGGTTAGGAGTATAAATCATGCAATAGAGTAAAATACAGAAAATGCTGAAAAGGAAGTATAGAAAAATTGGAGATATTTTGTAACTGAAAGTAAGTACATGATAAGTAATGACTGTAAGTGGCTAAGTGATTTAGAGTACAATATGGTTATGTAAACGGCTTCGGAGCGCATGAATACAACTAAGAAGCACATAAATACCTACTGGAGATAATGATCACATAACCAATTCTACACACCCCGCCCCAATCAATACACAAGGATCCATTCAAGTTACGTTATAGGCACATGAATACAGCTAAAGATATGTGAACTCATGTAATGAGTAGTACATGAGGCACGTGATAGTACATGAAGGCATATGAGAACATGTAAATACATGAACTAGTACGAGTACAAGGAGTACCTGATGCACATGATAAAGTACATGAACATGAAATACCCGATGCACCCGTAGAGGGATAAGATCTCAGGAAAGGATCCATATAGTACTAATCCGTGAAGATACGTGCAGCATCAAGTAAAGTAATCTAGAGCAAGAATATAGTCCAGACAGGTATGAAAAGATCAGAGAATATACTCGTCTGCTATCCGAATGTCCAAGATGAAAGTAATGTCCGAGGAGTGGTGTTTGGCTCATATTTAGAACAGTACAAGTTACAACAAGTCCAGAATGGTAATAAGATGCACTACAATGCATTCTACATGAATCTAGGTCAATCTAGACCAAAGTCAACTCTTGGTCAACTCTGGTCAACCCTATAAGTCAAACTAGGTCAACCAAGTCAAACCTAAGTCAAACAAGTCTATACTAGTCTAACTAGTCTATTCTAGGTCTAACAAGGCTATACAAGTCTATCTAGACTCTACACTGGCAAACAGATACACCCATAGGCTAAGAGCCTAGGCTATAGGTTATTAGGCAATATCATGCCTATAACCAACCATAAATCACATAACACACGTCAATATATATATCTAAATATAACACATATTGATATAGCTATATAATATAATATAGAATACACATAAGCATCTAGGTTACCTTTATGTATACTACACATACATGTATATCTAATATATAATAGTACACACACATAGATATAGGATATATATATATACATCACAAATATATATATACCTTCACATATATATAGAGAAAGGAAAGTGCAATGTGGTGGGGTGTGTGTGAGATACATGATAGGGTTGTGTGTTAGTGAGAGTGAGGGAAATCAGTAAACATATATAGTGTGTGTGAATGTTAAGGAAAACAGTGAAGTACTAAAGGGAAAAACAGTGGCTAAATTGGTTCATATGACAGTTACCATTGAAACAAAACAGTGAGCTAACCATATCCTGGAAATCAGTGAATACTAGAAAACAGTAAAGTATATGTTATCCTGAATCCAGTGAGCTAACAATGTATGTAGGCAACAGGAAAAACAGGAAAGAAAATCATCCCAGATTTTGGAACAATCACTCATTAATCAGTTTAACTTTGAAGCCCAAACACATTGACAACTAACCCAATCCTCAATGACAATTAACATCAATGAATACTCATTCATTCAATCTCAGGGATCAACATAATCTCAGGTTTAGCTATCAGTTCAGTTACAGTTAAAAGAAAGGATCACTTTAGGATATTAAGGGATGAATGAAACATTCCATTTACATCAGTCCTATAGCTTATTTGAAAACCAAATACTGCCAAAACCCCATTCCACACAATTTGAATCACATGACAGTTCACAAGAGTTAAAATCTCAGTTCTCAGCTATGGAAATAACATGTGATAGTATATTGAAACAATTATCAATTCGAAAAGGGAAAGGAAATCAGTTCTCATATTCCAGAACCTATTCCCTGTTATTGGGACCAATTCGACAGTTCAATACAAATCAGTGAACAAATTACAGTGAGCAGTAATCCCAATCAAACATTTGAATTCACAATGAAACAACTAATACAGTATGAAAGAAGGGAAGGGAAACCAAACTCAGTCATTTAAGAATGAA
This sequence comes from Iris pallida, assembly GCA_029216955.1. Taxonomy (NCBI): domain Eukaryota; kingdom Viridiplantae; phylum Streptophyta; class Magnoliopsida; order Asparagales; family Iridaceae; genus Iris; species Iris pallida. The sequence goes on along the minus strand of JANAVB010029819.1, from coordinate 6,045,691 downwards.
TCTCAGTTCAGCAGATTTCGAAAACCAACACATTATAAAAAATCCCATTCTCAAACAAAAGCCCAAATTTGAATTGAAATATTTCAACAATATGAATCAACAAATATGTGGGAGTGAGTTAACAGTGGAAACATCAATAGAATAGGATTTAATGTTCAGAGATTTAGAGAAAAACAATGTATCAAAGCATGTATCAGTGAGCATGCCATTTAACCCAATTCGAAACCAATTTCACATCAATAACCTAACTAACATGTAAACTTAATCTAATATAGATTATACATCATATTTAGGATCTAATTAGCAAATTAAAACACAAATTAAACCATTTAAAACTGAATAAAAGAGGGAAACAAAATATCACACTGACACGCACAGTGCACACCCTGTGCACGCACGACACCGTGTCCGACACGATACGAGGGGTCGTAAAACTTGACACACGTGGTGTCAGTCGATGCCCCATCGTGTGTGTCAAGTATCACGTGTCCTAGTGGCGTGTCCTGCGCGCAAAAGGCCCCGAGCAGCAGGGCAAGAAAATCTGCGCGCGCGCGTGTGGTGCACCCTTTATTCCCGTGTCTGTGGCGACTCGATACGACACCAATACGTGCTCAGAATACTAGAAACCCCTAAGCAAGGTTAAAACCTAAATTTCTATTCAATAGTTTTCCTAAAATTAGATCGAAATCCCCTTTGGGGTATTTCGTCGAACAGTGGGTATATTGGACTGATACGTGTCCAAATGGGACACGTATAGGATACGAAATCCTACAGAAATCTAGGGTTAGCTAGGAGACACCTAGATCTAGGCTAAAATGCAATAATAACAGCAATTATAATAGGTTTTGAAGGAGTTACCTATAGGTGTCAAATCCTCAAAAAAAACTCCAAAGAGGGGTGTTCCTCTTGATAGCCAAACTTCTCCAAATTGCTTCCAAGCTGAAATAATCTTCCATAAACAACAAGAACATGTGAATTAGAACCTAATGCAATTTTTTTGGATAGAAAAGGAATTAAATAGGATTTTCTTGGGATTATTAAAGTTGGGGACTCACCTCTTTCTCAACTTGCAAATATTTCTAATGGAGGCAAGCCCTAAATTCTAGGAGGGATTAAATAGGTAGGGAAATCCCTATGTGGCCGGCCATGGGCTATTGGGCTAGGGTTAGGGCTCCACTAGTGTTGGGTTGGGCCTCTAAGGCTTAAGTCACAAGTCATGACTTGTGAAACCACAAGCCATTTTCTATTCAAATCAAATCCTAATTCCTCCTAATAAATTCTAATGAGTTAAATGTCACTAACTTAGGTCAAGCTAGGGTTCCATAACCTAACCAAATAGTCATGACCTAGGTTAGCTTCTAGGACAGTCTCCTTAGTCAACACTAGTCAAAGCCTAGAATAGCACCAAATCAAAATCACTAAAAATTATAATAATTATAATTAATACCAATAATTCCAAAATAATTCCAAAATTTTAAAAATGACCAAAATACCCTCAAGCTAAAAATGTGGTAGTAACAATAAGGTACATAATATACATGCCAGAGTAACAGTAAAAGAAAATATAAATGCAGAAGGGTAACTACCATAGCCTTTTAAGTGATAATTCAGTTGAGGACAATTATAATACCAGGCCCATCCGTACATGCAGTCACCCATGGCACCGTGCTGTGATATCGATGAACGACCGCGTAAACAATACAATAGCTCTACAACAGAGTCCACGGCCACGAGTAAAATAACCAAGTCCCAAATATGGAAGCATGATCACAAGTCTAGACGGTCGGATATTTCGGTAGAGTCTTCCCCTCTCCATGCTCTATAACTATCCAGTCAAGTCATGTCAAGTCAAGTAAAACTCAAGTATAAGTAACAAGTCACACATGCTAGTACAGAGTCCATAACCATGAATATCTTACGTTAGTCTCCATATCATTAATTGTGTCAGTGTCCTGTGGTCTATCGTGTCAATGGGACACGAATAAAATGCAATGTCATGCCTAGTATCGGTACTTGATATCTGTAAACTGACATCAGCACCTGAATATTAATGTCAACTAATCACGTGTCCATAATATATATAAATAAACAATATATAAAGAAAATAAGAAAGTACTAAAACTTTGGCATAATACACTTGCATGTACTCTCCGAGTGTGCGTACTGCGGTACAACTTCGATATCCAAAAGGGAGGCTCTCAATTTTATATATTTTCCTATAAAAAAATTACAGAAAAGAGGGATGGGTGCATGTTTACATGAGAAAAAGGATTTAGGAGAGATTTGGTTTTGGTTTGGTGGGATTTAATTGAGATTTGAATTTGTTTTGAATTAAAAAGGAAAGGAAAAGATTGAGTGAGATCTATTATTTCCAAATAACCTCCTCTCAATCTTTGTTTTGGATATTTACATATTCCACTATAGGTGGCTGTAATTAATAATTAATAAAAACCACTCTAAAATTATCCTATTATGCTAGTACAACCTATAATATGCTCTACCAATCCTAGTTGGACAAGTTTCGGGCCGGTACAATTTATTGAACCGAAATAGGCCATAAAAGTCTATTAAATGGGTCTTGTGTACCATTTGAAAGTAAATAGCACATGTGAACTCAATTGAGTGGGACACTATTGACATGTGTGTAGTATGCTCAAAATAGATCAAAATTATATATTGTCAAAAAGTTTGGATCGAGTTTGGGCTTCAAATTGGAATTGAAAAAATATATCAAAATTACGACGAAGGCAAAAATGACCATTTTGACCCAAAAGTTGTGCAAAAAAAAAATAGTGTATGGAAACATGTTTGAGTGAGACATGATATGCCTACATGAAAGTGGACCCGTCTAAAACACGAATATAAAATTGGTTTCGAGAAATTGGCCAATGTTATGCTTCAAAAGTCAAAGCTACGACAAAGTGTATCTATAGTCATAAATGAAAATAAAATATGGTTTAATAAATAAAAATTATATAAATTAAATAAAAATAAATTCCCAAAAATCAGCAGGCTTACATTATCGCAACAAAACTATGTACTGAATTTGTAACTATAATAATTTATCTGGAACCAACCAAATACTGAATTTGATTGTAACACAAGTTTGCATAAAAATTATATTATTTAGGTTATGATTACTTCTTCTTGAAGGGCCATTTTAAGCACGACCAATCTCAAATATTCTCATTGGGAACGAAATCCAGAAATTATTCTTCCATACCAAGAGGCTACGAGAGAACCGAAGTAAACTGCACAAAAACCAACTAGTCAAAATCGAAGACAAAGTACAACACAAATACAAACGATTTTTGACGTAAAAAATTCTTACAAATAATCACGGAACGATCAGAGTCCAACCCGAAAAAAGCCTTCACTAATGAATTAAAAGAATATACCCTCTACAAACTTCTCCAACGATCAAACCGAGTCACCGCAAGTACTCAACGTAACAAAAACAGATTACAAGAGATTTTAGACACAAATTCCCCTGTCTCTTCTTTAAAGGTTGCAAACTTGATAACTCTCACTCTTTGATCTTTCTCTCTAGTAGATTCTGACGTGGATTAGGATTAGGAACAACCTATTTTTTTGCCCCATAATCGTACACCTATCTGAACATTAATTTAGATCCAACGGTGTAAATAAAATACCCTTTAGGCCTTAGCCTTCTACAACGGTATATTGGCGATATACATCGGAATACCAAATCGGCGAGTCAAAAAGGTTCTGGAATGAACAAAAGTAGTTTTATCATTTTTGTCATACTGACGGTATACCTTTGACGGTAAGCAGCAATATATCGTTGAAGACTGCTATTTTTCAATTTTCTTTTCGAAGCTCGCTGAAATTCGCCTCCTTTGTTGTCTTCGACTCTCCGAATTTCTCAGACACCGGATGACACTCGTCGTACTCCGGAATATTCTCCGTGTAGATTGAAAATCTCATCCAACACCAACACTTTATTGTGTGCTTTGCTCATGTTCAATTTAATATTTTGAAAACTCTATCTCCCACCCTTCTTAATCTTCAAATAATGTATATAATTTCAAAACAATCAAAATGTTATCAGTAATTAATCATCAGCCACGAAAAGTACTTTGAGATTTAGATATCAAAAGATAATCATATATCTTAGGAAGGTGTTGGGAACGCGGTGCGACCCGAATCGAAGTTGGCCATGAGGTACGATATTAAATTGGACCCATATGCCTTAAAAGAGAATTCTCATGTAAGGCCTGAACCAATTTTAATTATCTATACCTCATGATCCTACCTCCTACCCGATATAGGACTAAACAAATGGGCTATTTAATGGGTATATAAATGCAGTATATAAATTCGTAACTGACACCTCAAACAAATGGGAGAAGCACTCCCGAATAGAATCCCTCACGATCCCACCTCCTACACCTCATGATCCCACCTTCCACCTTCGAAAGATAAAAAATATGGACTATTTAATAGGTATAGAAATACAGTACATAATTTCGTACCTGACTCCTCAAATAAATAAGAGAAGAGCTCCCGAATAGAATCCTCGTACTCCCAAGTCGATTTGCCAGTGAGTGATGCTTTCACGCAATACGAACTAGTCAAATCGTCTGTCCCCTCAACACCTTTTCGTTGCGACCGATGATCCCAACTGGTTGATCCTCATAAGACAGGCTCAGTCCTACCGTGATATCTGAATGATCAAGTACGTGACTAGGTGTGAGACTCATCTTACAGTATCGGTATTTATATACGGATACGTATTTTTGTACTGTATTTCGTATTTTCTTGGTTTTTAGAACGTTTTAAATTTTCTTCAACTTATAGATTTTCTTTTTGACCGACATATCGCCAGTATACCAGTGTATACTGATGGCATACCGCCCGGACAGATTTTCCATATTTTAGATATTTTTGATTTCAGATATTTTCATGAATAGTGTTGATATTTTCGTAAATAGTATTTTGGATATTTTGATGAATAGTATTTAGATATTTTTGTGAATAATGTAGATACATCCTATTATCCAATGGATACTTGGTTTTCTTTGGATGGCTAGGATTGACTTAGATCTTCACATGGATCACCATCCAACGGTCATGATTAATTCCTCCTTCTATATATACCCTTTTAGTTTCTCTCTCCTCTATCTTTTCATTCTTTTTACTCTCTCTTTATTACTTCTTCTCTTCTTTCCCCCTTAGAGCTTGCCAAGATCTTGGCCTTGAGGCCTAGAGTGTGGTTTCGTACCCCTCTTGGTGGTGGAGTGGAAGATTATGCTTGGAGCTTAACCTAGGCAAATACATCTTGCCAAATCTTGAATAATATGATTTTGTTGTCATTTTTGTTTATTCTATTCTCTTCCTTGCATGATTTTAAGCCTCTTTAGAACTTGAAGTTTTTGGTTTTGATGGTTACATTTTTGTAAATCTAAGTTTTAAGACTTTTCTTATTTTCTAGGTTTTTATCCCTAAAAGTTTGTTATTTCCAAAATCTAATGGTCCTATGTTGTGGGGAATTTCGTTCTATCCAATTTTGGCTTTTGAACCGCTTGATTTTGACTTATTTTGAAGAAGTTATGTCATTTTGAGTTCATGGGTTCCCTATGCACTTCGGTGCTGATTTTGGGGAAGATGAACAGGCCTTCTGCGCACTACCTGCGCTTCTGTGCACTACTCTGCACGCAGGCCTCCTGCGCACTATCTGTACTTCTGTGCACTACTCTGCACGCAGGCCTCCTGTGCACTACCTGTGCTTCTGTGCACTATTCTGCGCACAGGCTTCCCATTTTTGTCTGTTTAAGCTGTTTTGTAGCTAGAATTTTGTAAAACTTAAAACATGAAAGTTGTAGATCTTTGTCTTGGTTTTAAGAATCTTCTTGTTTTATTTTAATTGGAGTTCATATGCGACTGATTATTTTAATCACAGTTTTTTTATCTTCTTTACATGTTTTCTATATTTAACCTAAAATTCGACGACCCAACTTGATAACTTGTTAATATTGAACTTGACTTGAATATGACAACATGATCTCATCTTGATGATCTTGTATAGTTAGATAATAATTGTACACTCTATATACACTTGACACTAGCACATGTTCAATTATTATTCTATGTCATGTACTTACTTTTATTTATTCTTTCTCACATGCCATAATATGTCTTTCCTTTCGATTCTTTCTTATATGCTATGCTATGCATTGCTATGTCTTTCCAGATTTATTATACTCTACAGTCTATGCCATGTCTAGTATTTCTTTGTTATGACCTGTCATGGAGCACTCATATTATATGTCTTCTTTGCTTACTAGATAGTGACCCGTCGTGGTGTACTCTTGTACATGTCTTCTTTGTTTATTAGATAGTGGCCCGTCGTGGCACACTCATGTTACATGTCTTCTTTTCTTACTAGATAGTGACTCGTCGTGGTACACTTTTGTATATGTCTTTCCTTGCTTACATGATAGTGGCCTGTCGAGGCGCACTCCTAACCAGTACTCTTGACATAATAAGTAAACTCGACATGACATGTGAAATCTTGATTGCTATTACGACAACCAATCCTGACTTGTTAAGTGTAACTCTTGTCTGGACACCGTGGTTGATTTTTCTGATTGTGATTGTACAAGCTACCTGTCTCGTCTTGCATCATATTTAGGACATTAATTCCTGGTTACCACGGTCAGGGATTCATAATGAATCTGACTAGGTTAAACGACTAGATTGATCAAGTAGTTCATATAGAAAGATTTTCTAGTTACAGGCGATCCTGTTATCCCGGCCACACCAGTGGACTTGTAGCTTGCCGTCGAGTAGGGCGTATTTCTAGCACACTATCATGTGTTGCACTCTAAGTCACTTAATAATTCTTGATAACTCTTGTAACTCTTGTAACCTCATCTGGATAACCTAGATAGTCTGCAGGGCTTATGACTGCGAGAAATATCTCAACTGTATCTTGTTAGTAATTAGGATTGTGATAACCCTAGTTAGCTAATGTATAAAGCCGTACTCATTGCTTGGCCGTGATTGTTGTATGGAGTCCAGTCTAGTCTAGTTTTGTCTAGGAAGTGTCTGGAATTGTTTATTTCAGTATATCATTGTTTATGCTTTACTTTTGTCGGTAAATGATTAGAGACTAATTTTTGTTCAGGATAAGGGTTACAATCTCGGTCCTTGTTTGGTTTACGGGTTGTAACTTGGGTTTCGGAATAGTTCCTAAGTCATCTTATCATTTGTCGTTCTATATAGTTATGTAACATGCTCAAAATGTCCCAGTTATTTAATATGCTCATATGTCCCAGTTATTTAACATGCTCACATGTTCCAGTTATCTCACATGTACCATTTCTCTTATATTGTTCAGTTTGTTTCACATGTTCACATGCTTTTGTTTAATTTACATGTCCATATTTTACTTTATGTCACATATTATTTACTCTATGCTCCATGTTGTTTTGCTTATTGTCTTTTCTATTATCGGGATAAGTGCACTGGTAGTGCACTATAATGCCTGTGTTCATATTACGTATTTTGGGATATGTATACGTATTTTATTCTGTATTGCATGATTTCTTGTTTAGTTTTCTTCATAGCTTGGCTTGGTTTATTCTTGGCCCGGGTTGGCTTGGTTCGGCTTGGCTCGGTTTTCTTTGGTTCAATATGAACCAATGTGAACCCCTACCTACCACCACCATTGTATTTATTAATCCATTCTCTCTATTCTCTCTTCATTAATCATCTTCTTCTTCCCCATTACTTCCTTACCTACCAGAGAGAGAAGAGAGAAGTCTAGGCAAGTGCAACTTGCTTCATGGAGGAACTCTGATTTTATTACTTCATTCTCTTTTTTACAGTATTTTAACTCACTTTAGTTCTTGGCATTTCCATTTTTCTTGGCTAGATTCTTGTAGATCTAAGTTTGCATTATTTTCGGATTTCTTGGGTTTTGATCTACTAAATCTTGTTATTTTCGAGTTTTGATGGTTCCATGTTGTAGAGAATTTCGTTCTACCCCATTTTGACCTATGGAAGTTCGGATTTAGGCTCCGGATGATGGAGTTATGGAGCTTGAGGACTTGGCTCTCATGGTGTTCTTCTTCTCTGAAATTTTAGAGAAGATGAACAGTGCTTGACTTGACCGCATGAATATTCATGCGGCAAGTGTTCTCTTCAGCCGCATGGCTGGAAGTACTTGAGCCGCATGAGGGCCGAACTCATCTGGCCGCATAACTCACTCAATTCCCAGCCGCATAAGTTCTGAACTCTACAGCCGCATGCGCCATTCCCGCTGGCCGCATGAGACTTGCTTGACCCAGCCGCATGAGGACTTCACCCTGAGCCGCATGAACTCAACACTCGCGAGCCGCATATGCACACTTGCTCCCAGCCGCATAGGCATTACTCCCCGCAGCCGCATGAGTACTCTTCCCTTCTGAGCCGCATATGGTTCCCTTCCCCTGCAGCCGCATGGGTTGCTTCTTCTCGAGCCGTATGGAACCACACTTCTCCCCCCGGCCGCATGTACCTGATTGGCCAGCTAGCCGCATAAGACCCATTCCCCCAGCCGCATGAGTTTCCTATCTTCCTGACCGCATGCGCCCCCTTGTCTTAGCCGTATGGGATCCAGTGACCCTGGCCGCATGCGCTCTTCTAATTGGGCCACATAAGTCTACCCTTTCCTGACCGCATATGACTTAGCCGCATGGCTCTTCTATAGCCCTGAATATTGATATTTTATTAGATATTTTACGTCTATTTTATATCCTTACGCCTTTTGTCATGAACTTGATAATCATGGACTTGTTTAATATGTTTGGAAATGATACCTGAGCATGACACGATAGTGACCCGTAGTGGTGTACACTTGACATGATAAACCTGACATGACCTGATAGTGGCCCGTCGTGGCGCACTCCTGACAAGAATACTTGACATGATAAACCTGGCATAATTATCTTGAACAGCTGTTGCGACGGCTACCTGACATGACATGACCTGACAAGAATGAACATCCTGGACACTGTGGGCGATTGTGCTTGTACAAATAATTCAGTCCTGTCTTGCATCATGTCTAGGAGGGGACTCCTGAGTACCACGGTCAGGAGTACCTACTAAAATGGACTAAGGCTAATAACTAGATTAATACAGTAGTCATGAAGAGATCTCCCAGCTACAGGCAATCCCGTTACCTGGGCGCGCTTGGGATCTGTAGCCTGCCGTCGAGTAGGGCACATTTCCAGCACACTGTCATGTGTTGTACCCTTCAAGCTACCTAAGGGTACACGCATTTCCTGGACGGTGTACCCACCCGAATTCAACCCCTAATTTCGACCTGGGTAACCTGGATGGTCTGCAGGGGTTGTGGCTGTGGAATAATCTCACTGCATCTTGTTAGTAATTAGGCTTGTGACAACCCTAGTTAGTTAAAGTATCAAGCCGTAATTCTTGCTTGGCCGTAAAATGATTGGATGGAGTCTAACCGGTCTAGTCTTGCCCTGATCTTGTTCCAGATTATTGAATGACCAGAATGCTTGTAGTTATTTTACCGATAAATGGTGAGAATTCCAAGTTCTGTTCAGACAAAGGGTTACAACCCCGGTCCTTGTTTGGTTTACGGGTTGTAACCTTGTTCTCTGAATAGTCCCATGGTTATCTCGTCGTATATCATCCTGATGTATTTTCTTATTTCCAGTCCTTACTTTTATTTATATTTTGTGCTGATTGCTGGTTTTAGTTCCTAAGTGAAGCTTCCTTTGTGGCACTTGCTCTTTCTGGGATCTGACCTAGCTGGTTTTGTATGGCCAAATTTCGGAGCAGCTCCAGAGGATCTACCGACCTTCCAGCCAGATGGTGGCCACTAGACGGAACCCTGGCAACGAGTGGGTTTATTTTTGATCTCCCACTTTATTGTAAAAATATTCTTTTGAGGCGTTTAGCCGACGAGCACCTGTTTAGCTCGATTGCACTTACTTATTGTCTGCCTACGGGCTGTAACATGATTGACAGATCCTAGGGTTGATCATGTATGACTAAACTCTTGCTAGTCCTCACATTTTGTAACGACTAGCTTCATGATCAGCTGAATATATAATATTTGGGATGCCTTATTATTGTATATTTAATGATCATACATCTTGTAACATTTACTTACTTGCTGGTGATTGAGACACTAGGCTTGTTCATGACCATAGGAGACCGTTGGCTTGTAGTTAAACCCTCATGTATCTAGACAGCCGTGACCGTATAGCGAGATGTAATCTATTTCAATATACGTAGCTGGCTATGTCTGCCCCCGCTCTCCAGTATTCTGGTTCTGGGGCGTGACATGGTTTAAGTGGTGGCCCATGCAGGTCTTGAAAATCAAGATATGTGAGGGTTTACCGGATAGATGTCTCAATCAGTATTCGTCCTTGATCTCTGCTCGTATCTTCTGAATCCCTGGATTTTTGTCCTGATCATGTGCTTGTATCGTTGATCTGTCCTGGTCCTTCCTTATTGTTCCCTATGTCGTCTTCTTCAGCGGCATTGTTCGTGGTCCTACCGACCAGCAAGGCGGAGCACCTTCCGCGGACCAGCAGCAGCCCGGAGATCAAGTCCAGCACTCCAGAGTAGCCTCCAGAGTCGAGCCTATTGGAGAGCCACCAGTCCAGCCTACCGAGCCTGATGATGGCACATTAGTAGGACTCGTCAGGACCTTGATAGCTTCTCAAGATCGTCGTGGAGATGCCTTGCAACAGGCAGTGACGGATGCTTTGACCAGAGGAGGTCATCAGGGTAACAGCGCGGCCAACAGCTTCAAGCGCTTGAACTCTCCATTCTTCGACGGTAGTGAAGATGCTATTGCGGCAGATGCATGGCTTCATGACACTGAGGTGATTCTCGAGGCAGCCAGGACCCCAGAGAACGAGAAGGTGGCAGTTGTGCGCCTGCAGTTGTTAGATCTTGCCCGCAGCTGGTGGGCAGCTTAGGCCGTTGGATTAGCAGCACCTATTGTTTGGGCGGTGTTCAGAGAGAGATTCCAGACCAAGTATTTTGATGCCGTGGCTCGGTATGATCTGCAGACCCGGTTCACCAATCTGAAGCAAGGAGGCAGGACGGTCGATGGATATGCGGCCGAGTTTTCGAGACTCAGTCGGTTTGCTCCCACTTTGGTGGCAACCGAGTATGATAGAGCCCAGCGATTCCAGCAGGAGCTTCACCTAGAGATCTTGTTGGCAGTTGAGCAGTTTGAGCATCAGACTTTTGATGCAGTCTTGAGAGCAGCCCGGAGGCATGAGTATACCTCCCAGAGGATCGTGGATAGGGCCGGGGGTCGAAAGAGATCTTACGGCCAGATGAATCAGTCTTCAGCCCCAGCCCCGGCAGCCAGGGCTTTGACTATTGGAGCTCCGAGGCGAGCGGCCTCCGTGACGTCGGTTCAGCATTCAACTCCGACGCACCCTCAGCAGCAGCAGAAGCAGAAGCAGTCTTCCGCAGTGGGATATTCTCATTGTGGGAAGCCAGGCCACGTAGTGGCAGAATGTCGCAGGGCGCAAGGATTGTGTCTGGCCTGTGGAGCACCAGACTATAGGGTTGGATCATGCCCGAACAGGGGTGGTTCATCATCGTCCAACCTTTCTAGTTCTTCGGTGAGGGGACCAGCCCCAGTTCCAGTCCAGCAGCAGCAGTACCCATTGTCGAGGCCCTTGCCGCCTCAGTCCCAGATGTTCCAGCAGCAGAACCCCCAGCAGCATGCACAAGCCCAAGCCTTGAGTCAGAGCAGGCAGCGAGGATTCCAGCAGAGGGGACCAGCACCCCGAGGGCATGGTCATGCTATGGTAATGACCGCAGAGGAGGGATTGGCACCAGGAGAGGTAGTGGCAGGTACTATTCTCATCAACTCCTTTCCAGCTTCAGCTTTATTTGATTCTGGTGCATTGCATTCTTTTATGTCTGCACGATTCGCGACACGGGTAGGATTGGAGCCCGAGTCATTATCAGTAAGGCTTAATATACTTACTGGTAACGGACTTGTGGGAGTAGATAGAGTATTTTCCTCGTGTCGAATCGTAGTTAGCGGTAGAGAGTTCCCCGCTAGATTGATAGAATTCCCGATGGCCGATTATGATGTGGTCTTAGGGATGGACTGGTTGAGGAACCAGTATGCTAGAATAGACTGCCACATTGGCAGGGTTGTTTTTAGCATTCCAGGCGAGCCAGAGTTTTCCTTTTCCCGAGGTGAAGTTGAGCCTTTTCCTCCGATATTGCGGATGGCAGTAGCAGCAGTGCAGTTGCCCAGGATAGTGGATGAGTTCCCAGATGTTTTCCCAGAAGAGCTACCAGGTATGCCTCCAGAGCGGGAGATCGAGTTCACTATAGACTTGATTCCCGGGACAGCACCAGTATCAGAGCGAGTCTACAGGATGGCGCCGTCAGAATTGGAGATCTTGTACAAGATGATTAAAGAACTTCGAGCCAAGGGATTCATTCGTGCTAGTGGATCATCTTGGGGAGCCCCGATGCTTCTTGTAAAAAAAAAGGATGGTACGTCCAGGTTATGTGTTGATTATCATACCTTGAACTCAGTGACAATCAAGAACAGATACCCTCTTCCGAGGATAGATGACTTGTTTGATCAACTCAAGGGGGCTTCAGTATTCTCGAAGATTGATTTGCGCTCAGGTTATCATCAGATCAGAGTCAGAGAGCAGGACATCCCGAAGACAGCTTTTAGATCAAGATATGGGCATTGGGAGTTCCTTGTTATGCCTTTTGGAGCAACCAATGCGCCGACAGTATTCATGGACCTCATGAATCGCATCTTTATGCCTTATTTGGATCAGTTTGTGATTGTGTTCTTGGACGACATCCTGGTCTACAGCAAGAGTGAGGTGGAGCATGAGCAGCATCTCCGCGTGGTTCTTCAGATTCTCAGGGAGCACCAGTTATATGCCAAGTTCAGTAAATGCGAGTTCTGGCTTGATCGTATTTCGTACTTGGGTCATATCATCACCAGAGGAGGAGTAGAAGTCGATCCCCAGAAGATTGTGGCTATTGAGTCGTGGCCGGTGCCCAGCACAGTTGCAGAAGTTCGCAGTTTTCTTGGATTGGCCGGCTATTACCGGCAGTTTGTATCAGATTTTGCTCGGATATCAGTGCCGTTGACCCAATTGACTCGCAAGGATGCACAGTTTGCTTGGACAGCGGAGTGTCAGAGTTCTTTTGAGCAGTTGAAGCGAGGCCTGATAACAGCTCCTATTCTCACGCTTCCAGATGGGACCGAAGGATTCTCAGTGTATTGTGATATTTCAGGCAGAGGTTTAGGATGTGTTCTGATGCAGCATGGGAAGGTAATAGCTTATGCGTCACGACAACTTCGTGATCATAAGAGAAATTACCCAACCCATGACTTGGAGCTGGCAGCAGTGGTGTTTGCACTTAAGTTGTGGAGGCACTACTTGTATGGAGACAGGGTAGAGATTTTCACCGACCACAAGAGCCTGAAGTATGTTTTCACCCAGAAGGATCTTAACATGCGTCAGAGAAGATGGCTGGAGCTTCTTGTTGATTATGATGTCAACTTGCAGTATCATCCCGGGAAGGCCAATATTGTTACGGATGCATTGAGCAGGAGAGCGGGAGTTTATTTTCTAACAGCACAGCCAGAGCTGTTAGCAGATCTTCAGAAGATGAGTATAGAAGTTGTTCTCCCTTCCAGTGTGGCATTGATGGCCAGCATACAAGTACAATCCACTATAGTCGAGAGGATCTGGATGGCGCAGTCGGCAGATTCTAAGCTTCAGCGACTCAGAGCAGAGTATGAGGCAGGACGAAGACCAGAGTTATGCATTCATGAGGACGGTACACTTCGACATGGGAAGCGTCTTTGTGTACCCAGTGGAGATATCAGGCAGGAGATCATATCAGAGGCACACAGTTCTCAGTATTCCATCCATCCTGGCAGTACGAAGATGTACCGTGCACTACACCAAAATGGTCATTTTGGAACAATAAAAATCTGTTCCAAATAATTTTAGGAACGTCTATTTACCGTGCCTATTTTTGGGCTGCCAATTTGCTTGGAACGAAAATAAAGCGTTCCAACAAACGCTTATTGGAACACTTTAAATGTGTTCCAAATTTGGAACACCAATAAGGCGTGCCTAAAAAAGCATTTCAGATTATTTGCAACACTTGCTGGAACGACTAAAAAGTGTTCCAGTTTTGGATCACCAACAAAGCAAAATTAACCAAAAGTTCCTGAATAAAAAGTGCTCTTGGCTTCTTCTTTTTTGTCATTAGCCAAAATGCCAGTACTGAATTCATCAGTGAGAAGTATAATAAAGGTTGTTTGAAATATAATAAAACCTACACCCAAATTGACACATTATCACCATCATCAAACATATAATACAGACTGCAACACACAAATTATATGACACAAATGTTTGATTCACATGCAGAACAATTGTCTTTCCATATGCAGAGTTTCCCAGAACCAGAACCATAGTTGTTGCGTTAATTTAGAATATTGTTTAATAGGTAACAAAGTATGTTATGGAAGTTCAAACAAGAATCCAGTATGTCCCAGAAAATATATGATTTAGTACAACTCAAATCATAGTTGTTGCACACCCAAGGAAAAAAATAGAAAAACCTAAGATGTGAAAGTTTAATCCTTCAGTTGCCTCAGAAGTTTACTGGCCCAATGCCTGACACACCACTTCAATATGAAACCAATAACTACAGCGACCGCGAAGCTGATTCAAGATCTGTGTCTAACATTCGATTGCAACAGTTGGTAGTTTTAAACTGCAGAAAAAAAACTGTCAGGAAGTCATGTGTAGGATTGAAAACTAAAGAAGCTCTTGATACTGCCAATGTATGAATAGTCAGATTTGGTATTAGACGGTCAACTGTCAGCTTGATATATTATAATCAGTTATGATCCATTTTGCCTTTGGAAACTTTTGTTTGAAACATCAAATAGATAAAAGACATGCACACTAGTGACAAATTTAAATATTTATTGAGCTTCATGCAAGAACCCATATATATCAAACTGTAATGTTAGAAGGAAATGAAGTTTAGCAAGAAAAATAGACCAAGCAAAGCACCCGACCGCCACATACTAGTAAACAGGTTCCAAAAAGTTAATGCAAATATTACGTTGCAAGGAAAAGTTACTTTCTCATGTCTCAATCATGATTAGCACAATTTCAACCATGTTTTGGGTTCCAGTGGACCTTCCCTATACATTAGTGTCCCTTATCTGACAATGGTGTCGAGGAAGAACCGTGTGAAGTACTTGTCAAATAAGGATACAGACATGTATCCAAAATCAAAGATATGTTCAGATTATGGCCAAGTAAAACATTACTCACTTTAACATGGAAGAAAGGATGATATGCTTATTATACATTATATCTTCGACTAAAACATTACTCACTTTAACATAATCCGATAGAACCAGGCAATAAATCTCCTTTTTCCGAAAGCTACATGGGGGATACTTGTTCCCTAACCAAGAAAACTTCATTACATCGTACAAAAAATTGTTGAAAATTCATCATGAATGAATTTTCAGTAAACATGGTCGAGATGTAGAACATATAAGCATATGATGACTTCTGAACCGGGTTTTGATGTTGTTTAAGAGCTACTTCGCGACTAGGAAGGCTGATACATCTGAAGATCAATTCTACGGTTATATTGTGTTGTATGACAAAGTCAATTTTTCTTGTTACTTATGGCTTGTTTGTAGTTCTATATTTACTGAAATATTGTCCATGATTTATGAGATAGCTTCGGTCAGTTTGTAACCATCTAATTGAATAATCTGCATAAGGAATAAAAGGAAGTGGTATAACATCATAAATGAAGCTTTAACCTTGTGTACTGTAATTCCTAACAGACTGCATGTTCCTCTTCTTGGCACCCGACTTGGAAACCTTAAGGTTCCTATGCACGGCGCTGAGCCTAGCCAGGGCTGCCTTGGTCAGATCTTGCTTGTAGTAGTTATCTATCACCTGCAGTAGATAGTATCATAGTGACAGAAAGAAATTAAAAAATAGTTATAAAAAATGACTTTGAAATGTGTAGAAGGGAAAAAAGGCACAAGCATGAACTATTATTTTTATCAAAAAATACAACATTATAGATTATATTGCCACCTTACACATAATTTATCAAAATAAAACAAAAGGACAGTTAGAAAAAAATAGTAAAGCACTATTACACAATTCAAACTAAGCATATCATATAGAAAAACAGTATATGCAAAATAGTGAGGGAAGTGTGAAAAACTGCCAGAAACCTAGTTATTGATTAGATGTTAGGTAATGAAAATATCCAGTCAAAAAAAACAGTCATCTTGCTTCCTAGAAAATAAAATTGGCGTATATAAACAAGAATTTTTTGATAGAGGACCATAAAGCTATAGGTCGTAACACATTTCTATAGAGAGGTCTTCCTACATTCTACACCACTCACAATAGAGTCGTCAGACTACTAGGAAGAATAAGAAACTTAGCACATTTAGTTGACCATAGAAGGTCACTATCAAAAAAAAGAAACAATGACAAATGAGAAAAACATATATTCTCAGAGAAGAAAACAGTGGAAAAAAGATGATATATAAACAGAGCTCACAAGCCAAGCGTAACAAGAACATTTCATTGAAGACACAAATTTTCAAATAGGTCTTCTTACATGATAATAGCTCACCATACCATTTATCTAAATCCTTGAAATAATGAAGAGTATCTACATAATCAAAATAATAGATAGGGGACAAATTCCAAAATATAACAAAGAACATGAATGATAAAAGAAATCAATAAACTGGTAGAATAAAGGGGGATGCTAGCAATCATATACTCATATCAGATTAGCATTTAATGGAGTCACTTACTTGAAGAAACTTTATATTTATGTTAAAAATAAAGATAACATGATAATGAATAAAGAAGTTTAATGATAGTTATCTAGTGGTACTCATTTAAGTTTTTTTCCCCCTAAGCAACTTGATAGTTTCTAATCTTTGTATTTTCTACACAACAAATTTTTGTGAGCATGACAAATTCCATAATTCAACACTTGTTCAGTATTATCTGTGATAAAGTATTATTATCTAATGAGACAATAGCATGCAATTTGAGTTAGTTGGCATTACGAGTAATACATGCTCAAGGCGATGAAAGGAAACATATACAATAAACTAGCTACTGCACTCCTCTACTTAGTTCCAAGGCTATTTCATGGCTTAGATCTGAATTCCTTGTCCTGATTGCCTATTGATAGAAAAAAAATATATAGCTTAAGCTGTACTCACAATATAGAAGGCATAAATTTAAAAATAATGTAGGATGCACAAAACACATATACTTGAGTGCAAATGTGTACAATATAAAAGATTAATTCAGGTATAACCACATATACTATTTAACTTGCACATCTAAATTTGTTAATCAATGTGCTTTCATGATTGAAATATAACTAAAAGTACCATCTTATACATTACATAATGCATGTTCAAATGTGGAATATGTAAAAGCTATAATAATAGAGTGGAAGTATGAGAAGACAAGTTCAAGGTCATTAGATTTGTTTAATAATGCCAACGAACCATGTTTGTTCAAGTACTATAATTAGACAGATGAGTTAGAAAATGTTAAATAATATGAGCAGCCAGTTTGATAGTGATGTGGCACATAGAAGTTCACAAATAATTAGAAGATAGAAAAAGCAACCAAACAAAATCAGAATTGACGCAACACCCCTACAGACTAAGTAGTGTACCCTATATCATGTGTTGAAGCAAAAATGTGATCCGAATAACTACGGACTCTCCTTCCAAATGGATAGTAAAGATGCCTTACCATCAAAAGAATGCATCCTTTGACGTGCCACTTAAAATAATTTATCAACAACATCACATAGGTAAGATTTAGCACGTTGCATGTCTCGACTGTTCTTTGTTCATAACTTTAAATGGTCTAATTTATGCTCCTAAAATCGATCTTTCCCCCCATATAGATACTAAAAGAATGCATGTCTCTGTTTGAACCGTGTAATCTTCTACATAATAAAGATAATTAATGTTATGGGTATCCCGACTTTGGTTTCTGAGTTCGATATCATATTGTGTTTTTGTATATGGTGCAAATCTAATACGATCTAGAGAAAATCACCATTACAATTTTGGGATAATAACAATAATACAAAATATCAGTACTAAATATTAGAAGCAAATCGACTACGGAAATACAAACAAGAGAAGAACTTAGTTAGGAATTTTACTGAACATGTGGTGAACATATGCTTCCGAACTCAGCCAGCATAATGTGTACTTGTGTGAGACTGGATGCAAAGTATAAGATAGTTGCAATGATTTCCTTCCACAAATTCAATCACAATTCCTTTATAATTTTTAATCAAATTCTTGATACAAGGAAATTGCAACTTTTTTAGGAGCAGGAAAAAAAACATGGAACGGGATAGGGTTTGGTACTGCGACCGTGGCAGCGATTAGAACTACAGGGAGCCGAGCAAGAAGAGGGACCATGGCCGGGACCGGTCGGATGATTTAGTGCAAAGCTTCCAGCTTTTATAGAATGTTCAAACCACATTCGTTAGAACTCCCCCTCAAGTAAATGGTGGTTAATAAACATAATGATGTTTATCTACCTAATGGAATCATAAGCAAACAAAAAATATATATATATATATAGAGAGAACCTTCTCTGATGAGAATGGCGATACTCTGACGAGCTCCCACACCGAAGAGGGAGGTGACAACTTCTGCGTATGGGAAGGAAGAGAGAAAGAATAATAGGGTTTGGTTTAATTTGAATATTAGTACATTTTTGAGAGAATGGGCGAGAAAAGTGTAACGCTTTGCTAATTTCACTCACGTGAGATTCACATGGTTTTTTTTATTTGGAACGTTTTAAGTGTGTCCCAAAATAAGTATTTTTTTAGAAAAATTAAAAAGTAATCATTTGGAACACTTTTTTCATCCGGAACGGTTTTAATCCGTTCCAAAACCTAGGTACAGAAAATAGGTGTTCCTGATTAAAAAATACCTTGTGTTCCTAATTTGTTATTTTGGTGTAGTGGTGATATCCGTTAGCACTTCTGGTGGAATGGTATGAAGCAGGAGATAGCTCGGTTTGTCTCTCGGTGTTTGGTTTGCCAACAAGTTAAAGCTGAACATCAGAGACCGGCTGGACTTCTTCAGCCTTTGCCGATTCTAGAATGGAAGTGGGAGCATGTGACCATGGATTTCGTGACCGGATTACCTAGATCCCCAGCTGGTAGAGATGTTATCTGGGTTATAGTTGATCGGCTCACGAAGGTGGCTCACTTTCTTCCATTCAGAGTTGGTCAGTCGACGGCTCAGCTAGTGAAGATGTACCTCAGGCAGATTGTCAGGTTGCACGGTGTGCCAGTCAGTATCACCTCGGACCGAGATTCCAGGTTTACGTTGCACTTTTGGCATAGCTTGCAAGAGAGATTGGAAACTCGTCTCCAGTTCAGTTCAGCATATCACCCGCAGACAGATGGCCAGTCGGAGTGCAAGATCCAGACTCTTGAAGACATATTGTGGTCTTGCACACTTGACTTCGGTGGTTCATGGAAAGATCACTTACACCTGGTAGAATTCTCGTACAACAACAGTTTCCAGGCCAGTATCCAGATGGCACCGTTCGAGGCACTGTATGGTAGGAAGTGCAGATCCCCGCTAGCCTGGGATGATGTTAGGGAGAGACAAATGCTTGGTCCAGAAATGATCGCTCAGACAGTTGAGGTGGTCAGGAGAGTCCGAGATCATCTTAGAGTTGCCCAAGATCGCCAGCGCCATTGGGCCGATTCTCATCGGCGTCCTCTCGAGTTTTCGGTCGGCGATCATGTATTCCTGAGGATTTTGCCTAACCGTGGCGTCATTCGTTTTGGCATCCGGGGAAAGCTTAGTCCTAGGTATATAGGACCGTTCGACATTCTGGAGCGAGTAGAAGATGTATCCTATCGTCTCGCTCTTCCATCGTCGCTAAGCGAGCTGCATGACATGTTCCATGTATCCCAATTACGACGGTATATCCCAGACCCGAGCCACATCTTGGATCATTCAGAATTGGTTGTTGGTACCAACCTTTCGTATGAGAAGAGGCCTGTGTCTATATTGGACCGGAGAGAGAAGATACTCAAGAACAAGACTATTAAGTTAGTCCGAGTTGTTTGGGGTCATCACTCTTTGGGTGAGTCAACGTAGGAGCGTGAGGACGATATCCGATCGCGATATCCCGACTTGTTTGACTCATGAGGTATAATGTCTTTCTTATGCCTCATGCCTTCGATTCCTTGCTTGCATGATTGATTGCTTGATTGATTGTCTAGTATAGCTTGCCTTTAATTAGTGTAGCTTATCCTTGTCTCTCTAGCCTCTTAATTAAATTCTGAGGACGGAATTCTTTTAAGGTGGGTAGAGTTGTAATGCCTGTGTTCGTATTACGTATTTTGGGATATGTATACGTATTTTATTCTGTATTGCATGATTTCTTGTTTAGTTTTCTTCATGGCTTGGCTTGGTTTATTCTTGGCCCGGGTTGGCTTGGTTCGGCTTGGCTCGGTTTTCTTTGGTTCAATATGAACCAATGTGAACCCCTACCTACCACCACCATTGTATTTATTAATCCATTCTCTCTATTCTCTCTCTTCATTAATCATCATCTTCTTCTCCATTACTTCCTTACCTACCAGAGAGAGAAGAGAGAGGTCTAGGCAAGTGCAACTTGCTTCATGGAGGAACTCTGATTTTATTACTCCATTCTCTTTCTTACAGCATTTTAACTCACTTTAGTTCTTGGCATTTCCATTTTTCTTGGCTAGATTCTTGTAGATCTAAGTTTGCATTATTTTTGGATTTCTTGGATTTTGATCTACTAAATCTTGTTATTTTCGAGTTTTGATGGTTCCATGTTGTAGAGAATTTCGTTCTACCCCATTTTGACCTATGGAAGTTCGAATTTAGGCTCCGGATGATGGAGTTATGGAGCTTGAGGACTTGGCTCTCATGGTGTTCTTCTTCTCTGAAATTTTGGAGAAGATGAACAGTGCTTGACTTGACCGCATGAATATTCATGCGGCAAGTGTTCTCTTCAGCCGCATGGCTGGAAGTACTTGAGCCGCATGAGGGCCGAACTCATCTGGCCGCATAACTCACTCAATTTCCAGCCGCATAAGTTCTGAACTCTGCAGCCGCATGCGCCATTCCCGCTGGCCGTATGAGACTTGCTTGACCCAGCCGCATGAGGACTTCACCCTGAGCCGCATGAACTCAACACTCGCGAGCCACATATGCACACTTGCTCCCAGCCGCATAGGCATTACTCCCCGCAGCCGCATAAGTACTCTTCCCTTCTGAGCCGCATATGGTTCCCTTCCCCCGCAACCGCATGGGTTGCTTCTTCTCGAGTCGTATGGAACCACACTTCCCCCCCCCGGCCGTATGTACCTGATTGGCCAGCTAGCCGCATAAGACCCATTCCCCCAGCCGCATGAGTTTTCTATCTTCCTGACCGCATGCGCCCCCTTGTCTTAGCCGCATGGGATCCAGTGACCCTGGCCGCATGCGCTCTTCTAATTGGGCCGCATAAGTCTACCCTTTCCTGACCGCATATGACTTAGCCGCATGGCTCTTCTATAGCCCTGAATATTGATATTTTATTAGATATTTTACGTCCATTTTATATCCTTACGCCTTTTGTCATGAACTTGATAATCATGGACTTGTTTAATATGTTTGGAAATGATACCTGAGCATGACACGATAGTGACCCGTAGTGGTGCACACTTGACATGATAAACCTGACATGACCTGATAGTGGCCCGTCGTGGTGCACTCCTGACAAGAACACTTGACATGATAAACCTGGCATAATTATCTTGAACAGCTGTTGCGACGGCTACCTGACATGACATGACCTGACAAGAATGAACATCCTGGACACCGTGGGCGATTGTGCTTGTACAAATAATCCAGTCCTGTCTTGCATCATGTCTAGGAGGGGACTCCTGAGTACCACGGTCAGGAGTACCTACTAAAATGGACTAAGGCTAATAACTAGATTAATACAGTAGTCATGAAGAGATCTCCCAGCTACAGGCAATCCCGTTACCTGGGCGCGCTTGGGATCTGTAGCCTGCCGTCGAGTAGGGCACATTTCCAGCACACTGTCATGTGTTGCACCCTTCAAGCTACCTAAGGGTACACGCGTTTCCTGGACGGTGTACCCACCCGAATTCAACCCCTAATTTCGACCTGGGTAACCTGGATGGTCTGCAGGGCTTGTGGCTATGGAATAATCTCACTGCATCTTGTTAGTAATTAGGCTTATGACAACCCTAGTTAGTTAAAGTATCAAGCCGTAATTCTTGCTTGGCCGTGAAATGATTGGATGGAGTCTAACCGGTCTAGTCTTGCCCTGATCTTGTTCCAGATTATTGAATGACCAGAATGCTTGTAGTTATTTTACCGATAAATGGTGAGAATTCCAAGTTCTGTTCAGACGAAGGGTTACAACCCCGGTCCTTGTTTGGTTTACGGGTTGTAACCTGGTTCTCTGAATAGTCCTATGGTGATCTCGTCGTATATCATCCTGATGTATTTTCTTATTTCCAGTCCTTACTTTTATTTATATTTTGTGCTGATTGCTGGTTTTAGTTCCTAAGTGAAGCTTCCTTTGTGACACTTGCTCTTTTTGGGATCTGACCCAGCTGGTTTTGTATGGCCAGATTTCGGAGCAGCTCCAGAGGATCTACCGACCTTCCAGCCAGATGGTGGCCACTAGACGGAACCCTGGCAACGAATGGGTTTATTTTTGATCTCCCACTTTATTGTAAAAATATTCTTTTGAGGCGTTTAGCCGACGAGCACCTGTTTAGCTCGATTGCACTTACTTACTGTCTGCCTACGGGCTGTAACATGATTGACAGATCCTAGGGTTGATCATGTATGACTAAACTCTTGCTAGTCCTCACATTTTGTAACGACTAGCTTCATGATCAGCTGAATATGTAATATTTGGGACGCCTTATTATTGTATATTTAATGATCATACATCTTGTAACATTTACTTACTTGCTGGTGATTGAGACACTAGGCTTGTTCATGACCATAGGAGACCGTTGGCTTGTAGTTAAACCCTCATGTATTTAGACAGCCGTGACCGTATAGCGAGATGGAATCCATTTCAATATACGTAGCTGGCTATGTCTGCCCCCGCTCTCCAGTATTCTGGTTCTGGGGCGTGACATGCACGAGTCTCGATCCATATTTACTTGTTTCTGTCTCTATCCATTGATATGTTAGTTATTGCTGGTTTTAGTTCATAGTTTGGCTTCCTTTGTGGTACTTGCTATTGGGGGTCTGACCCTACTGGTTTTGTTTGGCCAGATCTGATAGAGAAGTCCAGAGGATCTTTCGTACCATCTACTTGACGGTGACTACCCGGAGCACCAGAGTACCTTAGTGGGTTTTTCTATATCATTCTCTATGTACATTATTCTTTTGTGGCGTTTAGCCTCCGAGCACGTGTTTAGCTCGTGTTTTGGATCTTGACATTTAACCTACGGGCCTAAACATGATTTGCGTATTCTAGACTATAGCTAGAGCTTATCATGTATGATTATTACTCTTTCTAGTTCTTCACTTTGTGTTACTAGCTTCATGATCATCCATGTATATATAGTTTGTGATGCTTTACTATTTTATGTCTGATGATCATACTTCTTGTACCTTGCATATTTGTTTGTGATTGAGATACCTAGGATTGAATGTCAGATTGTAGTAGTAACCCCCATGTCTATACAACTTATACGTTATTTTGGTGTACTGGAGTACTTTAGAATACGTAGCTGGCCTGGTCCATCCATACTTGCCAGTATTTTGGTATTGGGGCGTGACACTAGGGTCAGCCACGTACCTCCTTAACTGCAACACGTGGAATACATCATGCATGCCTTCTAGCGAAGGAGGCAATACAAGTCTGTAAACCACCTCCCCATCCGCTCTAAGATATCAAATGGTCCGATATACCTCAGACTAAGCTTGCCTCTTGCCCCAAAGCGGATAGTACCCCGGGTAGGCAAGATCTTCAAGAACATATGATTGCCTTTCTTGAACTCCAATGGGCGACGATGTGCATTTGTCCAATACTTCTGTCTGTCCTATGCTACCCGAAGGTGACCCTGAATCTGCTTCACCTTCTCAATTGTACTGGTCACTAGCTCTGGTCCCAAAATCTATCTCTCGCCGACATCAGTCCAACATACTGGAGATCAACACTTTTCCTATAAAGTGCCTCGAAGGGCGTCATCTGAATGCTGGCCTGATAACTGTTATTGTACGAAAATTCTACCAGATGTAGGTGTTCCGCCCATGATCCCCCAAAGTCAAGCATTTAGGCCCTGAGCATATCCTCCAATGTCTGAATCGTCCATTCTGACTGGCCATTCGTCTATGGGTGGTATGAAGTACTGAACTTCAGTCGAGTGCTGAGACTCTCTTGCATACTTCTCCAAGAATGAGATGTGAACCTCGAGTCTCGATCCGACACAATGCTAACTGGCACTCCATGCAATAGTACAATCTGTTTCATGTATATATCAGCCAAAATCTTTATCGATTATCCAACTTTGAAGGGCAAAAAGTGCATCGACTTGGCGAGTCGGTCCATGATCACCCAGACTATGTCCTTCCTACTAGGGATCCTCGGGAATCCAGTAACGAAGTCCATCGTAATATGTTCCCACTTCCACTCAGGAATGAGAAGCGACTGTAATAGTACTGTCGACCTCTGATGTTCGGCCTTGAATTACTGACAGACCAAATATCTTGCCATAAATCTAGCAATCTCCCTCTGGGATTATACGTCCATACCACCTTCCTTCTATCATCACTCCTATGGTTCTCATTCCTCACAAGGATCTAGATCACGATTTCAACTATAAGCTACTCTAATTTGGGGCTACTACTTTAACCTCAAAGCACAGATCCAACCGGGTAAAATACGTCGTCCAATCTCCCCTGAATTATTTTCTTAAATTAATATACTCAAGGTCAATCATCCTCGTGACCCTCAACTTGTAACGCCCCAGTCCCAAAATATTTAGGACTAAGTACGTAGACAATCCAACTGCATACATATATACGAAGTATACTCCAATATATAGACACCTCGTATGTATACATAAGGTGTAAAATGCAGTAAACCAAGAGTAATCTAATCTCATCCACAAAATAAAAGAATAAAAGATATCATATAATCAACTATAAAAATATTTTGTACAATATGTTGGGTGGAGACAAATCTACTACCAACAAGTAAGGGAAAAAATACATTGAAAATAAAATGATTTATCGAGAGTAGCAAAGAAAGATCCAAGACACGTCATCTCCGAATGAATAGAGAAGATCACGACCTCGGCTAGAATATCTGCGGAAGACAAGAACACACACCTGGAGAGATAACCAGGTCCTCAGAGGGACATAACAAAATACATAGTATCATGCCATAATACTGAATATAAACTGCTCAATAAATAAATCAATTGGAACATAACATGGTCCAATACCCACCATTGAATTAGCGTACCATCTCCCCAACCAAACAAGGACAAGAGATGGCATACTAACCCACGATGAAGTGTCTTTCCAAGCCATGAATCCAATATGGTATCTGGACCACAACAAGGTTCAATACCTTCTCATCGGAGCAGTGAGCCACACCTACAACCAAACAAGGACAAGATGTGGAAAACTAGTCCGCGACAAGTTACTGTTCCAAGCTACGGTCAGATACAAGTACCTAAACCAAGAGTACTCATACCTAACGGATAAGGGAGCCTAACCGTTCTAAGTGAATGCAGTTTTAAGAACATCCTTCAACGCATGGGCCCTGGCTAAAATGGGATCGACATGGTCCCCCCTTGGGGCACCAGAGGCCCAATCAATAAGAGCATAACGTTTCACAGAACGTCGGTGGCCGTCAATAATCATAGGTAATGTCACCCGCGGCGGAGCTCACGGGTTACAAAAGGTAAAGTGTATAGTAGCCCATACGCTAAGGAAATGTCCTCCCCGCCCAATGCCTACTATGTTGTATCCATAACATAGAACCTCTATTAACCGCTAAGTCAAACTAATCATGCAAACTTCTATTAGCGGTTAATCCTATCGTACGGCTTATACGTACCGGTGGCCAGCCAGTCACGCATGTCCGAGTTCTACATGCGACTCGTAACTCCGTGGTACAAATGTGTCAAGGCCTATGAATGCAACACACAAAGGGTCATCCCTTAATTCTAAGTTCAATGTGTATAAAAATAGTACATAGCAGGAAATAGAACTGACAGTAAAATTCTATCTAATCATGCCATGTAACACTGTTTATTTTGTATAAAGTAAATAATAAGTAAATGCATGAAATATGAGCTAAAATAAATAGACAACTAATGGCAAGGTATCTTGCCTAGTAACGACGTCTGGTGTGCTACGATGATCAATGTGGCACAAAATATGACTTTGATGTTACCACTACGCAAGACAGTCTCCGATGGTGGCACGGACTGTTCCATTGGGGCCAGAATGGCCAGATTAGTTAAGGTCGACATAAGGTAGTCCAGAATTGGCGAGGGATTAGGAATAATGGGATTAATCGTAGGATGGAGAAAAATTGAAGGAAGTTGGGAGAATAATATATGATTTTTGAAGGATATTTATAATACTTAAAAACTAGTTTTCATGAGTCAAAATATTCATCGAAAAAATACTTAAAGTGAAGAAAAATCATTTTTGGCTAAAAAACTTCCAAGTTGTAAGAATATGATTTTTGGTAGCAACTATATTTTTATTAGTAAAAAAAATTTAGATGGATATTTCGTAATACTAAGAAATCATTTGGAAGTCACTTCCTAGGAGTCAAAATATTTTAGATAAATATAAAAATTGTTTTAAAGCAAAAGTCTTGATTTGTAAAATATAATTTTAGGTAGGAAACTATATTTTTATTAATTAAAACAAATATTTTTAAAGACTAGGAATCATTGTATATAAAAATATATTTTAGAAAAATATAAATCTAGTAGAAGTGTTTTAGGGCTGAAACTAAATTTATAATTTAAATAATTAGAAAATATTATAGAAACATATCATAGCCCATGATAAAAATACTATATAGGAATATTATTTATGTATAGGAATACTATTTGGGATGACGTCGTTGGTGGCGCTACCGTGGGGCGCTGGTGGTAGAGACGGGGGTTTGGTGGAGGTGGTGGCCGAGAGTAGATGGTGTGGGGATTATGATGATGGCGGTGGTGAAGTTGGCCACTGGTGGCTGGGATAGGAGGCGGAAGATGGGGTCAGACGATGGTGGTAGCGGTGTCTTGGTCGATAGGTTTGTGGTCAGGAGGTGTATGATGTCGGCTGCGTGGTGGCGAAGGCTTGGCGACGGTAAGGAGGTTCTGGCATGGTGTCGGTTTGTGTCAGGGATGATGGTGGTGTTGGCCTTGGTCGTTCGGAGTTGGCCATGGGGGCTGGGCATTGGGTGGCGGCCACGGACGGTGGTGATGAAGGCTGGTTGCGGAAAGAACTCGTGGTGGCGTCGGCCGCGGTGGTTGACGGCTAGTTTTAGGGTTAGGTTAGGGATTTGTTTGTGTCGGGGTGTGTCCGACATGGAGGAGATGAATTTGTATATGTAAAAATGGAATAAGATATTTGGAAAGACACCCGGGGTCGTACCCGAGGCCGTCACGGCTGACACGGAGAAAGGTTGGACATCGACACGATGCACTCACGGTTGTGGTGGAAATATTTGTAGAGAATTTATGGAGAAAATATATGGAGGCTCCCCTATATATAGGGGGGAACTTCTAGTTGGATAAGGAGTAGTAAATTAAATCCCCAATAGATAATTTACTTATTTAATTTAAACCAATCCAAATTTGTCCAATCAAATCAAATCCATATTTAAATCCAATATAAATTTAGATAATCCAAATCTAAATTAATTATAAATAAATTTCATTTTTAAATTAACTATTTAATTTAAATCAATAAAATCTAATAATAATTTATATTACCACAACTACATTCAAAATATCTGTTTATAAATTACAATAATAATTAAATTTCAAAAATTCACAATAATTATTTAAACATGAATATAATATAAATTCAAATATATCTTTTATAATTTTAAAATAATATTTAAATTTCGAAAATATAGCTATATACATGAATTTAAATTCATATACCACGTATGCAAAGAATATTTATGTAAAATATCATGTTCGAAACTACCACTTATATTCGTACAATAAAACTAATTATAATAATTAAAATAACGTTTTGGAAAATCCGACGCGACGTATTTATATCTTTATGTAGATAAAAATAAACTTATTTATCACATATTATTTTTGAATATATACTGCTTTTGTATAAATAAAAATCTCTAATAAAGATATTTTATAAAAATATGTACCTCGCACATATTTGTACTCGACGAGCAAATACGAAACGCGAACTCGCACGCGACGTACAATATGCAAATAAAAATCAAATCCAAAAAAATGTAGTAAAAATTAGGGGGTTTATATCCTACCCAACTTATAAGAATTTTGTCCTCGAAATTAAGAATAATTAGGGGGGTTGAGAAGGTACAAGGGTATATCGATGAGGAAATACGATCAAGTCAAGGAAACGGCGTTCAACTCCAACATGCCATTAGAAAATTACGATTTAGATAACCCATAAATTTTTTTATGGATTAGTCATTGAATGAGGGTCTCTAGTTAACAGAGAAATAACAATTTTGGTTCACGAATAAGCACTAATTGAGGGTTGGTAAGGACTTGAGTAGGTTATAATAAAATAATTAGTGACTTGGAGGTATGGTTTCTTGTGAGGAGAATGCATAATAGCCGTCTAGGTTGAGAGCACGAATAATAAGAGAACTATTGGAATTGTTTTCAAGTTTTATAGAAGGTTGCGATAATAGATATGGAATCGACGAGTAGTTCAAAGCGAGGATATAGTCACCTTGGTTGGTCAATGGCTAACTATCTTAGCAATAGATGGTGGGACAACTAAAGGTGATACTTTGGTTCTATCTATCAAGTACGAGTCTTCATCTAAATAGGTGAAAAACGAAAACCAATATGAGTCCAAAGAAGTTGTTTTCGAATACCAATATGTGGTTCAAAGACGAGTGAATAATTCAAAAAGAATTGCCAAGGCTGTCGTGGATGGGACTCTAGAGGGCAAGTTTACCTATGTCCCCATCCACGTAGAACAATAGATAAAAGCGAACCAAAGTGCATTCGGTTGATCAGACCATCATGCACTGGTTCTGATTAGACAGTATGTCGGTGAGCGCGTGCTCAATAGCATAAGTCATGAACAAGCTCGATAAATGGATAAGCTTGCAAAACTAGATTATAGTAGCAACATTAGTCCAGTGGTAAAAATATGGGCACAAAAGATTAAGATTGAAGAAAAGTAGAATTAGTTCAACTCCTTAAGAATCTAAGTCATGTCCTGTGTTAGTGCCTATACAGTCGTCCAACTATCTACTTGTCTAAGGCTTGGTTCAGGTCATAAGGAAGGTTAGGTCGTAAGGCATTCTACCCAACTTATAAGATTTAACTAATGGTATTTTAGGACAAATGAAACATGTCTATTTAGTAGGAGTCACGTTCCTAACCTCTAGCAAACACAAGGGAAGATAAGAATCATGATAGAAAGAATTAAGCAAGATGCAATTGATGAGTCAAAGCGGTAGTTCAAAAGTAGAATAGAGAAAAGAGGTCAAGTATGTGGATGAGATCTGTAAGCCCACTTCCCAAATTTTAATTTTTATTAATTTTATTTGTTATGATTAATTTTATGGTCATTGTGAGTCATGCCAAAGCTTGTATGTGGGCTATGACCATATTAAGGTCATATGACCTCTAGATAGGGTATATATGTATTATTTAGCTATTTTATATTTTCTACAATTTTTGGATATTTTTAGGTATTTAATATTTAAGGTTTTATTATTTTTAAGGACTTTTAGGATTTACTGTAAGGTCATACGGTGGTATTTCTGGGCCAAATATTTTATTTGGGCTCTAAATGACTAAAAATATTTTCTAGAATATTTTAGAAATTTTTTGAATTTTTTAGAATTTTTGGGAATTTTTATATAATTAAAGCATATAAAATTTATATTTTATAGGTTTTTGGAATTTACTGCGAGTTCACACAATGATATTTTGTGTTAAAATATTTTATTTATATTCTAGACACTTAGAAATATTTTCTAGATTTTTTTAGAATTTTTTTGGATTTTGCTGCAATTTATTTTAATTTATTTGGACTTAAAATGATTTTTAAATAATTTTCTGAATTAAATAAATAAATACCCAAAAATCCACCCAGGGGGGCCCATCTGTCGGCGCCAACTGCTACAGTAAACTTCCTCTCTCTTTCCTATATATATACTATTATATTCTCCAACCCTAATTAAATTCCAGCAGCCTTTTGTGGGAGAACTCATCTAGGGTTTTCGACTTTCCGAAGTGATTCCCGCCAACTCCGAAGTGCTTTTCGTGCACCATTTTTTTGTTGGAATCGTACCGAGGTAAGCTTTCTGAATATGTAATTT
The DNA here is from genome assembly GCA_029216955.1 of Iris pallida. NCBI lineage: Eukaryota > Viridiplantae > Streptophyta > Magnoliopsida > Asparagales > Iridaceae > Iris > Iris pallida. The sequence continues at coordinate 6,014,999 of JANAVB010029819.1, read as the reverse complement.
ATTTTCATAGATATTATTCCTAAATTTTTGAAAAATTCGTAAAGTGTTGGTTGTCCGAAACTTGACACGTTTCGGTGTTTTCGAGATTTCGGGAGAACCAGAAATCGAAATCATGAACCGTTTGAAGTTTCGGAAATCTTACAAAGAGCTCTACGACATATATTTTTCCCAGAAATTATTTCGTTCATCTAGTATTTTAGTTATTCTGTTGAACTCAGAATTGATTGGTTGATCACCATTTTGGTCACGATTACCCATAACGGCGATATCTTTTGACCAAAGCATGATTTTGTGGCATGGTTGATTCCAGCACACTCGTGACGCTGAAATCTACCAAGGTGCACTTTCAAAATCTATAGTTCACAGTGTTTGACTAAATAGTCAACGACACGCCTCGATTTGCGTGCGATGGTTTCCAAAATTAGAAAACATGACTTTTGATGGCCAAACTTGCATGTTTAGATTATATTTAGATTATTATTAGGTTAAATGATATTTTTAAGTAATTTATTCCAGAATTAATTATTATTAGATTAGTAACCCAACTAGCCACTATTTTATGAATTTAGAACTAGAACATTAGAATTGACTTGTGGTTTCGTGTACGGTTCGTGGTACGATATGTGTTATAGGTTGATAGCTTCTAGATCGGCATTCCCTTCATCCTTTACTTGTGACTATGGTTTGTGCAAGGATTCAGGTAAGTACAGTATTGCATTTATGTTTTAGTTCATTATAACGTTCTCTATAGTTTTCTTGTTTGATATCCCGTTGAGTCATTGCTTGATATTCCATTGAGACACGATTGTGACACTATAGTTATCGTATCCTTCTTAGTGTATCATTGACCATTATTGATTGTTAGAGAGTCGGGAGGGGAAATACTCAGTAAGTACGTGAACAAACCCATTTATTTTTATTGTAGATAGCTAAGTCATACACCCCACGTATGAGTTAGCCGTACCCTATTATTGTGGATAGCCATCGTATGATGTGCCGTATTAGCCCATCCGTTCACATATTAAAAGATATTTTACACACCTAGTGGTTCTTATTTTTCTTTTATCTAGTCCATTATCTTGTTAGTTCATATCTTGCTAATTTACATCTTGCCAGTTTATATCTTGTTAGATCCCATCTTGCTAGTTTACATTTTGCTAGTTCATATCTTGATCGTTCATACCTTGCTAGTACTAGTTCTTTATATACTCTTTGCCATCATTGTTTTTCGTTGTTCTAACTTATTTTGGACTAACAACATTAATTGCAATATGGTTGTACTCTGCTCCTTTCCTGACTGGATCGTTGTTATAGGTGAGGATGACGTGTCTACTTTTGCGCTATGGACCATATGAGGGGGAGATAGAGACTCGAAGGCCAAACCATAGAAGACTAGTTAGATGTGTGGTAGTTTTCTATAATTGTAAAAGCTTACATTCTTCTTCAAATATAAAACTTCTATATTTTGTAAAGTTGATTTAGTTATTGTGAATAAGCAGTTAGTATTTATGAGCACCTTGTTTATTATGATCTAAACAACGTACTACCGCCGATACCGCGGCGTAGGCTGGACTTGGACACGTCTCGTATCCGAAAAGCGGGTGCGGGTCATGACAAATTTTTTTGGTGGCCCATGCAGGTCTGATTTTGTAAAAGATTGCGAACTTGTGGTAGTACTTAAGTTAGTCATACTACTGCAAGCCTGCGACTAGAAAATTGTTCATTCACAATTAGGATTGATTTAATTTTAGGGAATGACTAGGACTAGGAGTCCCTTATTCAATTTGACCCTTGGGTAGTTAAGGTTGCTAATTAGGCCATGTGATTTAGCCAATGATTTATTAAATTTTAAACCCTATTAGATATTTGATACGATGTTAGGATCAAAGGTGGGTAGACTATTCGCTTGGTATGTTAGGCCTTCATAGAATTCAATTTCTAATTTTGATCATTTGTGCCATTTTATCTTCTACCTTCTCTAAACCTTATTTTATTTTCAAAACTATTTTGTGATCATTTTATTTTCAATTCCTAATCTTAGTTCAATTATCTATATATTAATTCAAGTCGTCTTCGTTCATTTTGCGATCGTTTTGTTTTCAAAACTGATACTTTTATTCAAGGACATATACTTATATTTTCTTATCATGATCGACTTGTTTGAATTTATACAAGTTCCTTTGAAATTATTATGGATATAGTTGAAATAATTTTCGATGACTTACAATGGTAAGGCAGATGCTTACTGTCCCCATTTATTTAAATTATGGAGACTGCGGGTTCACTGCAGCCAGCAGCGCACTGGCGTGGCATGACCCCTAAGTTAAAATAATTTCAAGTAAGCATAGGTTGTCAAATGTTACTAAAGCTATATCCTAGTTGCATTATTTGATCCTTTGATTTATTATGTCAACATTGGATAGAGTTGATAAAGTGTTCGATAACATATTATACTTGAGTCACGAAACCAAGGGTTCACGGCAGCCAGATGTACACTGGCGATGCATGGATTCTCGGTTAAATGACTTTGGATATACTTATGATTTTCGAATATCATAGCGACTATATCTTTTATTGGCATACGACTATTAAATTTTTTTCTTTCAAATTTATTTGATGTCTTATTTCTTGTTACCACCTTCTCTACAACTAGTAGTTTTTTTTTCTCTCATATTTTTCTATTTTTAATTGTCATCTTTTAAACCTATTTTGATTTCCTTCCACTATATTTCTAAAACGTATTTAGTCTTTGATTCTATATGCCTGATCAATTTCGATCATTCATCACATTATTTTCTTGATTATATTCTTTGTCGTGCTTATTCATATCGATTGTTCATGTCATATTTGATGATATTCTTGGTTGTGCCTATTTGTATCTTTTGAAATTTCGAGGACGAAATTTTTCTAAGGTGGGTAGATTTGTAAGCCCACTTCCCAAATTTTAATTTTTATTAATTTTATTTGTTTATGATTAATTTTATGGTCATTATAAGTCATGCCAAAGCTTGTAGGTGGGCTATGACCATATTAAGGTCATATGACCTCTAGATAGGGTATATATGTATTATTTAGCTATTTTATATTTTTCTACAATTTTTGGATTTTTTAGGTATTTAATATTTAAGGTTTTATTATTTTTAAGGACTTTCAGGATTTACTGTAAGGTCATACGGGGGTATTTCTAGACCAAATATTTTTATCTGGGCTCTAAATGACTAAAAATTTTTCTAGAATATTTTAGAAATTTTCTGATTTTTTTTTAGAAATTTTGGGAATTTTTATATAATTAAAACATATAGAATTTATATTTTATAGGTTTTTGGAATTTACTGCGAGGTCACACGATGATATTTTATGTTAAATATTTTATTTATATTCTAGACACTTAGAAATATTTTCTAGAATTTTTCTGCAATTTATTTTGATTTATTTGGACTTAAATAATTTTTAAATAATTTTTTGAAATAAATAAATAAATACCCATAAATCCACCAAGGGGGGCCCACCTTTCGGCGCTAACTGCTACAGCAAACCGCCTCTCTCTCTCTCTCCTATATATATACTATTATATTCGCCAACCCTAATTAAATTCCAGTAGCCTTTTGTGGGAGAACTCATCTAGGGTTTCCGACTTCTTGAAGCGATTTCTGCCAACTCCGACGTGCTTTTCGTGTGCCATTTTTTTTGTTGGATTCATATCGAGGTAAGCCTTCTGAATATGTAATTTATTTTCATAGATATTATTCCTAAAGTTCTGGAAAATTCGTAGAGTGTTGGTTGTCCAAAACTTGACACATTTCGGTGTTTTCGAGATTCTGGGAGAACCAGAAATCGAAATCATGAACCGTTTGAAGTTTCGGAAAGCTAACACAGATCTCTACGACATATATTTTTTTTAGAAATTATTTCGTTCATCTAGTATTTTAGTTATTCTGTTGAACTCAGAATTGATCGGTTGATCACCGTTTTGGTCACGATTAGCCATAACGGCGATATCTTTTGACCAAAGCGTGATTTTACGGCACGATTGATTCCAGCGCACTCGTGGCGCTGAAATCTACTAAGGTGCACTTTCAAAATCTAGAGTTCATAGCATTTGACTAAATAGTCAATGGCACGCCTTGATTTGCGTGCCATGGTTTCCCAAATTGGAAAACATGACTTTTGATGGCCAAACTTGCATGTTTAGATTATATTTAGATTATTATTAGGTTAAATGATGTTTTAAAGTAATTTATTCCATAATTAATTTTATTAGATTAGTAACCCAACTAGCCGTTATTCTATGAATTTAGAACTAGAACATTAGAATTAACTTGTGGTTTTCGTGCACGGTTCGTAGTGCGATATGTGTTATAGGTTGACAGCTTCTAGATCGGCATTTCCCTCATCCTCTACTTGTGACTATGGTTTGTGCAAGGATTCAGACAAGTACATTATTGCATTTATGTTTTAGTTCATTATAACGTTTACTCTATAGTTTTTTTGTTTGATATCCCGTTGAGTCATTGCTTGATATTCCATTGAGACACGATTGTGACACTGTAGTTATCGTATCCTTCTTAGTGTATCATTGACCTTTATTGATTGTTAGAGAGTCGGGAGGGGAAATACTCAGTAAGTACGTAAACAAACCTATTTATTTTTATTGTGGATAGCTAAGTCATACACCCCACGTATGAGTTAGCCGTACCCTGTTATTGTGGATAGCCATCGTATGATGCTGTATTAGCCCAGCCGTTCACGTATTAAAAGGTATTTCACACACATAGTGGTTCCTTTTTTTTTTATCTAGTCCATTATCTTGTTAGTTCATATCTTGCTAGTTTACATCTTGCCAGTTTATATCTTGTTAGATCCTATCTTGCTAGTTTATATTTTGCTAGTTCATATCTTGATCGTTCATACCTTGCTAGTACTAGTTCTTTATATACTCTTCGCCATCATCGTTTCGTTGTTCTAACTTATTTTGGACTAACAATATTAATTGTAATATGGTTGTACTCTGCTCCTTTCCTGACTGGATCGTTGTTATAGGTGAGAATGACGTGTCTACTTTCGCGCTATGGACCATATGAGGGGAATAGAGACTCGAAGGCCAAACCATAGAAGACTAGTTAGATGTGTGGTAGTTTTCTATAATTATAAAAGCTTACATTCTTCTTCAAATGTAAAACTTCTATATTTTGTAAAGTTGATTTAGTTGTTGTGAATGAGCAGTTAGTATTTATGAGCACCTTGTTTATTGTGAGCTAAACAGCGTACTACCGCCGATACCGCGACGTAGGCTGGGCTTGGACACGTCTCGTATCCGAAAAGCGGGTGTGGGTCGTGACAAGATCCTAGACTTTAATCCTATACGCAGGCTTGCTTGGTATGGTAAAGTAACCAAACAATTTATCTTGACCTGCATGGGCCACCACACTACTTGTTGCCAATTATATTGCCTTACCTTGAACTTGAGGTTCCTTATATTTAGCTTATCCCCGATGTGCTCCTCATCCAACTACTCACGGTCCACTATGATATAATTAGTCATCCAATGTAGGCAATATACTATACTTATTCTAGAACTGTAACATTTATGAACATTTCTCGACCTTCCTTATATATATCGTTCATACTTCCATTACTTCAACCTAGATATATTAAAATAGGTTAATCCTTGAGTCCAACTATTTTCATTTATCTGCCAAACCCTTAATCAAATATTTCTAATCTTAATTTTAAAGCTACACCATTTGGTTACCCAAGCATCAAACCACCCAAACATTAGATCTTACAGTTTATCTAACTATTATAACTTAGTCATTAAGTTAACATTAATTAAGGAGGTAATAAGGATCTAAGTCTGATACTAGACATCATGAGGTAACTAGCAAATTGAACCACTATGGCCTTATCACTTAAGGTTCCCTTTCTCTTGGGTAGAAATTATATCCACATAACCCTCGCGCCATAACCATAATTTGTTCTTACCATTTTACGACTCTCAAGATCTCTTAATAAATCTAAAATCTAATTTGTTTACCAAGCGTCTCTCCATTCATAGTCCATTATTATGGTTAGTAATGGTAGAATATCCCCAATACTCGAATTTTACCGATTACCAAGACAAAGTGTCAACTATTAACCTAACCACAACTATGTCTTACTAGTTCGAAATCTACCGTCCAATCTACCCATAGATTTCCTCCAACATGGTCTAAGCCCCAAGATTTAAGATTCATCCATCTCTTGATCCCCATAGCTCATTTCTCCTATACTTGTGTTATTATATTTCTCAAGCACGGCCTCGGATTCAAACCCTGATATAGATTCCTTGTGCTAATTTTATCAATATTGGTTTGTCAACATTTCTTTTACAATTTCCCTTTTTATATCTGTCCTCTCTGTATAATCTAAACTTCTTTTCCTAAATTTCTTCTTGAGTTTTGACCCTTCCTAAATTCTATTTGATCCCTTGAGTCTTTACGGGTTTCATCCTCTTATTCCGTAATCCATTTCTCGTTTAATCCTTTAAGCCAATATTTCCTTCTCTACAAAGATAATTTTGTTATGTTTTCATTTCACATCCTCCGTGTGTAAACATCTAAATCACCGAGTGTAAACATCTAAATCGAATGCAGTCGTAAAACCAGTATTGTCCTTGTAAAAGCTCATACTCGTTATTCGTTTCAGAACTTTTCCATGTATAATGTCACCAACTATTACACTCAAGTTAATCATGCTTACAATATATCAATTCACAACTCATTCTTTTTAGTTTGCATTCTTTTTTTCCCCACTAATTATACCCTGAGTTATTAAAACAAAATTACAAAAATTGATCCATTCCTAATCTCAGATAACATTTCCAAAGTCAGAGTCCAATGCTCCGTTTCCTCAAGTCCACAACACATTTATTCATTCCATCTTGGGCTATATATAACTAACCATAGCACTTAACTATGCATTTATAAATCTTCCTAGGGTATTTGAATGGTTGCAATCAAACAATTCTTCTAGCTTCCAATATTTTGAAATCAATTCTAACTTAGGCAATAGGTAGGGTCTATTTGATTCTAAGTCCGTGCTGCTTGGTTCAATTCTTATATGAGAAATTTTGACTTACCCCCCACTTGCATTACCCATATTAAGGGTGCACCCCACAGTTTTGCATTAATGAAGAAATACCCCTATTTTTGACGGAAACCGTCAAAAAAATGAATTATGGACGAAAATGCCCTTGGGTTCTTCCTTCCTCTTTGTTTTTTCTTCCCCCTCCCCTTCCGGCCACCCCCCTCCCCGCCACCGCTCTCCCCTTCCCATCCACCGCCACCGCCATCGCTACCCCCCTCCCCACCTCCGACGGGCGGCGGCAACAGCAGCGACAGCGCGGCGGCGACGGCAACACGGCGGTGGCAGCAGTTGCAGCGGCGGCGCGGCGGCGGCAGGAGCGACGGCGGCGGCGGCGGCAGAGGCAGGGAGGGGAAGGGGAGCGGAGGCGATGGCGGGGAGGGGGGAGCGGGGCCGGGGGCGGGGGGGGGGGGGAAGAAAAAACAAAGAAGAAGGAAGAACCCAAGGGCATTTTCGTCCAAAATTCAATTTTTTGATGATTTTCGTCCAAAATGGGGGTATTTCTTCATTAATGCAAAACTGTGGGGTGCACCCTTAATATGGGTAATGCAAGTGGGGGGTAAGTCAAAATTCTCTTCTTATATTAAACTTTATACCCTCAATCTTTTCTAACTAAAATATTTGGAAAGGATATACTCTAACCTTTCTTACTATGGGGACCATCTTATTACAAAACAATTATGTTAAGTATGCCTTCTTTAACTTGACGAAGATATGCTTATGGAGAAAATCACTACGCACGAGCGTTCGCCTTTCCGAAATTGGGAGAGACGAGAAACAATAATAAGGAGTTCAAGAATGGCATGATTGAACAAAAATACGAGATTCAAAGGCGATAATAGAAATCAAAGAAAATTTCAGTAGCAATTGTGGATTGAGATCCTAACACAAATATCTTATCATGTCACGATCCGCACCCGGAAGTTCGGGCACGAATATGTGAAAAGACGTCCAACCTGCGTCGCAGAGTCGGCGGCAGTAAGCTGTCTAATCCTCAAGTATATCCAATCCTACAACATAATGTAAATCATGATATCCAGATTCTAACTCAACCACAAGTGCTAATAGGTTGATATGAAATAGATGACAAGTCCAGAGAAGTCAAATACAATAATCCCAGAATAGAGTACATCTCAGCAAATCTTCTGACAATAGAATTCTAATCAACTGAAAATAGATATCTAGTGGTATGGATTCTTGTAACTAGTGTGCAAGGGTTATAAATTTTTGGATATCATGTGTTTGATAGGGTAGAGTAACCAAAGGTAGGTAGACGTCCCCACTATAGAAATAAATATATGATCATACTAGGTTACGCACTTATGATAGTCGCTTGATTACGAATAGAGTGGTAGTTTTAGTATAGAGATCGACCCTCTACAAGAAGAACCCTCTACAAGAAGAACCTAAACAGCCTAACCGACCCATTTACTATTATGCCTTATCGGTTGTATAGTTAGGAAGGGTAGGTATCACTTAGTCTGGTCAGGTAAAAGACTTATATAAGTTTGATAAAATGTGGTTAGGAGGATATAGTTAGACGTTTAGATTAGATGCACAATTTAGAAGCTCTACCTAGATAATCACAATAACCTATGAGTTTCCCTAGTAGGTAAATAAGTTGGCAACCTTTCAAATTTAGGAAGGAGATAGTGGCCATGGATGGTAGAAAAACAATTACCGATAGTTGAGTTAGTATTAGCTTGCCAGTTATTTTTTTAGGCTAGAGTGGCAATCTTTTAGAGTACGTCCCTTAAATATTTAAAAACAAGACGAATCATTTATTTGATGGTTGAAAAGTGCCTTCTCCCTTATCATTATTGAGTTATTGAATTTCGAGGACAAAATTCTTTTAAGGTGGGTAGATTGTAAGCACCCTAATTTTAGGAAATGATTTTTAATTTATTTTATATGATTTTTATATATTAAATCATATTTTATTTTAATTATGACTATAGATGTACTTTTTCGTAGCTTTGATTTTGAAGCATAATAATTATCTATTTCTCAAATCTACTTCCATCATCATATTTTAGACGAGTCCACCTTCAGTTTGAGATATCATGTCCCATCCAAGCATGTTCTCTTGTGCTATATTTTTTCATGTACAACTTTAGGGATAAAATAGTCATTTTAGTCTCTATCGTAAAATTTGACTAGCTTTCCAAGTAGCAATAATGGCACAACTCCGATCTAAATATTAATCTAATATATGGTTTTGACTATTTCAACCCTACTACGCACATGTCAATGGTGTGCCGCTCAATTGGGTTTACATGTGCTATTTAATTTTAAGTGGCACAAAAGTCGAAACTATAGACACATTGGAATCAAATCGATCACAAAAATTCTACCGACCCAAAACTTATCCAAGTAGGGTTCGTAAAGCATATTCTAGGGTGCCCAAATCTCTTAAATCTACTTTAGATTGATTTTTATGAATTAATGGCTGCAATATTGATTTAAATATATTTTTAAATCAACTCTATAACGACTTTCCTAATTTGGACTCAATCAAATCTCTTTGAGATACACCTTTGATTTAAATCATCAAATCTCAACCAAATCTCCTCAAACCAAATCCAAATCAATCCCCACTTCCTCTTTCTCACATAGACCCCTTCACTCTATGATGACCGAATATACTTTATATATTTATGCTCTAGAAACCGAGCTCCTCCTATTTATTTTCTATTTTCACACTTTTCTTTCCACCCAACAGAAACTCATCACCCCAACCTTTTTCAACCCTCCTACCACCTTTATCTCGACCCTAGGATACCCCCATAACGTCCCGGCACATTTCTGAGGAGTCTCAGCCCCTAATTTGATCGATACGAGGCACGGAAGGCACCCTAAGCCGACCAAACTTGTGTTAAATTTATCGTAACATGTTAGTCGACTTGTAGACTAAGTTTCATCTACTTTTTCTCATCCGATTCTCCTCAAACCAAAACCAAAAGTTACCACAATGTGTCTACTTCATTCTCTGATCGCTGGATCATACAGTTCCAAACAGTTTGTCCGTGGCGTCGATTCTACGACAAGGTATCCAGAACCAATAAGATCTGTTGCAAGCAATTTTTTGCCTACCTAAGTTCAGATGTGATCCTTCTAATATTTTTATTCATAAAATAGACATCGAATGCTTTCTAAGCATATCTATATTTTAGGCTTTGAGTTCGTTTGCTATTTTTAAAAATTTATGACATTTGCCATAACACTGTAACTCCGAAAATCCTGTGTTCTTTGTGTCCAAAAGTTCCCATACTTCATAAAAATCTACTAAAATATTTGTTGTACAAGGTTTAATGTTGAAACCCTTATTTTAACTAATTTTTAGATTTTTTTACAGAATTTAATATTTTTAAATATTTATTATTTCGGGTCTAAAATCGTATACCAAGTTTAGGAATAATGTTGTAGAATCAATACAAGTCTTGTAAACAAAATTTTTTATGTATAAAATATATTGTTTATTATTATAGAATATTTATAAATATTTTATAGAATTAAAAGCGATATTTTTATTGTACAAGCATGAAAAAGCGCAGAAGACGTCAGAAGCGCAGGAGACCCATAAATTTCTGCGCGCTTCAAAACTCAGATAGTGCATAAAGGAAAGTTCTTTATTAAAATTACGTTTACAAAAGATCTATACAGACTCTTCATGGCTACATATAAAGACTAAAGACTAAAGCACAAACTATAAAATGTGCGGTCTTCAGAAGCGCAGACCCCAAAAGCGCAACAGTGTCAAAGCGAATCACTTCCTCGTAAGAGCGAGCCACTTCCTAGTCAGACGTGGAGGAATTCCAATTTGGCTAATGAAGCAGCTATTGGCCCAAGCAAGAACACAGCTCCTGCGCGAAGCTCATAGCACTACCTGCGGCTCTTCCAACATAATTGGGCACGCAGCTCCTCCCACTCCAATATGGATAATGAAGCCATTATTGAGCAGGACAGAGCACAACCTGTGGCTCTTCGGATTGGCAATCAATCCAAATTCGGTAGCTTGGACTTCGAAGACCTCCAAGATGTTATTCAAGTTCGAACTCCTTATGCCAAACGTTCAAGTACATCTCAAAACTCTGTAGTTTTTCTTCTGCAAGAACACAACTTCTTTGAACGAAGAGATCTACTAGCAAAGGTCGACTTATGCAAGGCCCGTGGCCATTCAAAGCTAAGTCGGGGTCGAGCATGACTGGAAACTATGAGCAATGTCTTACCCAAAAAGCTTCTCTTTATATAGGCCGTGTGGTCCAATCCACATGCCATGTGGCAGTCGGTCAAAGGCTCCGGAGTAATAGGATGAACCTAGGACTCAACACAATGAATCTCATTTAGTAGATTCATTTGACTCAGCTTTTAGTCACCGCTCCTCGAGCCCCCCAAAATGGCGGCAATTAAAGGGGTGTTGACTTAGCCATTCAAGGACAGCCATTAAATTTTCTTAAGAGCACAACGACTTAGAAGCTTCATAAAAGTGCAACTCCCTCAGTATCCCAGTAGTGCAGCTCCTTCATAGCTACCTAGAAGTGCAGTTCCTTCATAGTCGTCCTATCACGCCCCGATTTCGTAAAATCGATAGTCGTCCTCCGGGCGTGATGCCGTGTGAACCTAAGTTGCGATCGCACAAGGCATAGTCATAAGGTTATCCGAAATACAACATCAAATAGAGTACGCAGAGAAATTGAACAACACATTTTAAAATAGAAGAAACTTTTTTTCATTGATAATAAAACATCATTTATATGACTCTATTACAATCATTACCGTGCGGGCTACAACATGACTCGATTACAAAATGAATGCTGATGAGATAGTCGTTCCATATATTACATCTCCATTTACAACAAAACATTTCTAAAGACCTGAAATCGTGGAGAGTCGAGACATCATTTCTTCTGGACTGAATGTGGAGTCTTTAAAAGGATCAAAACAAGCCTTCAACACACGGACGAGGCTTCAAATGTACTAGCATCGCCTTGAGCTTAGGTGGCACGCCCTTCTTGGTTCGGGATACCTATGGAGAGCGAGGATCAGTACATTACACTTTGTACTGACAAGTGGATAATTTATATGCCACACTCTCATTTGGTTCAAGAAATGTTATGACTAAATTTTGTGATCTTTCCAGCCATCTTAATAAATTTTAGACGAGCATACGATAGGCATAATATAAATTAGCTATAACTTACCCACGGCAAAACGTGCCATGCAATGTGAGACTTACCATGTTCTTTCCTGTCAATCATTATCAGTTAGCAAGTACAGTTTGTATATGTGAAGGTCACTGGCACCACAAGTCATTTTAGACTATAGCTGGGTTAGACGGCGACCCTTTCAGTGCGAGTAGCGAGCCCTGCTGTAAATTCACCGAATAACCATGTTTTGCTTCATCGAGCTCAGCTATCTTTTGCTTCATCCTATGTCGAAACGATCCCGTATCTCGGGGTATCGCTCGAGGAAGCCGTTCCTCATGCACGAGTTATCCAATGACCGTGCAAGGTTAGATTAGTTATTCAAGCAAAATCTTTAGTTCGTGAGTAACATAACCATTGTCGTCGTTGCTTTGCCATGTTATGGCGACAATTATTCAATAATTCAAAATTTATTTATCTCGGTTTTATAACAGGAATAAGGTATTAAGCATGCGACATTTTTTTGGCATAATAGTTCTATAGCGTGCGTACATGAAGAATCGTGCAACGGTTCATTGAAATCTAAGCTTTCGTGCACTTACATAACCAACTAGCATTCTATTGATTGATTTGAGATTGAAGAAGGTTATGGAAAAGAAGGGTCCAGCCACTCCTTTAATTGTTTGTTTGAGGCAAAAGACCCGTTGGTTGCGCTAGATGGCACCTACGCGATCACCTGAAATTGCATAAGCAACTGATTAGAACACTACACAATTCAAGGAGTTCGATATATAAATGCGAGTTCGAAAATGCAAGCCATAAAAACTATCAAAATATTCACGAAAACGCATTCAAAAAAACCAAATCCAAAAGGCAAGTGCAGCATGAAAAATAGAGCAACGGGAGGTCTCTTTTGACTCAGTCGTAGAGTCTATCCTTGAGGCGTAACCTGCTGAATATGAGACTTGATTCCGAAGAAGCCTTTTTATAACGAGAAAAAAATCTTAATTCAATCGTTCCCGTTCGACCGATTCAACCGATCCCGATCTATCGGTTCCGATTCACTCTGTAGCGACAGTGTTCCTTTTGTAACACCCACTTTTCTAAAATAAGGGTAATTTTGAACTTTTGTAAAGGTTTATTATTTAATAATAGGATTTATGATTTATGAAATTTTTTAATTAATTTAATACTATTTAAAATTGGTGAATTATAATTTTGATGTGTTAGCTAGTGAACCCTAGAACTGTTGAGCCTAGAGACTAACCATGACCATGGGGACCTAACCATGTGATTAGAATGACTATTTACAACTTTTTAGGCTAAGGATATTTTGATCATTTTGTGACTTTTGAATTATTTAGGATTTTGATTAATTGGTAAATTTTAGATTATTTTAATAATATTTAAATTAATGTATTGTAATTTTGGTCATTTTTTATATTTTAATATTTTGGGAATTTTTATATTTTAATATTGATTTATGGGATTTGTTTAGTCGGGTTTGAGTTTCGTTTCGTTCTGACTTGTGTTAGTGACCCGGGTAGCTTAGACTGTAGACGGGATCTCAAGATTAGTTAGTTATGGCCTACAAATCCCACTAATTAAGTTAGTGAGTTTAAACTAATCCCACTTGTTAGATTGGTTAAGTTAGAGGCTTAAATTTAACCCTTTTGATCCCAAACTTGAACCTAACTTAAAATTAACTAAGAGGACTAGTTGAGACCTTATTAGAATTTCCTCCAAGGCCCAAATAGGGTTTAATGGCAGCCACTATAGCTAGGTTAGCCTCCCTTCCTTCATTTCATTCCATCTTGCCTCTTTTCCTTCACAAAGTGTTCTTTCCCAAATTAGAGAGCTTTCTTCTTTGATTTGATCTCCAAATCCTTACATCCCTCCACCAAAACTTCCATACAACCTTCTCATACTAACAAAGGAGGGTACTAGCAAAGATTTGGAGCAAAGTACAAGGAGGAGTGTTCTTTTTGGAAGATCTTCGTGTCGGAGCCGTGTCCTTAGGAGTATCATTGGGATTCCACTCCCAATAGGTAAAACTAACCCTCTAAATTGATTTCCTATACATATTAGTTAGTTTTGAATCCATAGGATCTACCCCCATGTATGTACCCCATTTAGATTCAAATTTGAGGCCATTTGGAGCTCTCTTGAGGATTTTAGATATGTGTCTTGTGTCCTATTTGATAGATCCCAAATTAGGACACCCCATGTGTATGTATGTATGATAATAGCTTAAATAGATATTTAAATTCAGTTTTAGAATGGTTAGAGAGTGGATTGATCTTAGTTAGGATGGTTAGAATGAGTTTCATTTGGATACCTATGTTGGTATCCAAGTATCTTGGCTTACATGTGTTTCTTTTGTCCAAAACAACTCAAATTTGTCATAATATTCATCCACGTTTTTATTAACCAAAGCAACTTAGAAATGTCATAATTTTTAGTTTAGAACTCCGATTAATCTTTCCTTTTTTTTAAAAGAACTGTATCGAAGTTAGCTTTCCAAATATATATTTTAATAAGCCAAAATCGTTTTGAAACTTTCTGTAAAACTATTTGAGTGTCAGCTGTCCGAAAGACAAACGTGTTTCGGTGTTTTCACGATTTTGGGAGCTTCCGGACACGAAAATACGATCCGTTTGAAGTTTTGGAAAGCTAACACGAAGGACTACAACATACTTTAATCCTAAAATTTAGTGAAGGCTCAATTGGTACAGTATTGATTTTAAGTAGAGAGTGACTATACGACATAAGCATTTTGTGTAACCTATGAGCCTATATAGTATGGATATTAAATAAATGTAGAGTATGTAATGCATGATATGTTAGATGAATGAAATAATATTTATATGATATGTATCCTCTTTACATTAATCTATATATATATGGTTGAATGCAAGCATGTAGGAATACAATCAAAGCAATGTATGTAAGCAATGCATAAATGCATAAATGAAAGAATGATATACAATGTATGCATAAAAGTATATAATGAATGCTAGATTTGAATGCAAGGTATACATGTAATGATAGATATGAATGCATAATGTATACATAATGTAATACAATATATAATGATAGCATGTATGGTAATATAGAATATATGATACAAGCATGTATATGTCCACTGTTTTCCCTTTTCCTTACATTTTTCCTTTCCTTCCCTTTCCATTTCAGTTTTTCCTTTTTTTTCCTCTTCTATGTTTACATGTTCTATACAATGTATATAATGTATAGATATATGTAAGTATGTAATATGCATGAATGACATGTATGTAATGAAAATAAGTATATGTATGCAACTTAATGATATGTAAATGGATATAATGCCTGAACAGAAGTATGCATGTATATGGGATATAAATGAATGATATATATATGTGTTAAGGTAATGTAATGTATGTATTCAAATATATTTTGAGTTAAATATATGAGTTTGTATGCATATATTATATGTATGCATGTATGCAGGAATGAATGTAATATAATGTAGAGTATGCATATATAATATGTACGTAGGCATGTATACAATGTATGTATGTATACATGATATGTATGTATGCATCTATGTATGTATTTATAGGTGCATGAATGAATGCAAGTATGCATATATGATATGTATGTATGCATGTATGTAATGTATGTATGTATGTATGTATACATGATATGTATGTATCCATGTATGCAATATAAGTATGTATGTATGCATTTCTATAAACTGAGTTAACCTATATCCTTTTACACACATGCATTCATACATCCTTTGACACCATGTATCCCATGTCACCTACACCTACCTATCACTAAATCTGAGAATATTAATACATCCTTTCACACACATGCCAAACACACACACACACACTCACATACTTTTTTACCACTCATTCTCTCTCTATCTCTCTATATATATATATATATGTATGTGCCTATATATATAGCTTTCCTATATATATCTATGTATATGAATATGTGAATGTGAATAATATATATACATTATATGACTAAGTTTGTGTGCCTTGTTAGCTTATGGTTTAGTTTTGTGCTTGGTTTAGCAAGTGACTTAGGCTATGAGTTAGTAGCTATCTTGGATACTTGATCTGCATAGACTTAGTTTGTTTAGACCTAGAATTGACTAACCTAGACTAGTTGACCATTGTTGATCCAACCCTAGCTAGTTTGACCACAGTTGACTAGAGTTGACCTAGTTTGACTTTATAGTTGACCAGAGTTGACCAAGAGTTGACTTTGACCTAAATTGATTTAGACTCATGTAGATTGCATTATAACTTCAATTACCATATAAATTGAACTCTTTGTAACCTGTGTTGCTCTAACTAGGACTCTGTGACTCCAGTTGGCCATTTTTTCATATCAGTTGTTCAAGATATCAGACGAGTACATTCTCTGACCGTTTCATACTTGATAGGATTTATATTTATGCTCTAGATTACTTTACTTGATACTGTCATGTTGTTAACACAGATTGGTACTATATAGATCCCTTCATGAGATGTTATCCCCCTCGGGAGCATCGGATACATCATGTCATGTGCGTTTCACTTTCATCATGTATTCCTATGCTTTTACCATGCATGTGCTCTCTTGTGATTCATGTACTCTCATGTTCACGGAGCCTCCATGTTTACATTTATGTGCACCCATTTATGGGCTCCCATGTGATATCATGTACAATAACATAACCTGTCTGGATCCTTGTGTATTGATTGGGGTACGGGGAGTATAAATGGTCATGTGAACAATTTCAAAGTAGTGTAGTCATGTGCAAACTTTTATGTTTATAATCAAGCCGTTCACATGTCTATCTTGTACTCTACATCACTAGTCACTGTTAGCTCTTTACTTATAGTAGATATTTCTTTACAGTCATCTCTTTTACTTCATATATTTTCCAGCATTTCATATATCTTACTCTATAGCATATTTACATATCCTGTCATATTATGAATTGTGTGAGATGTATTGTGCTCGTTCCCGTCGTGACTGGACCTGTTGATAAATTTTACAGATAGCTTGGAGGTTACTTGCTAGCCTAGAGGAGACACAGTAGAGGTTAGAGTAGATGGCTAGAGTTTTTCTTATTTTATTTTCAGTTGTCTTGAGTTGTATTTATTTTATGCTTGTTTGAGTTGGTGTTGATAACACCGAGATTTATTTCTCTCTGTTGTACTTCTCTTGTGGATTCATAGTTATCTTATCGTACTACTTCTAGTTTTGGTGATTGAGTTGTATCCTGCTGTGATTGTCCTCCTTACGGAAAGTATATCATATTGTATTTAGTTTTAATTGTGACATAGAACAACATTCTACCGTCAACACTGCGGTGTAGGCTGGACGTACCTACTTCTCGTGCCCTACACTGGGTGCGGATAGTGACACATTTTTAGTGGTGGTCCATACAGGTCGAGATTCGCATTTGTACAAAGTCGTGGTAGTACGACGATTAGTTGTACTGCTGTGCACCTGCGATTAGAGATAAGGAATAGGTGTTTGAATGAGAGGATACTCAATCACTGTTAGAATTTCTTGAGAGATTCCTGGGACGACCCTTGAGAATCTTATTTTAATTTCGATTTGAAATCTCTTTTTCCCTTGATTTGATTCACCCTTACTTCCTGTTTTTGAATTTGATTTTGATGGTTTATTGTTGAATTTTGAAT
This sequence comes from Iris pallida, assembly GCA_029216955.1. NCBI lineage: Eukaryota > Viridiplantae > Streptophyta > Magnoliopsida > Asparagales > Iridaceae > Iris > Iris pallida. The sequence continues at coordinate 5,997,037 of JANAVB010029819.1, read as the reverse complement.
CTTGATGTTAGTTGTTGAATTTGAGTTTGTATTTATATATATATATATATATATATATATACATATATATATATATATATATATATATATATATATATATATATATATTGAGTTTGTATTTATATATATATATATATATACACATATTTTTGGAATTAAGGTATAACCTGATAACATACTTGATAAGGACAGTGAGAAAGGTAAAAGTCTACTTTATTTATGGAGTTTAGAATTTATCGCAGTCATATTTGCTAGCATGACAAGGACGTAGAGCCTGATTTAGATATACTTATCCTAGTTATGAAATCTAGATTTTCTTGCAGCCATACCGGGTGGCGTGGTAAGAATTCTAGATAACATGATTATAGGGCGTATACCTTCCTTATGGACTCTATTGTTTATTGCAGCTATGCTTACTGGCGTGGCAAAATTCTGACAACATGATTTCAGGAAGACGTGTATGGTATCAGATTTTATCTTAAATGGGTTCATTTCTTTTTAATAGTTGATGAAGAACAGATTTTATCATTATTTTTTTCTTGCCATTATTTCTTGTATTACCATTTTTAAAAAATAAAATAAAACTGTCCTGATTACATCAATCACCTATCTCGTATCTAATTCTGTCATCTATACTTTGAAACCCTTGAATCTCCATATCTTTTCACCTTCGAAAGGTCGAGGAAGTAACGTAAATCATCTAACTCGGAAAAGACTTGATTTGTTATCTTGTGATAATCTTGCTAGGGGTATAATATGATGGACCTTGATATAGGTTTAGGATAGAGAAGTGACTGAATTTAAGGATGAAATCAAGAGAGTTATATTATCAATTTAAGAACAATCATACTTAGAGAAATCTTTTGGGTAAGAATAATTTATAGATGTATTTCATAACTGATGAGGATATTCGAGGTCAACTTAGTTTTGAGAACTTGGATAAATTTTTGGTTATTGATTCTTGAGACGTTACACTTTAAGGCTATGATGTTAAATTTAGGAATTTAGTAATAGAGAAGCGATTTTAACTATATGCAATGATGATATAAAATTGATTAAGATATTGTAAGAAATGGCTAGAAACAGAAAGAACGTAAGGATTTTGAGTTATATAAAATATAGAGATTTTATAAAAATTTTAAATTTTAGGAGAATAATATTAAAGGTGTACGTTGAAGGAAATATGAAGGTTGAATTTATAATAAAGAATAAGTTTTGTAAGGCCTAGTGGGTTTAGATTTAAATAATACAAGGGGAGTAAATTGAATAAGTTCAAGGATTACATAAAACTTAATTTAGAGGCTTCGGATCCAATTTAGGACAAGGTGGAAGAATTTAGATTTATGATGATTAAGTGGTCAGTTTTGATTCCTAGTAAGAAGGGTATGCTTCATGAATAATGTTTTGGAACTTAAAAATTTAGCCTATGGTGATCATGGCAAGGTCAAATCTTTATGACGGAAGGATATAATTTTGATGGTAGTCATATAAAGGTTGATTTTTATATTGGGACTTGTGAGATAAAAATATGATTATCAAATGATAAACTTGATAGTATCAGAGAGAGATGATTAACTTGACTTTCCTATGAAATCTTTTCTCTTGTTTTCCCTTTAAAAGGAGAAATTTGACTTATTCCATATCTTTGAATCACCCTTTAAAAGTTTTCAATATCAATGAATCCTAGCTCCCTTAATCATGACCAATCGACTTTGATCATCTTTTCTTATCATATTAATATCTTGGGTCGTACTCAATTGAATTAAATTTAATTGTGACCTGAATCTCCATCCTTGTATGCTCGTGCTCAAACTTCGATGACCTTGTCCTCCATATTGCCCAAATCTTAATTATCCAGAATTGATCAACTTAGATCGTATCGAGACTAAATTTTCTTAATATATATTGTGATTGAATTTCAATGCTATTGACTTTCGTTCTTTAAACTTTTGATTTTGATTTTTCTTTGAATAGTGCCCCTTTATAGATAATTACTAGTTATCTTTATTTTATTTTTGATAATTACCAGTTTTCATATAGGATGGTAGACTGCCTTACAGCCTTGATGATTTGTTGTTTCTGTAACTTTTCAGTTTAGCACCCCAGATTGCTTGTATGTTTTAATACCCTATGACCGTTTTGGTTTAGCATGACTAGAATACCTAGATGAGACTTTCAACTGCCACCGTATGCCATGACCCTGTATGACATTCTTTTAAATTGTACGATTTAGGTAAGTTTTGAGACTTTGATTGTTGCGGACGAGACTCTAGAAGAAGTACGACCATCTTAATTTCGAGGACAAAATTTTCTAAGGAGGGTAGACTTGTAACACCCACTTTTCTAAAATGAGGGTAATTTTGAACTTTTGTAAAAGTTTATTATTTAATAATAGGATTTATGATTTATGGAAATTTTTAATTAATTTAATACTTTTTAAAATTTGTGAATTATAATTTTGATGTGTTAGCTAGTGAACCCTAGAACTGTTGAGCCTAGAGACTAACCATGACCATGGGGACCTAACCATGTGATTAGAATGACTATTTACAACTTTTTAGGCTAAGAATATTTTGGTTATTTTGTGACTTTTGAATTATTTAGGATTTTGATTAATTGGTAAATTTTAGATTATTTTAATAATATTTAAATTAATGTATTGTGATTTTGGTCATTTTTTATATTTTAATATTTTGGGAATTTTTATATTTTAATATTGATTTTACGGGATTTGTTTAGTCGGATTTGAGTTTCGTTTCATTCCGACTTGTGCTAGTGACCCGGGTAGCTTAGACTGTAGACGGGATCTCAAGATTAGTTAGTTATGGCCCACAAATCCCACTAATTAAGTTAGTAAGTTTACACTAATCCCACTTGTTAGATTGTTTAAGTTAGAGGCTTAAATTTAACTCTTTTGATCCCAAATTTGAACCTAACTTAAAATTAACCAAGAGGACTAGTTGAGGCCTTATTGGGCTTTCCCCCAAGGCCCAAATAGGGTTTAATGTCAGCAACTATAGTTAGGTTAGCCTCCTTTCCTTTCATTTCATTCCATCTTGCCTCTTTTCCTTCACAAAGTGTTCTTCCCCAAATTAGAGAGCTTTCCTCTTTGATTTGATCTCCAAATTCTTACATCCCTCCACCAAAACTTTCATCCAACCTTCTCATACTAACAAGGGAGGGTGCTAGCAAAGATTTGGAGCAAAGTGCAAGGAGGAGTGTCCTTTTTGGAAGATCTTCGTGTCGGAGCCGTGTCCTTGGGAGTATCATTGGGATTCTACTCCCAATAGGTAAAACCAACCCTCTAAATTGATTTTTTATGCATATTAGTTAGTTTTGAATCCATAGGATCCACCCCCATGCATGTACCCTATTTAGATTCAAATTTGAGGCCATTTGGAGCTCTCTTGAGAATTTTAGATATGTGTCTTGTGTCCTACTTGATAGATCCCAAATTAGGATACCCCATGTGTATGTATGTATGATAATAGTTTAAATAGATATTTAAATTCAGTTTTAGAATGGTTAGAGAGTGGATTGATCTTAGTTAGGATGGTTAGAATGAGTATCATTTGGATACCTATGTTGGTATCCAAGTATCTTGGCCTACATGTGTTTCTTTTGTCCAAAACAACTCAAATTCGTCATAATATTCATCCACATTTTTATTAACCAAAGCAACTTAGAAATGTCATAACTTTTAGCTTAGAACTCCGATTAATCTCTCATTTTTTTAAAAGAACCGTATCGAAGTTAGCTTTCCAAATATATATACTTTAATAAGCCAAAATCGTTTTGGAACTTTCTGTAAAACTATTTGAGTGTCAGCTGTCCGAAAGACAAATGCGTTTCGGTGTTTTCGCGATTCCGGAAGCTTCCGAACACGAAAAAGCGATCCGTTTAAAGTTTCAGAAAGTTAACACGAAGGGCTACGACATACTTTAATCCTAAAATTTAGTGAAGGCCATTGGTACAGTATTAGTTTTAAGTAGAAGAGTGACTATACGACATAGACATTTTGTGTAACCTATGAGCCTATGTAGTATGAATATTAAATAAATGTAGAGTATGTAATGCATGATATGTTAGATGAATGAAATGATATATATATGATATGTATCCTCTTTACATTAATGTATATATATGGTTGAATACATGCATGTAGGAATACAATCAATGTAATATATGTAAGCAATACATAAATGCATGAATGAAAGAATGATATACAATGTATGCATGGAAGTATATAATGAATGCTAGATATGAATGCAAGGCATACATGTAATGATAGATATGAATGTATAATGTATACATAATGTAATACAATATATAATGATAGCATGTATGGTAATGTAAAATATATGATGCAAGCATGTATATGTCCACTGTTTTCTCTTTTTCTTACATTTTTCCTTTCCTTCCCTTCCCTTTCCATTTCAGTTTTTCCCTTTTTTTCTCTTCTATTTTTACATGTTGAATACAATGTATATAATGTATAGATGTATGTAAGTATGTAATATGCATGAATGACATGTATGTAATAAAAATAATTATATGTATGCAACTTAATGATATGAAAATGGATATAATGCCTGAACTGAAGTATGCATGTATATGGGATATGAATGAATGATATATATGTGTTAAGGTATTGTAATGTATGTATTCCAATATATTTTGAGTTAAATATATGAGTTTGTATGCATATATTATATGTATGCATGTATGCAGGAATAAATGTAATATAATGTAGAGTATGCACATATGATATGTATGTAGGCATGTATGCAATGTATGTATGTATACATGATATGTATGTATGCATCTATGTATGTATGTATAGGTGCATGAATGAATGCAAGTATGCATATATGATATGTATGTAGGCATGTATACAATGTTGTATGTATGTATGTATGTATACATGATATGTATGTATGCATGTACGCAATATAAGTATGTATGTATGCATTTCTATAAACTGAGTTAACCTATAACCTTTTACACACATGCATTCATACACCCTTTGACACCATGTATCCCATGTCACATATACCTACCTATCACTAAATTTGAGAACATTAACACATATCCTTTCACACCCATGCCAAACACACACACACACACACACACACTCACTTACTCTTTTACCTCTCCTTCTCTCTCTCTCTCTCTCTCTCTCTATATATATATATATATATATATATATATATATGTATGTGCCTATGTATATAGCTTTCCTATATATATCTATGTATATGAATATGTGAATGTGAATAATATATATACATTATATGACTAAGTTTGTGTGCCTTGTTAGCTTATGGTTTAGTTTTGTGCTTGGTTTAGTAAGTGACTTAGGTTATGAGTTAGTAGTTATCTTGGATACTTGATTTGCATAAACTTAGTTTGTTTAGACCTAGAATTGACTAACCTAGACTAGTTGACCATTGTTGATCCAACCCTAGCTAGTTTGACTACAGTTGACTAGAGTTGACCTAGTTTAACTTTATAGTTGACCAGAGTTGACCAAGAGTTAACTTTGACCTAGATTGACTTAGACTCATGTAGATTGCATTATAATTTTAATTACCATATAAATTAAACTCTTTATAACCTGTGTTGCTCTAGCTAGGACTCTGTGACTCCAGTTGGCCATCTTTTTATATCAGTTGTTCAGGATATCAGGCGAGTACATTCTCTTATCGTTTTATACTTGATAGAATTTATATTTATTCTCTAGATTACTTTACTTGATGCTGTCACGTTGTTAACACGGATTAGTACTATATGGATCCCTTCATGAGATGTTATCCCCCTCGGGAGCATCGGATACATCATGTCATGTGCGTTTCACTTTCATCATGTATTCCTGTGCTTTCACCATTCATGTGCACTCTCGTGATTCATGTACTCTCATGTTCACAGAGCCCCCATATTTACATTCATGTGCACCCATTTATGGGCCCCCATGTGATATCATGTGCAATAACATAACCTGTCTGGATCCTTATGTATTGATTGGAGTACGGGGGAGTATAAATGGTCATGTGAACAATTTCAAAGTAGTGTAGTGATGTGCAAACTTTCATGTTTATTATCAAGCCGTTCACATGTCTATCTTGTACTCTATATCACTAGTCACTGTTAGCTCTTTACTTATAGTAGATATTTCTTTACAGTCATCTCTTTTACTTCATATATTTCCTAGCGTTTCATGTATCTTACTCTATAGCATATTTACATATCCTGTCATATTATGAACTGCGTGAGATGTATTGTGCTCACTCCCGTCCTGACTGGATCTGTTGATAAATTTTACAGATAGCTTGGAGGTTACCTGCTAGCCTAGAGGAGACACAGTAGAGGTTGGAGTAGATGGCTAGAGTTTTTCTTATTTTATTTTTGTAGTGCCCCATCCCGCTCAGTCAATTGGAGGAATCGAAATGCCGACGGCGTTCGGACATCGCCATGCAACGGCGACTCGAAGACAGCGCTCAGGTGGGGTAGTTTCGGTGAACTTGCCTCATATTAGCCTTCACATAATAAATCGCATGTTTTCAACTTGCACAAGTAGGCTTAATAATAAAAGAGATGAATCCACATAGCTAAAGGGAATAATCCCGACGGGTCGAATTGAGTTAGAATATGGAAAGGTCCAACGGTCGGCTTAGAGTTGTGTACGGCGTGCTTTGAAAATGACACTCGATCCTTCGTCCCGTGGCTTGGGAGAAGGAAAGTTGGTTGAGTAGGCGAAGTATGAACGTAACCTAAGTCATAGGCATCGCCCGCATGAATGCTTCATAAAGCATGCACGGTCCCGTCGTCCAAGGCTCGGCATAGCCTTGGCTTGCCCATGAGTTAAGTTGCGTTGAGCGGCTTGTGACCTAAGTCTAGGCACCCGAGTGACTTGGTCGTTCAAATTGGATGCGTGCACGACACGATCCGTTAAGGCAAAGCTTGACGCAGCCTTTGCTCGTTAAGTTGTTGCGAAGTTAAGTTAGGCAAAGTTATGTCGGTCGACCTAAGATATTACAAGCACTGTCCCGCTCTTTCGCGGTTCGTCCAAGTTAAGTAGTCCCACGATCTCAAGGCCCGTCGACTTGGGCAGGAGTGTCGCGCAGAGTACGATTGGCTTAAGGCACGATGCACGGGCTTAGTGTTTAAGGCAAGGATCACAATTGATTCAAAGTGAGTTTTGATAAAGGATTATCAAATAGGCATTCATGAGTTGAACCAAATGATAGGGTAACAAGTAAGGAAATGCTCGCGACCGTGGGTCGTCGAGGGGTCTCAAGGATAGAAGTCTTGGTTTTGGTAGAGGAATAACTGTGTGAGACGTCAGTTTGTGTCGAGTCTTGCATGGTCATTTGACAACTTGTCGACAAGGGCGATAAATCCTCGAGCGACAACCCTGGGCCATGGGACCGACTCGGCCTAGGACGAAACAGGGTATAGTCGTGCATAAGGTTTTGACACAGGTTAAGTGGGGACTTGCGACGGGGCTAGCTACTTGCGTCGAAAGGATCCCGATTAACAAAACTATACGTCAAGGTATAGCTTGTGATGCTAGTGGCCAAGTTCATATAGATGTCGGCAAATAGCGGCTATCCGCGTGTATGCCTTTGGATTGAGTTGAGTTGAAGGTGTGTACAGTTTAACACAAAGTATGGGCCTAAGATTGGGTTTCAACATAGGCGTCATGCTTCGGCACGAGATGTGGCGTTAAGTCTTGAGTTGTCGGCATATAAGTTGTATGGTTATGGTTGAAAGTTGGTTGAGTTTAAGTCAGGAAACCGCCGTAAGGCAAAGTTGTTTGAGTGACACTAAGATTCACAAGTCTTGATTGGGTCAGTTGGTGATCAAAGTAGCAAGGGCCGCGAGGCGGCGATATGGATGAGTCGCACATAGTTGCGAGGCACGACACAAAGGATTTGAAGCACGGTCACACGGAAATGGAGCCTCATCGCGTAGCGTCTCTGATTATGGCCGTAGGGCAAATATGACTCGATAGGTTAACGTTGAATGCTGCAAGCACGGGATGGTCTAAAGACACAAAATAGGCAAGGCGTCGATCATAAAACTGATCCTAAGGCAAGACTAGAAAGACAATTGATAAAAAGTGACTATGTTGCACAAAGTAAATCAAACGTGTTGGGTTTGTATGGGTGGGCGAGGAGCTCATTCCACCAGTACAGTTGAGTACTGACACCCACATAGTTTTCATGTGCAGGTACAGGTAGAAGCTCGTGGCACGGAGCTCGCTTGGATGCGTCGAGGCACGGAGTTCCTTGGCGATTCGAAGCGTGCGGCCTCATGGAGTAAAGACTTATACGGGACATAATGTATGGACATCGCCTTCCGAAGCTTCCGCTGGATCGACAAATGTATTGAGAGAGGAGAGAGAGAGCTGAATGACTTGTAATGTGAGCTTGAGTGAGCATAAGAGACTTGTAATCTTGGCCTTGCGCCCCATTGTAACCTTGTTTCAATATCAATAAAAGAGTGTTTTGCAATGACTTGTGTTTTGTTCTAAATTTTGCTGCTATTATTCAATGTCTCTGCTCGGGACTTCTGTGCGACGACCCCATCGCAGCTGCTGAAATCGGCCGTTATGGAACCCGCCTTGCACGAGCGCAATCTAGGCTCGTGCGGCATCATGCCTTAGCGAGGACGATCGCTCCTACGGGAGCGGGGCGTGACATAATGGTATCAGAGCACGGCTTTACGTCCTTGGACTATCGATTGAATTCTTTAACTCCATTGTTTATACAAACTCTGAAATGTTGCTTCCACAAAGTTGATATCGTTGGTGCGCTCTCTCTCAAATGTCCTACGGGATGTCCATACAATAAGTCTAACTATTTTGTAAAACGTAGGAAAACAGTTTTTGTCAAAACAAAAAAGATGGTTTGCGTAAGCACGGTTGGCTAAGTCGGGCTGGGCATATACACCAAAGTTGCGTCGACCTTAAAAAAGTCGAGTACAAAAATTGAATAGTGTCGAACCAGAATGAGTTGAACTCGATTGAGTAAATTAGGATGACTGTCAATAGGGGTGCTATCGAGCGACGATATCGTCGGTGCGATATAGATGAGCGTGCTTGGAATTCGAGGAATGGTTCGAACGGGATTCAAAGAAGTCGATTTTGATTAGAATGATAGTTTTAAGGATTTGTTGAATGACTTCATTCTTGAGTGGTGTATGCGATAGTCTCAGGAATGTCTGTTAATCGATTGAGGATACGGGGTATCGGTGAGTCTATCAGCAAGCGTCGCATTATGCAAAGCCGTAGAGCGAGTATCATTGAATAAGTTTAATCTTGAAGTTTGACGTGTTGATTCGAACATACTAAAAATAACACACACGGAACGTGCACGAGATTGAGGATTGCGCGAGTACGAAACGCGAAAATGATTGAGTAGGTGAAATCGAATCGAGGAAAAAGTTAGGGCGTACGAATAGATAACTTGATCGAGAAAATTGATAAGGATCGTATACGAAAAGTTAGTACGACAAGAAGTTAACGTGCATGAAAGGTTTGATTTTGAAGTTACGCAAATGACTCTAAGTATTGGATTGAATGTTGCTTGATGATTTGAGTTAGCAAGGAATGATGCGAATTAAGGAAATACGTTGGTCGATGACTTAAGATAGACGGATAAATGATACGTGATTTCGGATTTGAATGAATTTATCTTGTAAAGGATTCAGGGGATAATGATCGAACTTGAATTTGAATGTCAAGGAGATTATCCAGTCGAACGATGGCATCATTCGCACGACTCAAAATTGGTTGCAAAGGAAGATCGTCAGGTTACGCATATCGTCGATGGTATTGAGGCGTATCAAAGATTGATATGCGATAACTCGGGGGTACTATGACTCGGTGAATGACGATCGTACAAATGTTATTGTTCGTTGGATGCTATACTTAGGATTTTGATTGAGATGAATGTTGGATGAAAATGATTGTGTCTTGAGGGTTACGCGGATAATCACAACATCGACGATCTTGTCTTGTGCGAGCGCAACTCTAGACTCGCACATGCGTTACGTCGGATTCGGGGCGATCGTTCCGCATGAGCGCTGACATGGTGATTCATGTCGCGGGAATGATCGAACTCGAAAAATCAGGATGCGGCAACTTTGATTGTCTCGACTTGTCGATTTGATGCGGAGGAAAATTCGAGGATGTTTAGACTTGCGATTGACGAATGAATGAAACTTGAGGATTGAGGAGGTCCAATCCGCGCATCGAGAATGAATTAGTCTAGACACAAAACAAGAGTTACGTTCCGATGACGATGATTATCCTGCGGTAGCGTGCATGGTGATTCATGCCCACCGTGGATAATCTGAATCGCGTGAGATCGGGGCACAACATATTGTTAAGCTAGACGACCTCCTGATCGAATACGTGAATTGGGATGAATGACATAGGAAATGTGAAATATGAATTATGATTTAGCGATGGATTGTGTCGTAGCATGCTTGACTTGGAAGGATTGATAGGCGGAGTACGTCAGACGTGTTCGAAGAGATAGACGATATGAAATGGCTTGTTGAACGAACGATATTGATGTATCGAAGATTTGGGTAAGCGAACTTATGATAGGATGGCTTTGCTGAATGACTCGGACCCCGTGCGACAAAATGTTGGGATATGTGTAGGCAATCTATGCTTGAAGTTTAGAAATCGGAGTGATGCGAGCTTGGGTAGAAAGACCCCGTACTATCAATTTGGTTTGACCTTAGGATGGGGTCAGTGTTGATATTGTTGTTTGGGAACTATGATTCCAATACTGACGGAAAGACATAGCCTAGTAGTTAGGCAGACGTCCGAGTGCGAAGTGGTAGGAAATTGTGGAGGCACCACTCGCAAGTATCGGTTGACATGCATATATATCAAGGACGTTTGAATACGCGCACGATCTGACTCGAGTGGTGATAGCGGGATTCGCTATCACGAGGCTTGGTTGAAATGTATGTATTTTGGGGATGCCTAGAATATATGCATGATCCATACTAAGTGATACGTTGAATCAAGTGAGACTTGAGAAACAGGAAAGTGTCAAGGATTTCGAGATCGTAAGTTTTGAAGAAAGGATTGAGGGTAGCACGAGCGTGGCTCGGATTTGAGAAATGTATAGAAAAAATGTGTACGAGAAACATAGGATGTTTAGAAATGATAGGATGGCTTTGCTGAATGACTCGGACCCCGTGCGACAAAATGTTGGGATATGTGTAGGCAATCTATGCTCGAAGTTTAGAAATCGGAGTGATATGAGCTTGGGTAGAAAGACCCCGTACTATCAATTTGGTTTGACCTTAGGATGGGGTCAGTGTTGATATTGTTGTTTGGGAACTATGATTCCAATACTGACGGAAAGACATAGCCTAGTAGTTAGGCAGACGTCCGAGTGCGAAGTGGTAGGAAATTGTGGAGGCACCACTCGCGAGTATCGGTTGACATGCATATATATCAAGGACGCTTGAATACGCGCACGATCCGACTCGAGTGGTGATAGCGGGATTCGCTATCACGAGGCTTGGTTGAAATGTATGTATTTTGGGGATGCCTGGAATATATGCATGATCCATACTAAGTGATACGTTGAATCAAGTGAGACTTGAAAAACAAGAAAGTGTCGAAGATTTTGAGATCGTAAGTTTTGAAAAAAGGATTGAGGGTAACACGAGCGTGGCTCGGATTTGAGAAATGTATAGGAAAAATGTGTGCGAGAAACATAGGATGTTGAATAAGTGATAAGTCGATAAGTGTACTCAGTTAGTTTCGAGAACGAAACTTTTTCTGAGTGGTGTATGATGTAGTGCCCCGTCCTGCTCAGTCAATCGGAGGAATCGAAACGCCGACGGTGTTCGGACTTCGCCATGCAACGGCGACTCGAAGACAGCGCTCAGGTGGGGTAGTTTCGGTGAACTTGCCTCATCTTAGCCTTCACATAATAAATCGTATGTTTTCAACTTGCACAAGTAGGCTTAATAATAAAAGAGATGAATCCACATAGCTAAAGGGAATAATCCCGACGGGTCGAATTGAGTTAGAATATGGAAAGGTCCAACGGTCGGCTTAGAGTTGGTGCACGACGTGCTTTGAAAATGACACTCGATCCTTTGTCCCGTAGCTTGGGAGAAGGAAAGTTGGTTGAGTAGGCGAAGTATAAATGTAGCCTAAGTCATAGGCGTCGCCCGCATGAATGCTTCATAAAGCATGCACGGTCCCGTCGTCCAAGGCTTGGCATAGCCTTAGCTTTTCCATGAGTTAAGTTGCGTTGAACGGCTTGTGACCTAAGTCTAGGCACCCGAGTGACTTGGTCGTTCAAGTTGGATGCGTGCACGGCACGATCCGTTAAGGCAAAGCTTGATGCAGCCTTTGCTCGTTAAGTTGTTGCGAAGTTAAGTTAGGCAAAGTTATGCCGGTCGACCTAAGACATTACAAGCACTGTCCCGCTCTTTCGCGGTTCGTCCAAGTTAAGTAGTACCACGATCTCAAGGCCCGTCGACTTGGACAGGAGTGTCGCGCAGAGCATGATTGGCTTAAGGCACGATGCACAGGCTTAGTGTTTAAGGCAAGGATCACAATTGATTCAAAGTGAGTTTTGAGAAAGGACTATCAAATAGGCATTCATGAGTTCAACCAAATGATAGGGTAACAAGGAAGGAAATGCTCGCGACCGTGGGTCGTCGAGAGGTCTCAAGGAAAGGAATGCTCGCGACCGTGGGTCGTCGAGGGGTCTCAAGGATAGAAGTCTTGGTTTTGGTAGAGGAATGACTGTGTGAGACGTCAGTTTGTGTCGAGTCTTGCATGGTCATTTGACAACTTGTCGACAAGGGCGATAAATCCTCGAGCGGCAACCCTGGGCCATGGGACCGACTCGGCCTAGGAGGAAACAGGGTATAGTCGTACGTAAGGTTTTGGCACAGGTTAAGCAAAGACTTGCGACGGGGCTAGCTACTTGTGTCGAAAGGATCCTGATTAACAAAACTATACGTCAAGGTATAGCTTGTGATGCTAGTGGCCAAGTTCATATAGATGTCGGCAAATAGCAGCTATCCGTGTGTATGCCTTTGGATTAAGTTGAGTTGAAGGTGTGTACAGTTTAACACAAAGTTTGGGCCTAAGATTGGGTTTCAACATAGGCGTCGTGCTTCGGCACGAGATGTGGCATCAAATCTTGAGTTGTCGGTATATAAGTTGCATGGTTATGGTTGAAAGTTGGTTGAGTTTAAGTCAGGAAACCGCCGCAAGACAATGTTGTTTGAGTGACACTAAGATTCACAAGTCTTGATTGGGTCAGTTGGTGATCAAAGCAGCAAGGGCCGCGAGGTGGCGATATGGTTGAGTCACACATAGTTGCGAGGTACGGCACAAATGATTTGAAGCACGGTCACACGAAAATGGAGCCTCATTGCGTAGTTGCGTCTCTAATTATGGCCGTAGGGCAAACATGACTCGATAGGTTAACGTTGAATGTTACAAGCACGGGATGGTCTAAAGACACAAAATAGGCAAGGCGTCGGTCATAAAACTGATCCTAAGGCAAGACTAGAAAGACAATTGATAAGAAGTGACTATGTTGCACAAAGTAAATCAAACGTGTTGGGTTGTATGGGTGGGCGAGGAGCTCATTCCACCAGTACAGTTGAGTACTGACACCCACATAGTTTTCATGTAAAGACACAGGTAGAAGCTCATGGCGCGGAGCTCGCTTGGATGCATCGAGGTATGGAGTTCCTTGGCAATTCGATGCGTATGGCCGTATGGAGTAAAGACTTATACGGGACATAATGTATGGACATCGCCTTCCGAAGCTTCCGCTGGATCGACAAATGTATTGAGAGATGAGAGAGAGAGCTGAGTGACTTGTAATGTGAGCTTGAGTGAGAATGAGAGACTTGTAATCTTGGCCTTGCGCCCCATTGTAACCTTGTTTCAATATCAATAAAAGAGTATTTTACAATGATTTGTGTTTTGTTCTAAATTCTGCTGCTATTATTCAATGTCTCTGCTCGGGACTTCTGTGCGACGACCCCGTCGCAGCCGCTGAAATCGGCCGTTATGGAACCCACCTTGTACGAGCACAATCTAGGCTTGTACGGCATCATGCCTTAGCGAGGACGATCGCTCCTACGGGAGCGGGGCGTGACAATTTTTAGTTGTCTTGAGTTGTATTTATTTTATGCTTGTTTGAGTTGGTGTTGATAACACCGAGATTTATTTCTCTCTGTTGTACTTCTCTTGTGGATTCATAGTTATCTTATCGTGCTACTTCTAGTTTTGGTGATTGAGTTGTATCCTGCTGTGATTGTCCTCCGTACAGAGAGTATATCATATTGTATTTAGTTTTAATTGTGACCTAGAACATCGTTCTACCGCCGACACTGCGGCGTACGCTTGACGTACCCACTTCTCATGCCCTATACTGGGTGCGGGTTGTGACACCTTTCTCGCGCACCCTATGGACAAAAATGGGGACAATGTAGGGACGGGGCACTACATCATAACCAACTAACAAAAAGTTTCGTCCTCGAAACTTAAGCGAAAAAACTACCGCTAGGAAACAACGAAGGGAACTTCTCCTTCATCTCGGATTTGAGCTCCCAGGTTGACTCTTCGACAGCATAGTTCTTCCAGAGTATGCGAACGAGAGGAATGGTACAATTTTGAAACAGTTTGTCCTTGTGCTCCAAGATTTGCACCGGCTCTTCCACATATAATATGTTTGCCTTCAGATCTACCTGTCCCAAATCTACCATATGGCTCAGATCGTGCACATACTTTTCTAGTTGCGAGACATAGAAAATATTGTGCACATCTGACAATGCTGGCGGTAAAATGATTTGATAAGCTACTGGGGCGATTCACTTCAATATTTCAAAGGGAGCAACAAATCTTGGACTCAACTTCCCCTTTGCTCCAAATTTGGTGACTCCTCGTATGGGCGTTACTTTCAGAAACACATGGTCGCCTTCCAAGAACTCAAGGGGTCTTCAGTGGGTGTTGGTGTAGCTCTTCTGCCGACTCTGTACAATCTTCAGTCTTTTTCGAATGAGCTTGAACTTCTCCACGGTCTGTTCCACCAGCTCTGGACCAAAAATCTGCCGCTCTCCGACTTTATCCCAGCAAATGGGTAATCTGCACTTCCGGTCGTACAAGGCTTCGTACGACGCCATTTGGATGCTAGACTGATAGCTATTGTTATACGTAAATTCGGCCAACGGTAGATGAACGTCCCAGCTTGACTTCAAGTCGATTGTACAGAGGCGTAACATGTCTTCGAGAATCTAGTTCATCCATTCTATTTGGCCATCGGTCTGAGGATGGTAAGCTAAGCTAAACTTCAACTTGGTCCCCATTGCTGACTGAAGACTACACTAGAAACGTGATACGAACTGCCCATCCCGGTCTGAGACGATGGATACCGGTATCCCGTACAGCCGAACTATTTTATCAAGATAGATCTGAGCAAGGCGATCGACGCTCCAAGTGACTTTAATGGCAATAAAGTGCGCTGACTTGGTTAATCGATCGACAATGACCCAGACGATATCGTTCCCTCGTGGCGTCTTCAGCAGGCCAACAACAAAGTCCATAGTAATGTGATCCCATTTTCATTCTTAAATGGCAAGGTTCTGCATCTCCCCGCCTCGGTCTCTGATGCTCAGCTTTTACCTGCTGACATGCCATGCATTGCGACACGAAGAGCACCACATCTCACTTCATTATGTGCCAACAGAAGGTCATGCGGAGGTTCTTGTACATCTTAGTACTGCCGGGATGCAAGGTATATTTTGCATAATGCGCCTCCGTTAATATCTCCTTTCTAAGTTCTAAGTAGTCCGGAATGCATAGTCGACCTTTCAATCGTAGCACGCCGATGTCATCTTCCGCAAAGTAGGTCGTCTTTCCTGTTGAAATCAGCTCTCACATCTTCTTCAGGTACAGATCGTCTTCTGAGCGATCTTGATCTTTTCTCGCAAGCTCGGCTCTAACTGTAATTGTGCCAACTGCACATCTCTGAATAAAACTCGAAGGTCGATGCCCATCTCTTCAAGGTCCTGTAGTAGTCTGTTGTTGATGCACAATGAGGCAAGATATTTATGACTTAGAGCATCTGCCACAATATTTCCCTTGCCCGACGTATAGTCGATCGTCAAGTCATAGTCCTTGATCAGTTCTAGCCAACGTCGCTGTCGTAAGTTCAGCTCTTTCTGAGTGAAGAGATACTTGAGGCTCTTGTGATCGTTATAGATAGTAGCACCACAATTTTAACGCGAAGACTGTAAACCCCTAATTTGGATATTTTTATAAATTTTTATTTAATATATTTTCTTCAGTATTTTTATCATGTGGCTATTAATGTATAGGTTTTGTCAATATTTTGGTAACAAATGCTACAGGATACATATACATAGATAAAGTTGTAACAAGTTTAGGTACTAAAAGTATCATAAGGATATTATTATACTTTTCAAATTTAATAAAATTTTATTTAATTATATAGTGTTTGGTTTTGTTATCAAAGTGTATTTTATTTATAAATGAATTACTTTGCTAATGTTAATAGTAGTAGGAATTGCTGTAATATACGTATTTAGTAGGTTTAATTATGTAAGGTATTATTTAAAATAATTAAATATATTTTTGTGTGAATTTTATAAATTTTATGTAAAATTATTTGGTTTATTTTGATATAAATATTAAAAAAGCCCTCAGGTGAACAGTACCCGCGGCGGGGGGAGGGGGGGTTGGGGCACTGTTCACCCGAGAGTAACCAAGCCCCCAACCCTCTATAGCCCGCGGCCCGATCCAATGGGAAAAATTGAACGCGACCCACCAGAATATGTAACACCCAGTTTTCTAAAATGAGGGTAATTTTAAAATTTTGTGTTATTTGAATTTAATATATACTTATTGGAATTTAATATAATTAATGGGATGGTATGATTGTAATATGATTTAATCAATTGCCTTGTGTTGTGTTTAGCCCTAACCTAGATTAGTCCTAGTTAGTCATGGTTAGACTAAGTTAGATTTTGGGATTGGTCATGGTTAGTCATGGCTAGTCATGATTTATGATTTTGGCTAGTCATTAGTCATATTGATTTAGTTAAGACTAGTGATAGGCTACCTAGGTTTCATCTAGCCATTGATTTGTCTAGATTGAAGGAGAACCCTTGGATCACCCTAGCCCTAGATTTTAGGACAGCCATCCTTGGGATTCCCCCTATTTAATCCCTCCCAAAAACCCTTGCCTCCTTTATTCATTTCTCATTCTCAAGAACAAGGTGAGCTCCAACTTCATTCATTCATAACTTCTCCATTTCTCATCCTTTTTTAGCCAAAATTCTTAAATTGTAACCTAACCATCACCCTCTTGCTGTCCATGGAGGTAGAGGACTGTTTTGGGGATCTACTTGTACTCGGGCTACAGTAGGAGAGGCTGTTCGAGTGCGTTCTTGAGCTAGAGGAGAACCCATTGGTAATCTCTCAAACCCTACCTAAACTATTGCTTTATCATCATAGATGCATAGACCTAGGTCCCCTCTAGCTTCGGGTAGGATCTGAACCCAACCTGTGTCGGATATGTGTCCGTATCGGACACGTATCAGTAGGCTAATTAGGTGTTCGACTTATGTCTCAATGGATTGATTCTTGCTATTATCAAAATATTTTTGAATAGAAAATTTGTTCTTCATGTTGCTTGTGTGATTTTACACGACTGAGGTGACTTCGAGCCGTGTCCGAGTCGCACTGGACTCGTGGACACAGCCCCGCGCGCGGCCAGAGCTTTCCCTGCTGCTCGGGGCATCGTGCTCAGTGTACAGGCCACTTGGCGAGCTGTGATTGGACTGAGAGGAGGGGGCAGTGTCTGCGAACCTGTCCCCCAAGCCTCGTGTCCAACGGGGTCGTATCGGATACACGGAGTCACGTGCACTGGTCATACGCACGCGCCGTATTCAGACGAATCGCGTTCTGAAACGCGAGTTGTGTCCACTCTGGACACGACGTGGTCGTGTCGTGTTGGGTCCTATGTGTAGCCTGACACGTGGGCTACACGTGGGCATGACCACGAGACCCCACGTGTCGTGTGTCATGTCCTACAGACACGTGCACGTGTGCACGATGCTGTGCAACACTGGGTACACCCCATGTGTTTGCATCATGTTAGACACGCCCGTGTCGTGTTTCCTGGACACGTGAGGACACACAAGACACGTGTACATATGCTTTATTAATTACCAATCTGTAATTTAGTATATTAACATGTTTTGTTATTCGAAATTGAATTTCCCCTGAGGACTGATATGCAGTGTACAGTTCATTAACATCCTGAGTTCGTTTCCTTTTTTCAACTGTTTAATTAATGATTTGGTCATATGGATTGATCCTACATGTGTAATGGTTCATGCTAGATTAGTTTTACATGATAAGATTAAGTTTTTGATCAAGGAATGGAATTTAGACATTGAGTTGGACTGTTTTGATGTGACTGATACTCACTGTCCTGATATTTCAAATCCTAACTTTCATTCCAGTATTCAAACTGACTCTTGATGCTAATTTACATGTTTAATTCACTCACATATTGTTAGTTCACTGATAGGTTGTATTGGAATGATAGATTAGGTTTTTATGAGAGAGTATGAAATTCAAATTTTGGTTTGTTAGTGAACTGTAATTTGATTTACTGTTTGAACTGACATTTGAATCGCAGTTTTCAAATTGATTCTTGAATGCTATTTCCTATGTTAAATCATCATAGTGTTGTTGAACAACGGGATTCGATTAAGGTTATTAAACTGTCAATTGATTTCATTGATTAAACTATCATTTGCAAAACTGTCATTAATTTCCAACTATTGGGTTCCCTGTTAGATTAGGAACTGAGAATTGATTTCCTTTCTTTAAACTGAGATTTCGAATATGGAATGGTATGTGAAAATGTGGACTGATATTAAACTGTCAATTGAATCCCTGTTTGAACTGTTAACATTGTGTTTGAGACCACTGTTTTCATATTTAATTCCAGTTTCAACCAAATATATGTATATGTGTGTAGTTGCTATCAATTGGTTTTGTTTTGGTTGTTGAATGATGGATTGGTGTTGGGGAAATTGGGTTCAATTAGTGAATGGTTTCGAATTTGGTTGGGTAGTATATGAACTGTCAAATTAGTTCCATTTTTCTGTTTACACATCACCATTCCTGATACATATCATCAACTTATTACTGTCCTCCTTAAAACCCTCACAAACACACACAGGAACACACAAGTTCTTATCACACAAAGTCTTCAACTGAAAATTGAATTTGTTTTAACCTGGGGCACCCTCACCTAGGTAGGCACTGCCATGTTAACCTGAGTACCCTGTCGAATTTCCTGAGAATATTCACTGAACTCTAATCCTTCAGTCCTTGTTAAGCCACAATTACATGTCCTGTATCCCCATTTTCCTTCCTGCATATTAGCTCATTGCCCGCACCACCAAATCTAAGAATGGTGTGTCTTTCACACCTTGATTCATATATTCAATTACACACTCAGCTCTGTCCTGCACTTCATTCACTGCTACATATATTCTTCCACTGCACATTCACATTTTTCTCCATTACCTATCTATCCACTGCATACCACACACCCTACTGTCCATCTCACACACATTGTCACCTAGACACACACATGCATTGCATTGCTTCCTATCTCTGTTTTCACCAAGACACAAATTCCTGAGAAACACATTGGTTCATTTAACCACATCCACATTTCACTTAAACTGAAACCTGTGATACCTATGTTGCACACAGCCCCCTCATATGTTGACTACCCTCTCATCACACTCACACACACTTGTAGAAGCTGAGATCTCTTTTCACTAAAAGCCTGGATTTCAAACACACATTGCACACATATATGTCACTCACTCACAGGAGACACACACCTATCTACCCTAGACAAACATGAGATTGTATCACTCATACATTCACCTGAAAACTAAAATTTGGAACATATGTAGCTAAATACCCCACTCACCCAATGTCATGTTAGACTAACTATTTTTCTAATTAACCTTGATGCATGTGGACCCCCATGCTACATGACACACACACACATATGCAATGTTTCCCCCGTCCCTCTCTATGTATATATATAGTTGATTACCTATATGTATATCTAGTGTATGCAATATATGAATTATATATATATATATATTATAAATTATGGGATTGATGGCTTATTTGGTCTTGTGATGATGTGTGTTTACTAGCCTAGGCTTGGTTAGGCCTAGTGAGACTTGTTAGATTTGTTTAGGCTAGGACTTGACCTAGTTGACTAGTGTAGTTGACTAGAGTTGACTTTAGCCTAGTTTGACCTAGACAGCATGCAGATGCAATGTAGATTACGTTTATCATCCCATGTATACATCTTGACTTGTGTTGCTCTAACTAGGAGTCAGGTACCTCATCTCGGACAGTACATTTACTACAGCTATTCAGATACCAGGCGAGTACATTCTCTGATTATTTCATAACTTGCTAGAATTATATTCCTGCTCTAGTTTACCTTATTTGATGCTGTCACGATATTATCACGGATTGGTACTATATGGATCCTTTCATGCGATGTTGTCCCCCTCGGGAGCATCGGATACATCATGTCGTATGTTTCATGTACATCGTGTATTCCTCGCTCTTATGTTATTCATGTTTCTCACGTGCTTCATGCTCGTTCGTGCTCGCTCGTGTACTCTCATGTGCTATCATGTTCGGTCATGTTCTCGTGTATTTTATGTATAACCTATACTTCATGTGCGCCCTTCATGGGCCTTCATGTGGAATTCATGTGCACTCAGTTTCTGAGCCCTCATGTATTCTTCATGTACACCCATCTATGGGCTTCATGTAAAAATCATGTACGTAACATAACTTGTCTGGATCTTTGTGTATTGATTGGGGTATGGAGGAGTATAAATAGTCATGTGAACAATTCCAAAGTAGTATAGCCATGTACGCCTCTTTAGTATATTCATGTGCAAATCCAACCGTTCACATGTCGACTTTGTACTCTAAATCACTAGTCACTGGTAGCTCTCTACTTATAGTAGATATTTCTATTACAGTTCTCTCTCCCTGTTTACATCATATACTTTCTTTCAGTTTCACGTATTGTACTCTCTTGCATGTTTATATTTTCTAACCTGTTATGATCTGCGTGAGATGTGTTGTGCTCGCTCCCGTCCTGACTGGACTTGTTAAAATTTTTACAGAAGATGATGAGGAACCCTGCACCCCTTACCTTGGAGCTTGCCTAGATGACACTCGCGACCTGGACCCCTGGGGAGGTTCAGGCAGCTGCTGAGGACGATACCTTGCCTAGTGTAGATAGCTTAGACTGTTCTTCTTTTCATGTTAGTTGTTGTCCTTGATTTCAGAGTTGTATATTTTAGAGATGTTGAGACTTATGTTATTTCATATTTGTTGTACCTCAGTTGAGGATTTCTCTATCTTTTCTATTGTGCTATATTCTACCTTTAGATGTGATTGAGACTGTATTCTGCTATGTCACCTCCATTCGGAGTGTATATACTGTATAGGTACCTTATATATATTGTTAGATGATTGACCCAGGACAGCATTCTACTGCCGACACTGCGGCGTAGGCTGGGCGCTGTTACGTACTCGTACCCTCACAGTGGGTGCGGGTCGTGACACGTTTTTAGTGGTGGCCCATGCAGGTCAAGTTTGTGTAGTGGTATTCGAACTAGAGTATCACTACAGCCTGTAGTAGGATTAGGATATTTTTGGAGGTACTCAATCACATTAGAAAAAACTCTTAATCAGATTCCTGTTACCTAAAAATTTGCTACATTATTGTCTTTTCTTGAAAATAAACCGTCCTCCCATGATGTTATCGCTTCATTCTCAGTAATTTTCCTCTCGTTTGATCTGTCTTCAGGATGGTTATGAAGACGCGAACTCATCGTCTCGATCGGGAAGACACCACTGAGGGGTCTACCACTCCTCGTCATGATCAGCAAAGCCCCGAGACTGTAGCTCCTGTTATGCTAGCTCAGGATGGGATATCTGCAGCTTATGGGAGTGCACCTCTTCCTACTCCGAGACTTTCTCCTGTCGTCTCGAACGTTCTTCAGCAGCAGTCGCCATCAGGACCAGAGGACGTGGCACGGTTGTTCTCTTTTTTCCAGCAGATAGTGGAAACTCAGCGGCAATAGTTGTTCAAGAGGGGACGGGACGCTCACGGTACCAGCAGCAGTGGAGGCCAGGCCAAGAGGCCTCATGTGCAGATTCAGCAGACGCAGACACCAGTAGAAGTTCAGCAGGTACAGCATCAGTATCGGGGTCAGGACCCGAAGGCGATCAGTTGTTCCTACTGCAAGAAGTTGGGACACAACTGGGAGCAGTGCAGGAAGAGGTTGAAGGTTTGCTATTTCTGTGGGTCAGGTGCCCACCAGAAGATAGATTGTCCCATTGTACCTCCTTTTGAGGGAGCTAGGCCACCTGTAGCTCAGCACCAGAGGGGTGGAGCAGCGGACCACCAGCAGAAGGAATATCCCAGGAGCCAGGCAACAATGACTCAGGTAGCAGCAGGAGCTAGGGCTCCGACAGAGCAGCCGAGGGGACCACCGTTACAGACGCAACAGACCCCTAGACAACAGCATATTACCAGTTGCCCTTACTGTTGGAAACCAGGGCACGATTGGGGCGAATGCCGGAAGAGGCTGGGCAGATGTTTACTTTGCGAAAGATCTGATCATCGGCTGAGAGAGTGTCCCAAGTCATCGGGACAGACAGTTCAGGGAGCAGGTACTAGGGCTCCGGTAGGCCAGCAGAAGGGATTACCCTTACCGACTCCGCAGCAGAGGTATATGCAGGATCAGCAGTAGGCCAGGGGAGGCCAGCAGGAGCGAGCTTTCGCCAGGACAGTCGAGGATGCTCAGGCCGTTGGAGATCTAGTTGCAGGTTCCATTTTAATTCCATTTCCGCAATTGCCTCTTATAGCTGTCTTGAATTTCGATTTCCTCTGTTCCTTGTTGATTGATCAATTTTGTCCCGTTGTTCTTGCATTACGTTTGATTTTCTTCTGAGATAAATTATATGGGCTAGGTCACCTCGGTTATGGGATCTAGAATCTTCGATAGTCGTGTTTAGCTGGCATAGTGAGGACATATAGTCGGATTTAGGACGTATTTCTCGGATATAGGAATTTAAGGTTTTCGCTGCCAAGCATGCGGCAATGCAAAAATTTTAAATACCATAATTCTAGAGGTATGTGCCTTAGTCGAGGAATTTGTGATTATCGTAGCCTTGCTCACTAGTACGACGAAGATTCTGAGTATCATAATTTTGGAAAGATGTATATGATTAACTGATGGTATGTTTGAGACTTTGATGTGGGGTATTTGACCTAGAAGGACTACTACCATTTTAATTTCGAGGACGAAATTTTTCTAAGGAGGGTAGACTTGTAACACCCAGTTT
The DNA here is from genome assembly GCA_029216955.1 of Iris pallida. Lineage (NCBI taxonomy): Eukaryota > Viridiplantae > Streptophyta > Magnoliopsida > Asparagales > Iridaceae > Iris > Iris pallida. The sequence goes on along the minus strand of JANAVB010029819.1, from coordinate 5,973,510 downwards.
TCTAAAATGAGGGTAATTTTAAAATTTTGTGTTATTTGAATTTAATATATATTTATTAGAATTTAATATAATTAATGGGATGGTGTGATTGTAATATGATTTAATCAATTGCCTTGTGTTGTGTTTAGCCCTAACCTAGAATTGACCTAACCTAGATTAGTCCTAGTTAGTCATGGTTAGACTAAGTTAGATTTTGGGATTGGTCATGGTTAGTCATGGCTAGTCATGATTTGAGATTTTGGCTAGTCATTAGTCATATTGATTTAGTTAAGACTTGTGATAGGCTACCTAGGTTTCATCTAGCCATTGATTTATCTGGATTGATGGAGAACCCTTGGATCACCCTAGCCCTAGATTTTAGGGCAGCCATCCTTGGGATTTCCCCGATTTAATCCCTCCCAAAAACTTATGCCTCCTTTATTCATTTCTCATTCTCAAGAACAAGGTGAGCTCTAACTTCATTCATTCATAACTTCTCCGTTTCTCATCCTTTTTCAACTAAACTTCTTGTATTGTAACCTAACCATCACCCTCTTGCTGTCCATAGAGGTAGAGGACTGTTTTGGGGATCTACTTGTGCTCGGGCTACAATAGGAGAGGCTGTTCGAGTGAGTTCTTGAGCTAGAGGAGTACCCATTGGTAATCTCTCAAACCCTATCTAAACTATTGCTTTATCATCATAGATACATAGACCTAGGTCCCCTCTAGCTTCGAGTAGGATCTGAACCCAACCTGTGTCGGAAACGTGTCCGTATCGGACACGTATCAGTAGGCTAATTAGGTGTTCGACCTATGTCTCAATAGATTGATTCTTGCTGTTTTCAAAATATTTTTGAATAGAAAATTTGTTCTTCATGTTGCTTGTATGATTTTACACGACTGAGGTGACTTCGAGCCGTGTCCGAGTCATACTGGACTCGTGGACACAACCCTGCACGTGGCCAGGGCTTTCCCTGCTGCTCGGGGCCTCGTGCTCAGTGCACAGGCCACTTGGCGAGCTATGATTGGACTGAGAGGAGGGGGCAGTGTCTGCGAACCTGTCCCCCAAGTCTCGTGTCCAACGGGGTCGTGTCGAAGTCACGTGCACTGGTCATACGCGCGTGCCGCGTTCAGACGAATCGCGTTCTGAAATGCGAGTCGTATCCACTCTGGACACGACGTAGTCGTGTCGTATTGGGTCCTATATATAGCCTGACACGTGGGCTACATGTGGGTATGACCACGAGACCCCACGTGTCGTGTGTCATGTCCTACAGACACGTGTACGTGTGCACGACGCTGTGCAACACTGGGTGCACCCCATATGTTTGTATCGTGTTAGACACGCCCGTGTCGTGTTTCCTGGACACGTGAGGACACACAAGACACGTGTACACATGCTTTATTAATTACCAATCTGTAATTTAGCATATTAACATGTTTTGTTATTCGAAATTGAATTTCCCCTGAGGACTGATATGCAGTGTACAGTTCATTAACATCCCGGGTTCGTTTCCTTTTTCCAACTGTTTAATTAATGATTTGGTCATATGGATTGATCCTACATGTGTAATGGTTCATGCTAGATTAGTTTTACATGATAAGATTAAGTTTTTGATCAAGGAATGGAATTTGGACATTGAGTTGGACTGTTTTGATGTGACTGATACTCACTGTCCTGATATTTCAAATCCTAACTTTCATTCCAGTATTCAAACTGACTCTTGATGCTAATTTACATGTTTAATTCACTCACATATTGTTAGTTCACTGATAGGTTGTATTGGCATGATAGATTAGGTTTTTATAAGAGAGTATGAAATTCAAATTTTGGTTTGTTAGTGAACTGTAATTTGATTCACTGTTTGAACTGACATTTGAATCCCAGTTTTCAAATTGATTCTTGAATGTTATTTCCTATGTTAAATCATCATAGTGTTGTTGAACAATGGGATTCGATTAAGGTTATTAAACTGTCAATTAATTTCATTAATTAAACTGTCATTTGCAAAACTGTCATTGATTTCCTACTATTGGGTTCCCTGTTGGATTAGGAACTGAGAATTGATTTCCTTTCTTTAAACTGAGATTTCAAATGTGGAATGGTATGTAAAAATGTGGACTGATATTAAACTGTCAATTGAATCCCTGTTTGAACTGTTAACATTGTGTTTGAGACCACTATTTTCAGATTTAATTCCAGTTTCAACCAAATATATGTATATGTGTATAGTTGCAATCAATTGGTTTTGTTTTGGTTGTTGAATGATGGATTGGTGTTGGGGAAATTGGGTTCAATTAGTGAATGGTTTCGAATTTGGCTGGATAGTATATGAACTGTCAAATTAGTTCCATTTTTCTGTTTACACATCACCATTCCTGATACATATCATCAACTTATTACTGTCCTCCTTAAAACCCTCACAAACACACACAGGAACACACAAGTTCCTATCACACAAAGTCTTCAACTGAAAACTAAATTTGTTTTAACCTGGGGCACCCTCACCTAGGTAGGCACTGCCATGTTAACCTGAGTACCCTGTCGAATTTCTTGAGAATATTCACTCAACTCTAATCCTTCAGTCCTTGTTAAGCCACAATTACATGTCCTGCATCCCCATTTTCCTTCCTGCATATTAGCTCATTGCCCGCACCACCAAATCTGAGAATGGTGTGTCTTTCACACCTTGATTCATATATTCAACTACACACTCAGCTCTGTCATGCACTTCATTCACTGCTAAATATATTCTTCCACTGCATATTCACATTTTTCTCCATTACCTATCTATCCACTGCATACCACACATCCTACTGTCCATCTTATACACATTGTCACGTAGACACACACATGCATTGCTTCCCATCTCTGTTTTCACCAAGACACAGATTCCTGAGAACCACATTGGTTCATTCAACCACATACATATTTCACTTAAACTGAAACCTGTGATACCTATGTTGCACACAGTCCTCTCACATGTTGACTACCCTCTCATCACACTCACACATACTTGTAGAAGCTGAGATCTCCTTTCACTAAAATCCTGGGTTTCAAACACACATTGCACATATATATGTCACTCACTCACAGGAGACACACACCTATCTACCCTATGCAAACCTGAGATTGTATCACTCAAACATTCACCTGAAAACTGAAATCTGGAACATATGTAGCTAAATACCCCACTCACCCAATGTCATGTTAGACTAACTGTTTTCCTAATTAACCTTGATGCATGTGAACCCCCAAGCCACATGACACACACACACACACATATGCAATGTTTCCTCCATCCCTCTCTATGTATATATATAGTTGATTACCTATATGAATATCTAGTGTATGCAATATATGAATTATATATATTATAAATTATGGGATTGATGGCTTGTTTGGTCTTGTGATGATATGTGTTTACTAGCCTAGGCTTGGTTAGGCCTAGTGAGACTTGTTAGATTTATTTAGGCTAGGACTTGACCTAGTTGACTAGTGTAGTTGACTAGAGTTGACCAAGAGTTGACTTTAGCCTAGTTTGACCTAGACATCATACAGATGCATTGTAGATTATGTTTATCATCCCATGTATACATCTTGACTTGTATTGCTCTAACTAGGAGTCAGGTACCTCATCTCGGACAGTACATTTACTACAACTATTCAGATACCAGGCGAGTACATTCTCTGATCATTTCATAACTTGCTAGAATTATATTCCTGCTCTAGTTTACCTTATTTGATGCTGTCACGATATTATCACGAATTGGTACTATATGGATCCTTTCATGCGATGTTATCCCCCTTGGGAGCATCGGATACATCATGTCGTGTGTTTTATGTACATCGTGTATTCCTCGCTCTCATATTATTCATGTTTCTCACGTGCTTCATGCTCGTTCGTGCTCGCTCGTGTACTCTCATATGCTATCATGTTCGGTTATGTTCTCGTGTATTTCATGTATAACCTATACTTCATGTGCACCCTTCATGGGCCTTCATGTGGAATTCATGTGCACTCAGTTTTTGAGCCCTCATGTATTCTTCATGTACACCCATCTATGGGCTTCATGTGAAAATTATGTACGTAACATAACTTGTCTGGATCTTTGTGTATTGATTGGGGTATGGGGGAGTATAAATAGTCATGTGAACAATTTCAAAGTAGTATAGCCATGTACGTCTCTTTAGTATATTCATGTGCAAATTCAGCCGTTCACATGTCGACTTTGTACTCTAAATCACTAGTCACTGGTAGCTCTCTACTTATAGTAGATATTTCTATTACAGTTCTCTCTCCCTGTTTACATAATGTACTTTCTTTCAGTTTCACATATTGTACTCTCTTGCATGTTTATATTTTCTAACCTGTTATGATTTGCGTGAGATGTATTGTGCTCGCTCCCGTCCTGACTGTACCTGTTGAAAATTTTACAGAGGATGATGAGGAACCCTGCACCCCTTACCTTGGAGCTTGCCTAGATGACACTCGCGACCTGGACCCCTGGGGAGGTTCAGGCAGCTGCTGAGGACGATACCTTGCCTAGTGTAGATAGCTTAGACTGTTCTTCTTTTCATTTTAGTTGTTGTCCTTGATTTCAGAGTTGTATATTTTAGAGATGTTGAGACTTATGTTATTTCATATTTGTTGTACCTCAGTTGAGGATTTCTCTATCTTTTCTATCGTGCTATATTCTACCTTTAGATGTGATTGAGACTGTATTCTGCTATGTCACCTCCATTCGGAGTATATATACTGTATAGGTACCTTATATATATTGTTAGATGATTGACCTAGGACAGCGTTCTACCGCCGACACTGCGACGTAGGCTGGACGCTGTTACGTACTCGTACCCTCACAGTAGGTGCGGGTCATGACAGAATACAACTTTGGACATACGGTTGGGTTCGTCTCCTCAAACCGGACCTGTAGACATGTAGTTTGACGACTTTAGAGACAGTAGACATTGGCACACATTTCGGTGTAAAACGGGTCCAATAGCGGATATCGTTTTGATCCGAAATTATGATTTTGCCTCTGTTCCAGAATTGGACTTTTGGACAGGCGTTTCCTAGATATATATTTTACACCAGGAACATTCTTAATGTTTGTTTCAGTATCCGGAGCCATTCGTGGATTTTGAGTTTCCATTGCTGACGTGATTGATTGTTTGGAGTTGCCATCCCCGCACTACCAGGCAAGATACCATGCTACCTTACTCTGTGATTTACTTTATCTTATTTTTAGTTATTTATATTCAGCATTACTTATCTGTTGTTAGCATTATATCACTGTACGTCCAAGTCATACTTGGGTGCAAGCGACTATATCGGTCGTTTACTTGCTTTTGTTTTATTCTCTTGCATTGACTTAGCTTAGTGACCACCCATTGATGATGAGATATTGGTATATCTCATACGGCCTTGACACATAATCACAACGAGTTGTGAGTCACATGTAGGACACGTACTCGCGTAGTTGGTCGGCCATCAATACGTATGAGACGTGCAACAGTTAAGAGTAACTGCCAATAGATGTGCATGCTAGTAGACTTAACAGTTGCTAGAGGTTTATATGAGTCATGGATGTGACCCTACTAGGCATTGGGTGGAGAGAACAGTTCCTTAACGTATGGGCCACGTATGCACTTTCCTATTTCTGATCCTGCTGGCCTCTGACATTCGATGAATGTTATGCTTTGAGGTCCCTGGTATCCTGGTAGGACCATACATGAGTTTCCTGTACCAATAGCCAGAGTGCCCATGCATCGAAGGTTTGTTCTTAACTGTATTATCACTGTAGAACTGGTAGGCACCCTATCGCATGCATCCACTTTTATTCTCTATTATATATCACATTTATATGGCATGGTGTTTTCTTGTATCTTGTTACGTCCCTCTGAGGACCTGGTGATCTCTCTAGGTGTGTGCTTCTGTGATATTTGTAGGTGTTCTAGCCAAGGCTGTGATCTTCTCCATTCCTTCGCAGAGGATTGCCCTTGGGTCGACTTGCTACCTTTCCTTCGTATTTTCTCCCGTGTATTATCCTTCTCATATAAATAGTTGGTAGTGGATTTGTCTCCGCCCAATTACATATTTAAAGGACAAATTTTATAGTTGATTTATATTATTATTCTCTTATTTGGTGGATGAGATTTAGTTGTCTTGGTTTACTGTATTTTATAGCTTATGTATACATACGAGGTTTCTATATATTGGAGTATAATACTTAGTCCCAAGTATTTTGGGACTGGGGCGTTACAAAGACAATCGCCGCTAACTCCAAGTCGTACGTAGGATAGTTCTTCTCGTGTGACTTCAACTGACTGGAGGCAAAAGAGATCACATTGTCTCGCTGCATGAGCACACATCCCAAGCCCTGGCCTGAAGCATCATTGAATATTTGAAAACCCTCTACCCCATCCGAAAGTGCGAGTATAGGGGTCAAAATGAGCCGCTGCTTCAACTCCTGAAAGGAAGGTTCACATTCGTCCGACCACTCATATACGACTCCCTTTTGAGTGAGGCGAGTCAATGGCGATACAATCTTCACAAAATCTTCTACGAATCATCTGTAGTATCCGGCCAAACCAAAAAAACTTTGAATCTCACTAGCCGACGCAGGCCGCCTCCAATCAACAACGGCTTCAAGTTTTTCTGGGTCGAATGTAATACCTTTGGATAAAATGATGTGTCCAAGAAAGGTACGCTGCTCAGCCAAAATTTATACTTGCTCCTTTTCGCAAATAACTGATTATCTCGGCGGGTTTGGAGGATGGTCTGTAGATATTGTGCGTGTTGCACTCGATCCTTCGAGTAGATGAGGATATCGTCTATGAAGACTACCACAAACTTGTCAAGGAACGGACAAACACTCGATTCATTAGATCCATGAAGGCGGAAGGAGCATTTGCCAGCCCGAATGGCATTACCAAGAACTCGTAGTAGCCGTAACGAGTACGGAAGGCTGACTTTGGCACGTCGTCTGACTTGATCTTGAGTTGATGATAGCCTGAGCGGAGGTCAATCTTCAAAAATACCGAGGCACCGTGCAACTGATCGAATAAATCGTCTATGCGGGGCAATAGATACTTGTTCCGGACGGTGGCTTTGTTCAGCTTACGGTAGTCGACGCACAGACGCATTGACCCATCCTTTTTTTTACAAACAACACGGGTGCTCCTTATGGCGAGATGCTAGGACGAATGAATCCTCTGTCAAAAACTCTCACAATTGGACCTTGAGCTCTTTTAGTTCTGCAGGTGCCATTCTGTATGGGACCATGGAAATCGGTCAGGTATCAGGGAATGTGTCAATGCTGAACTCGATTTCTCGGTTGGGTGGCATTCCGGGTAGCTCGTCCGGGAACACCTCGAGGAATTCTATCACAACGTCGGTCTGATCCACGTTTGTACCATCCTATCGCATGTCTCGAACTGACGCCAAGTAGCCTTCGTATCCTGAATGTATCATCTTTCGAGCAAAAATTGCCGAGATCACCATACAGGTCGACGATGCTTTACCACATGAGTAGCAGAATTTGGGCACTCCTGGTATGCAGAAGGTGATCTTCTTTCTTGCCCAGTCATTGGTGGCGTTGCAAGGGCCGAGCCAATCTATTCCTAGAATGATGTCGTAGTCCTTAATGTCTAGAACCATCGCATCAAGATAGACCTTTTTCCTCCTATACAGATGATTCTGCCTTTGTAGGCTAAGTTTGCGAGTAGTGACGTGCCCGACAGTATGTGAACGCTAAGATCAAGGCCTAACAGTGTCACGGGAATTTTGTGCTCGACGGTAAAGTCTGCCGATATAAAACTATACATGGCCCCTGAATCAAACAGTACACGAACTGGTTTATTATTAAAAATCAGTATACCTATCACGTCTGTATCTGAGGCGAATGCCTCGTCTCGAGTCATGGCGTAGACGTGCCCTTGAGCATTAGGACAACGATCCTGGCCATTCTGTTGTACATGTTGAGGAGCTCGAGGAGTTGGGCCTCGATTTTGATGATTTGGTTACGGCGGAGCATCCTATTTTCGCAGTCGGGAAAGTCAATCTCTGGCGTAGTGCCCCATTTTTTTCTAAAAGTGATAATCTATGTTCAAGATAGGCACTCGCTGGCATTATGTCCGATATAATTACATTTTGTGCAACAGGGCCTAGTGTTCTGTCCCTGGTTGCCCCCGTTGTTTGGACGCTTTGTAGTGTGATTGTTGCCTCCCGTATAGGTAGGATGTTTGTGATTGTAATAGTGCACAAAATCGGCAGCGACGGAAGGGTACTAGCTCTCAAGGAGCAGAGCATGATTTAGAGCATCGCCCATGGTCTTGTACTCCGGTACCGCCACATAAGCAGCAATAGTGGGCCGCAGACCTACTTTGAATTATCGCACATGACACTCCTCTGTAGGAAGAAACACAGCAGCAAATTTGGACAATATATTAAAATTTGACGCATACTGTTGTACTGTCCGGTTCCCTTACTTTAACTGCATGAATTCATTTTTCTTCTCTTGAAGAACGGCTGAGGGAAGGTACTCGACTTCAAAGGCTTTGCGGAACGTAGCCCAAGAGATCGGCGCTGAGCTGTTGTCACGTCGGATCGCTCGTTTGTGCACGGCCCACTAGTCGTGCACGTTCAAACGTAGTTGAAGTTGTGCGCAAGCGACTTGCTTGGATTCTTCAATGCCGAGGAACTCAAAGTGATCTTCCAGCTCTTCCAACTAGTCGATTGCCATAGAAGGGCCTTCGGTGCCGCTGAAGGAGGTGCAACACGCTTTCTTGAATTCTGACACTTCAAAGTTGTAACTTCTCGGTGCCGCAGGTTGACACCCGGGCTCCTTTCGATCGACTTCGATGGGTTGACCCGTCGGCTCGGTGACAGTAGGAACAGTTATAGAGTTTCCGTTGGCCACCATCATTTGGACGATCTACTGCAGTGTATGAAGCTGTTTTTATTGCATCTTGGTTTGGGCATCGAAGCGACCTTCGAATTGGGCCTATCGTGCCTCCGTCTGCTGATGTCGGTTCTCGGACTGTTTCTCCTGCGCCTCCATCATGCGCAACATCCTCTCGATGGCATTGTTAGGAGGTCCAGCCCGCGAGCTGCTCAATGCACTTTGTTCTTGCTCGGCTGCGATTTCTGCCACAGGTTCTGTCACTTCTACAATACGTAGACACACATTATTCTCAAGATATTACAGATTCATTGTATGGAACAACTTATCTCATCGGTACGAGGTCAAAGGTTTGAGACTCTAGAAGGAAGGCCAAAGGATGTAAAGTCGTGCTCTGATACTATTATGTCACGCCTCGATTCCGTAAAATCAATAGTCGTCCCCCGGGCGTGATACCGTACGAACCTATGTTGCGATCGTACAAGGCATAGTCATAAGGTTATCCGAAATACAACATCAAATAGAGTACGCAGAGAAATTGAACAACACATTTTGAAATGGAAGAAACTTTTGTTTTTATTGATAATAAAACATCATTTACATGACTCCATTACAATCATTGCCGCGTGGGCTACAACATGACTTGATTACAAAATGAATGCTGATGAGATAGTCGTTCCATACATTACATCCCCATTTACAACAAAACACTTCCAAAGACCCGGAATCGTGGGGAGTCGAGATATCATTTCTTCTTGACTCAAGAGCCAAGTTAGCAAGTCGTACCTCTTGATTTGTAACCCTTTGGTAATATAGTGCGTGTTGGAGAAGTGGCATATCGTCTTGTATTTCCTCCATCATTAGAGAGAGTGCATGATGTGTTCCAAGTCTCACAATTGAGGAGGTATGTGACTAATCCCAATCATGTGGTCGATCACTCTGAGATCACGGTAGGACCCAATTTATCATACGTGGAGCAGTAGGTAGGTATCTTGGATACGAGCGAGAAGACGCTTAGAGGAAAGACGCTTAAACTGGTTCGAGTTGCATGGGGGCACCATTCTCCGGGAGAATCAACTTGGGAGCGTGAAGATTCCATGCGTGAGCGATATCTACACCTATTTAAGGATTCTGGTAAGTTCTAGCGTGTTATTTTTAATTTATGGATTTTTTGGGTATATTAGTATTATTTTAATTTCGAGGACGAAATTTTCTAAGGTGGGTAGGTTGTAAGCCCCCTGATTTTTTTGGAATTTATTTTTAATTATTTTAATTATTTTATATGAATATTTTAAATATTAAAGTCAATAATGACTATATTAGTAGTTTACCGCAGCTTTGATTTTTGAAGCACAACAAATATAGTTTTCTCAAATCCAATTCCATATTTGAATTCTAGACTCATCCACCTTCAATTTGATATATCATGTCCCACTCAAATTTGTTTTCCAACATTCTTTTGGCTTCGCACAATTTTGGGTCAACTTAGGTCATTTGATCATATCATAATTCTAGGCCCAACTTCCAATTTGATTTTGGACTTGATATAGATCGAAATCGTATAACTCAATATATAGTTTTGACCATTTTGAGTCTATAATGCACATGCCTAGGGTGTACCATCCAATCGAGTTCCAATGTGCTACTTACTTTCAAATGGCACATGAGACTCATTAAATTGATTTTTGAGTCCAATTTGACCAGTCATGCTACTCGGACCCTAACCTAGTCAACCCTACTAGTTAGAGCCTAACTAGGATTACCAAAACGAAGTATACATGTATTAAAGGAATTTTAAAGATTAAATTACAGCCATATGCAATATTCTCTTATATCTTTGACTTGGTCAAACCACTATCCAAATTAGAAAACCTATTACTAATAGTATACTTTGGAGAACCAAATCATATCCAAATTAGATCAAACCAAAGCCTATGCCCTAATAATATAAATACCAACCAAATCCTAATATATTCCTCTCTCTTCATAACCGCCAACAACCCATATAGCCGCTACTTTTGTGCCAACCACCACCTTTTTTGTAACCCTCTCGACATTCTCTTCCACCCTAGCAACTGTAGGAGCAACCTTGCAACCGTTAGAGAGGTGCACGATGCGTTACTTGGGCCGAAACTCCGTCGAATCAAAGTCTGAAATGTTACAGCAGGTTATTCGTTTTGTAGACGAGTTTTCACCCACTTTTTCTCATCATTTACTCCTCAAACCAAAACTGAGATTTAACTTTATGTGTCTACTTCAATATCTGATCGCTGGATCACGCAGTTCCAAGCAGTTTGCCCTTGGCGTCGATTCTACGACAGGATGTCCAGAATCGATGAATCCTGTTGAGAGCCATTTTTCTCCTATCTAAGTTCAATTTTCATCCTTGTAATATTTTTATTCAGAATATAGACGTCGAGATCTTTCCGATGCATATCTATTTGTTAGGTTTCGCATTCTTGCTATTTTTAAGAATTCATGACATTTGCCATATCCCCGAACTCCGAAAAATTTTGTTTTCTTTGTGTCCAAAAGTATCATTACTCCATGAATCCTTATTAAACTATATGTTGTGCAAGGTTTAACATTATAAATACTATTTTAACTAATTTTTGGAATTTTAATAGAATTTAGTAATTTTAATTAATTATTATTTCGGGACTAAATTAATAGGTCAATTTATGATATCTATGTGTAGTATTGATATAAGACCTCTTGTGAAAGAGTTCCACCATGGAAAATGTAATATTGGTAACATATAGGTATTTATAAATAATATTTAGAATTAAATATATTATTTTATTATACTTATAAATTATTTATGATATAAGTTGGTACTTATATATTAAATATAGTGTGGTATCAACGTTATGGTAACTAGTAGACATATGATATGATGGGATAGAAAATTAAATATATGTATTATATAGGTGAGCTTTGAGGGATTGACAATGACACCGAAGTTGATTAGGACTACTCGCAGACAGCAGTTACAAGCAAGTGTGCCTTGCCATGGTTACAGATTATTTTCTTTTTCTTTCTTGTTGTTTATTTTGATTAACATCGCATGACATAGTGATGTCGATACTTAGTGTCCATTTATAGACGAGTACCGATGTCATGATGATGACACCGAGTATTGACATTAGGCATTGCGTGCATATTGACGTGTCTATTGACACGATGGACCATAGGACGCTGACACATTTATAATGCGAGGTTCACATGACTATTCGTGGTATTGATCTCGTATTAGCATTCTAGATTGTTCATCATTATTGTTATTATTTCGAGATATCTTTATAGACTTGACGTTGCTAGATTCTAGACATGGGTATTGGAGAGAACTTGACTAAAATATTAGAAATTATATTTATTCCTGTATTGCAGAATCAAAGTTTTTGCAGCCAGAGAAATACTGGCGAGGCAGGACTTCTGATAACGATATCATGGCTACATATGCTTCTCAAATTCTACTTGAACCATATACTATGCATGTTGACCTCTTTTCCTGTATTTTCTTAAAAAGTTAATTCTAAAATATTTCCTGGATTTGGCCAAGATAAGCTCAAGAACCTGTATTATTTAGTATGACAGATGTGCACTGTAGTCATCCGTCGTATTATGGAACAAGAAAGTTATTTGCAGCTAGATGCACACTGGCATGACAGTATCTTCACATGACATAATCACAGAAATATATGGTTCTCGAGTCTTACCTAGACAACGTCCTATGTATCTTGTTAGCCTCATATCGTTCTGGGAAATAATTCGACAAACTTTCCTGCTTTGCTTGACCCTACGTTGTTTGAAGTTGGTATATAGGTTTGTTTGACCCAGCCTTAGGTTCCCGTTACTTTCTACTTTTTAAATGACTAAAATAGACAAACCTTATAGTTATATTATGGAATATAAGTAAGCTAGATTTTGGTTTAATTGTGATGTTGGGTAGTTATAAATGGGTAAGTTTCTTAGAGATGGATTCTAGTGAGATTATGAGTCGAGCATGAATGTCAGGACATTGGATGCATAGAGCCTATTAGGAGAAATTGCTAGGAGTGAACTGACGGGTATCATTGAATAGGTTGATAATGCTAGACCTACGATAGAATGGACGACTAGTCGTATTTGAATTCTTCTACAGTAAACACTTTTATCTCTTTTTCTCCCAAGCTTATTTTTCAAGGCGCATCTTAGAGTTGTATTAGGAGTATTGAGGAAGGAGAAGCGGTATGCCAAGCTTAGTAAAGCATGAATTCTGCCATGATAAAGTTCCTTTCCTCGGATATGTTATCTCGGGGGAAGGACTTTCAGTGGATCCGAAGAAGTTAGCTACCATAGAGTCTTGGCCGACATCGAGATCTGTTGCAAAGGTTAGAAGTTTTTTTGGACTTGTCGGGTACTATCGCAGGTTCGTAGATAATTTCTTACGAATTGCAAAGACGATAACACGGTTGACGCGTAAGGATCATGAGTTCTAGTGGACAGAAGACCACTACAACAAACAGGGCATACAATAGCAATTTTTTTATAGCGTTCAAGTGTCCCCGCTATAGAATGTTATCAATAATAGCATTTTTTCTGCAGTGCTATAAAAATATATATATCTATAGCATTTTCTGAATGCTGTAGAATCTATAACATTCAATATGTCAAAGAAGATCTCATGTTCGAATCCTGGGAGAAGCAGCGTAAGTTTTTATTTTACATGATAAAAAATAGACTATAGCATATATGGTGTGAAAGCATATAAATTTACAAATCCCGTGCCAACACTACAACAAAATAGGTTAATAACGACACATTCTTTATGGCACTTTCTAAAATGTGTCATTAATTTTTTGTTAGTGATGACACTCTGCTAAAACGTATCGTTGTAATTAAATATTCATCATCATCTATGACACCTTAAAAAAGTATCGTAAACATAAATGTAATGATACTTTTAAAATAAGTTTTAACTGTCGTACAATATTTTATAGTAAATACAACACTTTTAAAGTGTAAAATTTTTATTCCCCCTAAATTTTGGTGCAAAAGCTCGCGCGCTCTCTACATATCCCAAAATAATTTTCTCCCTGTTGTTGTTCTCCCAAATTACTCTTTCAAAACCCTTCCTATTTCGGCTGGAGCGGCAATGCTGTAGTCTCCCCCCCATCTCCCTCTCTCCACCTCTCTTTCTCTCTCTCTCTATCTCTCTATTTCTCTCTCGGTTGGAGCGGTTTTGATCCAGCGGGAAGACGGCAACCGTGGTTTCGATCCAGCTGGAAGAGGGCTACCGCTCGTCTAAGTTTTCCATAGCCACTGGAGCGGCTTGAATCTCTTTTTTTTTCAATTTTTGTGTCGTCATATATTATCTAGGGTTTTATAAGCATAATAATTGGGTTTTTTAATCGATCATGGCTTTCCTTCCTTAGTTAGGGTTTAGAAGAAGAATCCATCAATATATAGGATTTTTATTTCTTGATAACCAATTTTCTGGAATTTTTGTGACTACTTTAATCGTTTTTAGAAGATGTTAACTTGCAGACAGTTGCAAGTTAACATACAGTTCTGTAGGTTAACTTGCAACTGTCCAAATAAATTATTCTCGTATTAAGATAATTGATGGGTTTGCGCTTCTTGTTACCTGAACAATAGGTAGAAATAACACGGAAAATGATTCTTTAATGCCATAATAAGCTGAGGAAACAAAGGAAGAAAAGTTAATTGATAAGTCACATTTAAATCAACATGATCATGTATGTATGTGAAATATACAAGATTGTACCTGGCATGACGTATATGACTTTATGTTCCTTTAACTCACCAACAAGAATCATCACAAGGACAGCTGCTACGTAGAAACAAATAAATAGATGACTGCCAGATAAAAAAAAGAGTAACTGGTTTTGCATAATCAATAACTGATGACATAAAGCATTGGGAATAATAAACTCGATTGTGGTTTCCTTTGTGAATTTGTTTCAAATGATTGAAGGTTGGTGTTCTGCACTACTTTTTAGATAGTATCAGAAGTTGCCACAAGGAGTGAGTTCATCTAAATAAATGAGCTGAGGTGAGATAGTCTTAAGAGTTGGCACTTGGTAAACAAGAGAGACTTGCTCAATTTTTTACAAAGCAAAAGATTCCCTTGGCTGACACAATAGTTGTTAAATCAACCAATTAATTACGGTTAGTTAATTCAATCTCACCAGAGCAGAAACGCCATAAAATATCGAGTGTTTTTCTCCCCAACTTGTTGGGTTTGACAATGATATCCGACAATATGTATCAAGACTTCATTTGATTCGCTTTATGAATACTTGTTTGTGTCACTGTCCAGTCAGCCACTGAGTCTGCTCTCATGATCGTTTGCTTCTTGTTTTAGATCCTTTAGTTTTTATGTTTAGTATTAGAATGTAGCTATGCATTAAGAAAGACAATTGGTGAAGAATAAGGTTGATAGCACTAGCTCACTGAGAAGCAAAAAGAAAAAAAGAATATGTAATATTGAATTGATAACCTTGATGCATTGGGTATCTTTCTCTGGGTTCCTAGGCAAGTTGTGTTTGTTTGAAAGTGTTGTATATTTGGAAGCATCCTCAAATATATCAATATATTGAACAATTTTATCAGTGGGATTTTCTGTGTTTGCTTAGTTTGCAGTCAATGTGCCTCAAACAATACTTCATATGCATGATATTTTGACTAACTAAGATCCTATCTCAAAAGTACAAGATACCCGGACTAAGTTGGTTGGCAGCTATCTCAGTCTTTTACTGATAGAGTACTAAGAATAGAATGAATAATTATAATTTTTAGAATGATTTAATAGTGCCCACTACATCATCAAAACTGTAGATAGTGAGATTTCAGGATTATTTATTTATCTAATATGGTCTTGCATATGTCGAATTATATTTTAGCTATAGAACAGTTGGATTTGTATAGTTTTTTTTTTATAAATCCAATCAGAACGAAAACCAGAAAAAAATTTGAACTTGCATTATTCTGTCACGTATCAAAACTCTAGAATCGTAATCTGCAGGATTAATATTACATGTCTATTCACACATCATATTTTAAATATTTTATTATTCTTATCTACTCTCTGGAATGTGAAGTTATCGCTTCTGATAGATATAATCATGGATAGATAGTCACAATGTCACAATCTTAGATGAGAGCAAAAGGTTATTGTTTATGTAGGTAGATGAGAGCAAAGGGTATATAGTTTATGTAATGGCTTATGTGGGTTAAGCCACACCTGTCCTGTCTAAGAAAATTGTTAAGAAGATGAGTCAGTCTTGAGCAAAGGGTAGAATCGATCAATGTGACTCAGATTTGAATTATTAGTAATATACCAACCTCAAGCACAAGTAATTAAGATGTTAACTTGCAGTCTGACACCTTCAAAATTCTACTATCTAGTTTGTTCATTCACTTGCAGCCTATATATATATAGGAAACACTTTGTTCCAAATAGAGAATGGAAGAAGACTCTAGCTTGCTTACTAGAAATAAACGTTCTTTTATGTATTTCTTTTGGTGCATGACGAGAAACGACCATCCACCCTAGAAACCGAGTAAGTTTAAGGGAGGTATATAGAATATTTTGGTGCATGACGAGAAACAACCATCCACCCTATAAACGTTCCTTTATGTATTGCTTTTGCTTTTGGTGCATGACGAGAAACAACCATCTACCCTACATCTTCTGAAATATTTCTTATCTTTTACACTTTCCTTTTCTTATGTGAAAAATCATATGTCTAAAACAGGTCGAATGATCTGCAAGGTTACCTTGCTTCTTTGTTTATCAGGTATGGATGCTATGTAGAGGTATGGATGCTATGTAGATGGTGTGGATGTCGCTTATTTATGCCTGCAAGAAACTATATTTTTTAAGAATGTCCTCATCTTTTCCTTTTCTTCTTATAACATTCAAGTCCAAGAATAGGAGATTGTTTTTAATATTTGAATTAGAGTCTGGTTACAGGGAAAGGAGTTTAAGGAAGAAGTTAATTTGGATTTTTGGTAGCAAGAGGAATAATAGTAACATATTGAGTTCTAAACTTTTTGGGCTAAAGGGAATAAAACAGATAGTAACATAGGAGTTTAAGAAAGTAGTCAAAGAGCTCATACCAAGAACAACTTGGTTGGTGTAGCTCATTTCTTTGGAATTTATTTTGTTATGTTTAATTATACTTCTTTTGAGAATATGTTCTCTTTGATAGTCTGCTTCTCAAGTTCATGGAGGTCAGTTTGCGTCTGGTTTTGCGGATGGCTCTGTCAGAATATTTGATGTTCGTACTCCTGATATGTAAGTAATGGAAATAATATTTGCAGACCATTGTTGGCATAGTTTTCTTTTTCACGTCTATATTATTAAGTATGCATTTACTCTCAAAGGTTATTATTAGCCTTTGAATTTATTCATTTCATGCTCTAAAACTTGTATTGAAGTATTATTCAAACCTACTTTTTAGGCCTATTTGTGCAAGGAGGTTGTACAAAAGGAGAGAGAAAAGGATTGTTGGAATTGGCTTTCATTCTGGGCTTAATCCACACAAGGTATTTGTCATGCTTGACTTCAACTGCTAGTCTATTTGTTTGTTGTTTACCTTGAATTGACATATGAATATTGGTGCTGCTAAACCTAGCACCAAGCTATACAAATTTTTAAACCAACCACATCTTCCAAAATAGTGTACATCATTAAATATGACTGCAACTCATTTGTACTGTTCTCACTAATGAGAAATCTAGCTTCTGCTAATGGTCTCTGGGGTCCATATTCTGCAGTTTTATATAAAGCCTCGTAACGCTACCTTTTTAAAGTGTTAAACAACACTGAAATGAATTATATCCTTAGGTTTCTGAGACCTGTGCCATTTTTTCGCTGTTGTATTGTGTGGACAAATGCAGAAACATATTGAAATGTATTGGTATCCTTTTGAATTTGCATGTGTTTGCCTAGCTCAAACCATCTTTAAATGTTCTCTTGCAGAAATTACAGACATGGAGTGATAACTGGAATCCTTTTCAAAAAGTGTGAATTAGATGTCTATATACACTGCAAATCTGGTAATACCTGCCAACTTATCAAAAAGTGTTTACAAATTTTGAGAGGGAGTTGATTGGTTATCGTAGATAGTAAATCCTTCTCATTGGAAAGATGCTACATGGGTGAGAGGATATTGTCACTGATGTCGAATACTTGTTATGGTCCTTGATGCCTCTATTGTTGAAAGAATAGCTGAATTCATTCCATTGCCATTACTGATTCCAATCACTGATGTCGAATACTTGTTTGGTCCTTGATAACTCTATTAATGAAAGAATAATCAAATTTGTTCCATTGCTACTGTTGATTCATGAATCTTGTGATACCTCACTGTTTATGCTTCGTAAATTTCACTGATTGCCATTCAATTATGCATGATTTCATGCGTAAGATCGACCCATATATTATAATTGGATACAATATTTGTAAATTTGATCTGCTGTATCTGATCGAGGTGATCTTCTTTGTTTCTGTTATTTAAGATTTTTAGTACTGTAAATTTGATCTGTTGTAAAATGAAGTTTTTAATTTTTATCTAGTTCAGGTTAGAGAGCATGTTACTGGAATTCTTGCAAGTTTACTAAGGGGTGGGGATGAGGAGCTATCTAGCCATTTTTGTGATTGAGCCTATTTTGATGCATGATCAGTTATCAGGAAAACGAACCCAGAGGTTTAAATTTCATCTGTTTTATTTTCTGTTTGTTTCCACATTTGCCACTCCATATATATGTACAGGATATGTAGCAAAAGTTATGCTCATTCAAATATCAGGTGTTGTATACAATGAGATAGTATAAATTGAATCATGGAAGAAGAGAGTATAGATTGAATCTTAATGTGTATTATGGCACTTGTATACACACACACTCTCTTTCTCGTCCAAATTTTTTCTTACAAAGGTTTTGTAGATGTATTGCATCTTAGTGTGTATTCTGGCATGTAGTTAACATATATAAATTGATACCAAATTGTTAGAAAAGTAGGAGGAATACTGGAATACAAATACAACAAAAATAAATGTTTATAGAATACATGGATACATGATCTTGTGTGAACTTATTTTTTATATAATAATGTTAATATGTTTTCTTCTCAATTTTGTGTAGGTTGGCGTGTAAATTTTTGATGTTTGTGGATATAAGCTAGAAGGAAAGAGCCGATCGAGCTGCATTTGGCCTACAGATATTTTGTATGGAAATGGAATGGTTTAGTTGAATTTTGGACTAGTGCTAGTTTACAAACATTTTGTACATATTGGATTCTCTTTACATGAAAAATTTATTTTGGACTACTATTTTTTGTACATCTTGAATGTTTTAGTAAAAAATATATGAATTTATTTATTTGGCAAACCTTTTCTATATCTTGATTGATTGAAATGGAAGTTGCGATTGAAATTGTTGAAATCAAAATTGCGATTCAACATGAATTTTTATGATGCACATGTTAATTGTATGTGATACAGAACAAGTTATTCATATATGAAATTGTATAGCAGATTTATAGCACTCATAACGTTATAAAAAATCGACATCGTTCAAAAATACTATAATAAATCAATAGCATTAAAGAACGCTATGCACCATCTACAACATTCATGAACTCTATTCATCAACAGCATTCAAGAAAGCTATAGACCATTTACAGCATTCATGAACGCTATAATCCATCTATAGCATTCACGAATGCTATAAACCATCCACAACATTCATGAACGCTATAATCCATCTATAACATTCAAGAACGCTATAATGTTATAACATTCACATGCTATAGCGGGGGCAATTATAGCGGACAAAATACACTATAGAAGGCTTTTTATAGCATTCGACGCATGCTATTATAGGCCATATTTATTGTAGTGGACCGTCAAAAGGCTTTTGAGGAATTGAATAAGAGGCTGACCTCAGCACCTATTTTGACGCTTCCTTCTGGATCGAGAGGATTCGTTGTATATAGTGATGCGTCAGGTAGTAGACTTGGATGTGTTTTGATGCAACACGAAAAGGTCATACCTATGCATCGCAACAATTGAGGGTACATGAGAAGAACTACCCTATTCATGACCTGGAGTTAGCAGCAGTGATCTTTGCATTGAAGCTATGGAGGCAGTAATTGTACGGAGAGCGTCTGGAGATATTTACTGATCATAAGAGCTTGGAGTACGTCTTCACACATAAGGAGTTGAATATGAGACAGAGGCGTTGGTTGGAGCTCATGCCAGACTATGATATAGATTTATAGTACTATCTTGGCAAGGCGAACATGGTAGTAGACGCTTTGAGTAGGAAGCCCAATGTATACTTTTGACAGCTCAGCCATAATTATTGGAGGATCTTCAGAAGCTTTGAATAGAAGTCATTATACCGGGATAACAAGGAGTACTTGCCTATATTGAAGTGCAGTCATCACTTGTGGATAGGTCTAGATTAAAAGCAATAGAGAAATTATTATCCAACGATAGTGTCAGGCTGATTTGCAATCTAAGGGTGTTAGATAGAGTAAGAAGATCTAAGTAGAATAAATAATCATCTCCATACATGATAGGACTAGCCTTGAAATGACCTATAGCAGACTCAGACTACAAGGTTGACTAATAGGTTTATGTAGCTGTCTAGTTCAGCCTCGACCTTTACCGCAAATAGGTATCAATGGTTAGGCATACTTGTAAGGATTGTATAGATTGCTTATAGGTAGAAGTAGTTCTTCGCTAACTAACTACTATAGTAGCTGTAATATTACTTATAGGAATATAGTATAGAGTTTAAGCATTGACATAGTTTATGGAGTAATTGTGATTTTTCTAGCCCTATGGTTAGTAATAGAAGAAGACTCAAGAGCCAAGTTAGCAAGTCGTACCTCTAGATTTGTAATCCTTTGGTAAAATAGTGCGTATTGGAGAAGTGGCATATCGTCTTACATTGCCCCCATCATTAGAGGAAATGCATGATGTGTTCCAAGTCTCACAATTGAGGAGGTATGTGACTGATCCCAATCATGTGGTCGATCAATCTGAGATCACGGTGGGACCCAATATATCATACGAGGAGGAGCAGGTAGGTATCTTGGATACGAGCGAGAAGACGCTTAGTGGATAGACGCTTAAACTAGTTTGAGTTGCATGGGGGCACCATTCTCTGGGAGAATCAACTTGGGAGCGTGAAGATTCCATGCGTGAGCGATATCTACACCTATTCATGGATTCTAGTAAGTTCTAGCGTGTTATTTTAAGTTATGGATTTTTTTTTTGGGTATATTAGTATTATTTTAATTTCGAGGATGAAATTTCCTAAGGTGGGTAGGTTGTAAGCCCCCTGATTTTTTTGGAATTTATTTTTAATTATTTTATTTATTTTATATGGATATTTTAAATATTAAAGTCAATAATGACTATATTAGTAGTTTACCGTAGCTTTGATTTTTGAAGCACAACAAATATAGTTTTCTCAAATCCAATTCCATATTTGAATTCTAGACTCATCCACCTTTAATTTGATATATCATGTCCCACTCAAATTTGGTTCACAACATTCTTTTAGCTTCGCACAATTTTGGGTCAACTTAGGTCATTTGATCATTTATCATAATTCTAGGCCCAACTTCCAATTTGATTTTGGACTTGATATAGATCGAAACCGTATGACTCAATATATGGATTTGACCATTTTGAGTCTGCAATGCACATGCCTAGGGTGTACCATCCAATCGAGTTTCCATATGCTACTTATTTGCAAATGGCACGTGAGACTCATTAAATTGATTTTCGGGTCCAATTTAACTAGTCATGCTACTCGGACCCTAACCTAGTCAACCCTACTAGTTACAGCCTAAATAGGATTACCAAAACCAAATATACATGTATTTAAGAGAATTTTAAAAATTAAATTACAGCCATATGCAATATTCTTTTATATCTTTGACTTGGTCAAACCACTATCCAAATTAGAAAATCTATTACTAATAGTATACTTTGGAGAACCAAATCATATCCAAATTAGATCAAACCAAAGCCCATGCCCTAATAATATAAATACCAACCAAATCCTAACCTATTCATCTCTCTTCATAACCGCTAACACCCCACGTAGCCCCTACTTTTGCGCCAACCACCAACACTTTTGCAACCCTCTCGACATTCTCTTCCACCCTAGCAACTGTAGGAGAAACCTTGCAACCGGTAGAGAGGTGCACGACACGTTATTTGGGCCGAAACTCCGTCGAATCAAAGTCTAAAATGTCATAGCAGGTTAGTCATTTTGTAGAAGAGGTTTCACCCACTTTTTCTTATCCTTTTCTCCTCAAACTAAAACTGAGAGTTTGCTCTATGTGTCTATATTAATATATGATCGCTGGATCACGCAGTTCCAAGCGTTTTGTCCATGGCATCGATTCTACGACAGGGTGTCCAGAACCGACGAATTCTATTGCGAGCCATTTTTTGCCTATCTAAGTTCAATTTTCATCCTTGTAATATTTTATTCAGAATGTAGACGTCGAGACCTTTCCGATGCATATCTATTTTTTAGGTTTTGCATTCTTGCTATTTTTAAGAATTCATGACATTTGCCATATCCCCGAACTCCGAAAAATTCTGTTTTCTTTGTGTCCAAAAGTGTCAATACTCCATGAATCCTTATTAAACTATATGTTGTGCAAGGTTTAACATTATAAATACTATTTTAAACAATTTTTGGAATTTTAACAGAATTTAGTAATTTTAATTAATTATTATTTCGGGACTAAATTAGTAGGTCGATTTGTGATATCTATATGTAGTATTGATATAAGACCTCTTGTAAAAGAGTTCCACCATGGAAAATGTAATTTTGGTAATATATAGGTATTTATAAATAATTTTTAGAATTAAATATATTATTTTATTATACTTATAAATTATTTATGATAGGAGTTGGTATACTTATATATTAAATATAGTGTGGTATCAACGTTATGGCAACTAGTAGACATATGATATATATGATGGTATAGAAAATTAAATATATGTATTATTATAGGTGAGCTTTGAGGGATTGACAAGGACACCAAAGTTGGTCAGGACTACTCGCAGACAGCAGTTACAGGCAAGTGTGCCTTGCCATGGTTACAGATTGTTTTCTTTTTCTTTTTTGTTGTTTATTTTGATTAACATTGCATCACATAGGGATGTCGATACTTAGTGTCCGTTTATAGACGGGTAACGATGTCATGATGATGACACCAAGTATTGCCATTAGGCATTGCGTGCATATTGACGTGTGCATTGACACAATTGACCACAAGATACTGACACATTCATAATGCGAGGTTTACATGACTATTCGTGGTATTGATCTCGTATTAGCATTCTAGATTATTCATCATTATTGCTGCTGTTTCGAGATGACTTTATAGACTTAACATTGCTAGATTCTAGACATGGGGATTGGGGAGAACTTGACTAAAATATTAGAAATTATATTTATCCTTGTAGTGCAGAATCAAAGTTTTTGCAGCCAGAGAAATACTGGCGAGGCAGGACTTCTGATAATGACATCATGGCTACATATGTTTCTCAAATTCCACTTGAACCAATCCTATGCATGTTGACCTCTTTTCCTGTATTTTCATAAAAAGTTAATTCTAAAATATTTCCTGGATTTGGCCAAGATAAGCTCAAGAACTTGTATTATTTGGCATGAAAGATGTGCATTGTAGTCATCCATCGTATTATGGAATAAGAAAGTTATTTGCAGCTAGATGCACACTGGCATGGCAGTAACTTCACATGACATAATCATAGAAATATATTGTTCTCGAGTCTTACCTAGACTACGTCCTATGCATCTTGTTAGCCTCACATCGTTCTTGGAAATAATTCAACAAATCTTTCTGCTTTGCTTGACCCTACGTTGTTTGAAGTTGGTATATAGGTTTGTTTGACCCAGCCTTAGGTTCCCGTTACTTTCTACTTATTAAATGACTAAAATAGACAAACCTTATAGTTGTATTATGGAATATAAGTAAGCTCGATATTTGTGTGATTGTGATGTTGGGTAGTTATAAATGGGTAAGTTTCTTAGAGAAGGATCCTAGTGAGGTTATGAGTCGAGCATAAATTCTGAGATATCGGATGCATAGAGCCTATTAGAAGAAATTGCTAGGAGTGAACTAACGGGTTTCATTGAATAGGTTGATAATACTATACCTACGATAGAATGGACGACTAGTCGTATTTGAATTCTTCTACAGTAAACACTTTTATCTCTTTTTCTCCCAAGCTTATTTTTCGAGGAGCATCTTAGAGTTGAATTAGGAGTATTGAGAAAGGAGAAGCGGTATGCCAAGCTTAGTAAAGTATGAATTCTGCCATGATAAAGTTCCTTTCCTTGGACATGTTATCTCGGGGGAAGGACTTCCAGTAGATCCGAAGAAGTTAGCTATCGTAGAGTCTTGGTCGACATCGACATCTGTTACAAATGTTAGAAGTTTTTTCGGACTTGTCGGGTACTACCACAGGTTCGTAAATAATTTCTTACGGATTGCAAAGACGATGACATGGTTGACGCGTAATGATCATGAGTTCTAGTGGACATAAGACTATCAGAAGGCTTTTGAGGAATTGAATAAGAGTCTGACCTCAGCACCTATTTTGATGCTTCCTTCTGGAACGGGAGGATTCGTTGTATATAGTGATGCGTCAGGTAGTAGACTTGGATGTGTTTTGATACAATACGGAAAGGTCATACCTACGCATCGCGACAATTGAGGGTACATGAGAAGAACTACCCTATTCATGACCTGGAGTTAGCAGCAGTGATCTTTGCATTGAAGCTATGAAGGCAATAATTG
This sequence comes from Iris pallida, assembly GCA_029216955.1. Taxonomy (NCBI): domain Eukaryota; kingdom Viridiplantae; phylum Streptophyta; class Magnoliopsida; order Asparagales; family Iridaceae; genus Iris; species Iris pallida. The sequence continues at coordinate 5,948,747 of JANAVB010029819.1, read as the reverse complement.
TACGGAGAGCGTCTGAAGATATTTACTGATCAGAAGACCTTGGAGTACGTCTTCACACATAAGGAGTTGAATATGAGACATAGGCGTTGGTTGGAGCTCATGCTAGACTATGATATAGATTTATTGTACTATCCTGGCAAGGCGAACGTAGTAGCAGACGCTTTGAGTAGGAAGCCCAATGTATATTTTTGACAGCTCAGCCATAATTATTGGAGGATCTTCAAAAGCTTGGAATAGAAGTCATTATACCGGGATAACAAGGAGTACTTGCCTATATTGAAGTGTAGTCATCGCTTGCGAATAGGTCTAGATTAAAAGCACTAGAGAAATTATTATCCAACGACAGTGTCAGGTTGATTTGCAATCTAAGGGAGTTAGATAGAGTAAGAAGATCTAAGTAGAATAAATGATCATCTCCATGTATGATAGTACTAGCCTTGAAATGACCTATAGCAGGCCCGGACTACAAGGTTGACTAATAGGTTTATGTAGCTGTCTAGTTCAGCCTCGACCTTTACCCCAAATAGGTATCAATGGTTAGGCATACTTGTAAGGATTGTATAGATTGCTTATAGGTAGAAGTAGTTCTTCGCCAACTAACTACTTTAGTAGCTGTAATATTACTTATAGGAATATAGTATAGAGTTTAAGCATTGACATAGTTTATGGAGTAATTGTGACTTTTCTAGCCCTGTGGCTAGTAATAGAAGAAGACTCAAGAGCTAAGTTAGCAAGTCGTACCTCTACATTTGTAACCCTTTGGTAATATAGTGCATGTTGGAGAAGTGGCATATCGTCTTGCATTGCCACCATAATTAGAGGGAGTGCATGATGTGTTCCAAGTCTCACAATTGAGGAGGTATGTGACTGATCCCAATCATGTGGTCGATCACTCTGAGATCACGGTGGGACCCAATTTATCATATGAAGAGCAGCAGGTAGGTATCTTGGATACTAGCGAGAAGACGCTTAGAGGACAGACGCTTAAACTGGTTCGAGTTGCATAGGGGCACCACTTTCTGGGAGAATCAATTTGGGAGCGTGAAGATTCCATGCGTGAGCGATATTTACACCTATTCATGGATTCTGGTAAGTTCTAGTGTGTTATTTTTAAGTTTTGGATTTTTTTGGGTATATTATTTTTATTTTTATTTCGAGGACAAAATTTCCTAAGACGGGTAGGTTGTAAGCCTCCTGATTTTTTTGGAATTTATTTTTAACTATTTTATTTAATTTATATGGATATTTTAAATATTAAAGTCAATAATGACTATATTAGTAGTTTACCGTAGCTTTGACTTTTGAAGCACAATAAATATAGTTATCCCCAATCCAATTCTATATTACTCATCCACATTCAATTTGATATATCATGTCCCAGTCAAAATTTTTTCCCAACATTCTTTTGGCTTCGTACAATTTCGGGTCAACTTAGGTCATTTGATCATTTATCGTAATTCTAGGTCCAACTTCCGATTTGATTTTGGGACTTGACATAGATCGAAACCGTGTGATCCAATATATGGGTTTGACCCATTTTGAGTCTACAATGCACATGCCTAGGGTGTCCATCCAATCGAGTTTCCATGTGCTACTTATTTGCAAATAGCACATGAGACTCATTAAATTGATTTTCGGGTCCAATTTGACTAGTAATGCTACTCGGACCCTAACCTAGTCAACCCTACTAGTTAGATCCTAACTATGTTTACCAAAACCAAGTATAAATGTATTTAAGGGAATTTTAAAGATTAAATTGTAGCCATATGCAATATTCTCTTATATCTTTGACTTGGTCAAACCACTATCCAAATTAGGAAACCTATTACTAATAGTATACTTTGGAGAACCAAATCATATCCAAATTAGATCAAACCAAAGCCCATGCCCTAATAATATAAATACCAACAAAACCCTACCCTATTCCTCTATCTTCATAACTGCCAACACCCCACATAGCCCCTACTTGGGCACGGCCATAACCCCCAAACCCTAGCCGACCCCCTTTCTTCACAAAATTTGATATCTCCTCGACTTCTGTGCCAACCACCACCACTTTTGTGACCCTCTCGACATTCTCTTCCATCCTAGAAACTGTAGGAGCAACCTTGCGGCCGTTAGAGAGGCGCACAATGCGCTACTTGGGCCGAAACTCTGCCGAATCGAAGTCTGAAACGTCACAGCAGGTTAGTCGTTTTGTAGACTAGGTTTCACCTAATTTTTCTTATTTTTTCTCTTCAAACCAAAACTAAGAGTTAGATTTATGTGTCTAATCCAATATCTGATTGCTGGATCACGCAATTCCAAGCAATTTGCCCGTGGCGTCGATTCTACGACAGGGTGTCCAAAACCAATGAATTCTGTTGCGAGCAATTTTTTTACCTATCTAATTATAGTTTTCAACCTTTTAGTATTTTTATTCAGAATCTAGACATCGAGATATTTCCTACGCATATCTATTTGTTAGGTTTTGCATTCGTTTGCTATTTTTTAAAATTCATAACATTTGCCGTATCCACGACTCCGAAAAATTATGTTTTCTTTGTGTCCAAAAGTGTCAATACTCCATGAATCCTCATTGTTAAACTATATGTTCTGCAAGGTTTAACATTATAAATACTATTTTAACTAATTTCTAAAATTTTTACAAAATTTAATAATTTAATTAATTATTATTTTGGGACTAAATTAATAGGTCGATTTGTGATATCTATGTGTAGTATTGATATAGAACCTCTTGTGAAAGAGTTCCACCATGGAAAATATAATTTTGGTAATATATAGGTATTTATAAATAATTTTCAGAATTTAAATATATTATTTTATTATATTTATAAATTATTTATGAGAGGAGTTGGTACTTATATATTAAATATAGTGTGGTATCAACGTTATGGCAACTAGTAAATATATGATATGATGGTATAGAATATTAAATATATATTATTATAGGTGAGCTTTGAAGGAATGACAAGGACACCGGAGTTGGTCAGGCCTACTCGCAGACAGCAGTTACAGGCAAGTGTGCCTTGCCATGGTTACAAATTATTTTATTTTTCTTTCTTGTTGTTTATTTTGATTAACATTGCATGACGTAGGGACGTCGATACTTAGTGTCCATTTATAGACGAGTACCGATGTCATGATGATGACACCGAGTATTGACATTTGGCATTGCCTGCATATTGATGTGTCCATTGACACGATTGACCACAGGACACCGACACATTCATGATGCGAGGTTTATATGACTATTCGTGGTATTGATCTCGTATTAGCATTCTAGATTGTTCATCATTATTGCTATTATTTCGAGATGACTTTACAGACTTGACGTTGCTAGATTCTAAACATGGAGATTAGGGAGAACTTGTCTACAATATCAAACCTTTATCGTGTGGCCTGTTATTTAGTGACCTTTATCTCTGTAGTAGAGCAAGGGTTTATTACTGTCGAGAATTGATTGTCCTTAGTTCCACGACATGGTACTGGAGACAATATCCTGCTGAGGTGGTAGTGAGCCTTAGTGGAAGGGGTCTGGTAATCTAGAAAAGTATCTCACTTGCATAACACATAGACGGATACAGTAGACTGCCTTAGTTCATATTTTCATTTATGTACCTTGGAATGTATATTATGCACCTTGGTAGTCCCCTGAGGACCTGGCTATTTCCCAAGCTTAGATGAAGATGAAGATTATCCGAAGGTTTACGGTTCGGGAGCACAGACTGGAGACGTACCGGCATAGGAGGACGAGATAGTGCCAGAGGATTTCTCGTGATCATGTTACCTTCATATTTAGTCTTGCTATATTATTTTCTTTTCTTTTTATCAGACTTGTAGTTGATTGGTACTTTGTTTCTTTCTTTGTGGTTTTGGGATGTTTTACCTACACAGACTTCATTACTTTTATTGCTGGATATTTGAGACATTTTTTTATTTATTCTTGATCTCTTTGAGGACTCTGTGGATGTGATTAGTTATATATATATATGCACCTGTGGACAATGTTATGTTTTGGAATGTTATCATGATTTATAGCTTAAGTTTTCGCTAATGGGCTTGTTGTGTAGCTTGGCCCATTGGTGAAGTGCTGCTGGCATGTATTCGTATACATGGTCCTACGTATTGTGGGACTGGGCGTTACAATAGCAGTCTCCTTGTCGCCCAAAAGCACAGTGACTTCTTTGCCTCAAGTGCAGTCTCCTCATCGCCCAAAAGCGCAGTGACTTCGTTGTCTCAAGCGCATTCTCCTCGTTGCCCAAAAGCGTAGTGACTTCGTTGCCTCAAGAGCACAGTCCCTCAACGCCCAAAAGCGTAGTGGCTCGAACACTCCCAAAAGCGTAGCTCATATAGCGCACAGTTCCTCTACAACGTGGCAACATGCCACGTGGATAGTATGGTAGTTGTATCTTCTCAGATACAATTGGATTCAGTTTGATGTATCTTTTCAGATACAATCAAATCCGGTTTGTTTAAACCGCCATCGCTCTTAAGATGAGATCGAATTTCAGTTTGTTTAAACAACCGTTCTCTTGATAAGAGCAAGATCTAGCCGATTTCATCTGAGCGAAGACATCGAGCAATGGGCACATGCCATGTGTCAATTAATCGGTCATACTGATAAAGGATGATAACTGTCCATGATCTCGATCACGAAGAATTATAATAATCGCCACGTGTCAGCTCAGCAGCAGCCCTCACGGAGCAGTTACAACAGATATTCCCTGCAATCTCGTGCGTGTAGCACTCCTGCGTGCCAGAAACCCTTACGCACATCGTATATGTGCTTGCCTATAAATAGAAGGAGCCTTCCTTTATTCAAAAGGTTTCGGCATCTTCTTGATTGTCAATCCCGAGTACCACTCATAAGCGTCAGAAAGTCAGAGCAAGTTCGGTTCGTCTTCAGATTATCAACGGAGTAAAGGAGCCACTACAGTGCTCGATCTCCACCGTCACACTTCCCCATAAATTCTTGTACCTAGATCTCATGTTTAGGAATCCTTTGTACTCTTTATACGTTTAAAATACAAAAAGTTCGTATAACTTTTATCATGGCAAACAAAATGATGACTCTGTTGGGGACTACCTTCTCCCCTGACGAGAAGGTGGTGATGCAATCCAACGACAACTTGCTGGGGTCTTCTCAAAATATGCTATTCGTACGCTTCGACCAACAAGCTTTTGAAGATCTCCTCTCTGAAGAGAATTCGAGCCCTTCGAAGCAGCTCGTAAAGACAAAGAAGACTCGACGAACTTGGTTGCCTAAGGCTGCTGCGATGAATAGCAAGACAAAGGAAGACGCGATCCAGAGCCCTCTGGATGGAGAAGTATCAAAGACGCCTTCGATCGCTGCTGCTGTACTGCCTTAGTCAACCCTTGTTGCCAACAAGCGCGGCGAAGAGCGCAGATCCTTTGCTGGACGCTAGATGAAGGTGCAGCGCAGGAAGAAAGACACAGCTACCCACCCGCGCATGAAGACGATGACGCAGACCAAAACTTATGTCTTTGACAGAATTACTTGCCCCTTGGGTAAGGCTATTTTGGATTCCGAATGCTACGTACCTTCTGGGGGTAGCACCAAGATATCCAAGGCAGCACGCACCTTGTGCGACCAACGTACTGTAGGATCAATGAGCACCTCTAGAGGAGGAGGGAGGGGTGAATAGAGTGCGTGCGTGCAGCGGAATAATAATTACCAATTAAAAACTCTAAGGAGGTGAAGCAAATGATTAAACAAACTTAAATGCAAGTAAAGCAGTAAATAGTGGAGGCAAGAAAGCAATACGCAGACACGGCAGGTTTATACTGGTTTCCCTCTGAGTGGACTAGTCCAGTTCGCGAGAACTTTTGCTCGCTATAATCCACTATTTTGAATAGAGATTATGCCGTATGCTTTACTCTGAAGAACAAGACAACTTCAACACTATCGTATTTTTATCCGAAGCCCACGATCAAACTTTAACACCGTCGTATTTTCATCCGAAGCCCACGAACAAACTTTAACATCTTTCTGAAAAAAGCTTTTATACTCCAAGCTTTGTACAACTCAAATACTCCTAATCGAAAACCACCGACACTAGAAGAATAGTAGTTGTCTTAGGAATAGGAAGATTTAAAGCTCTTGGTAAATAGGATATAAAGCTTAGGAATAGATAGAGAAGATGAAGATTGAACGAGTGATTAGAAAGGACAAATTCTTCTCTATTTATAAGAATTTTTTAGACAAAGTTCGGGCAGAACTCAGTTAGGGTTTACGTTCATAATTTTGAACGTTGCAGAACCAAATGAGTAGGAATTTACTGCTGACCAGGAGTAATTCTGGTGGACCGAGTTCGGGCAGAACTCTGGCCGAGTTCGGTTAGGCTAATTTCAGGTCAGTTTTGGTTCAACAGGATTTTTTGATGCTGGTTTGGTTTGGGATCAAAGATAGGTTTATTTTGGTTCAGGATAAACTTCTAAATGCCATTGATCCCAAACACAATATAATCTTGACTCAAGAAATAAAAAATACACAATAAATTAGAAAAACTAATAGCCCTTTGATAACGTCTTTGAGCAGACTTGAAGATGCAATTTTTTTTTGAAGGCAGATGTCCAAAGATAAACAGATCTGGAAATCTGAATACCTTTTGGGGGCTCCGCCCGCGAACCCCTATGGGGGCACTGCCCCCTCGGTCCCTGCCTGCTGACTGGGCAGCAAAACCCCCGATGCGAGGCCCCGGATAGGTTATTGGGCAGTTTAGAGAACTCTTCTTGTATAACACCGTCTTTGGCCCATCTTGATTCTCTATTGCATATGTCCTTGTTTGATCATGCTTACTGTTTGTTTGCAAGTATATGTTAGACGAACAAAGCATTATACATTAGCAAATAAGATAATATTTAGTAAGCAGTAGGACAATGTTAAGTTTAAGTAGCAATATGATAGTGAATATATGAATATTAGTGACATCATTATGTTAAACTTAACTGATTAGCCATATTCAAAAAAATGATATAACCATTGGGCTAACACGTGCTACACCAACAATCAAGTTGGATTCTGAATGCCATGCACCTTCCAGGGATGGCACGAAGAAATCCAAGGCAGCACGCGCCTTGTGCGACTAACATGATACGCCGACCACCATGTTGGATTCTGAATACTATGCACCTTCTAGGGATAGTAGGAAGAAGTCCAAGGCTGCACGCACTCCAAGTGACTAACGTGCTACGCTCACCGTCGATCGAAGGCATGAGTTGACAGTTCTGCACGCAGCCAACGGGAAACTGTATAAAACAAGTTCGAGTGCTTCGATGCCTCGACCAGTAAAACTCCGCTGTCACTTGAGCGCTCATGCGCATAATTCAAGCCAGGGGGTGCATACTGTGCAGATAGACTCATGCGAGCAGCGTTGTTGTAAGCATGAAGTGAGTTTACCTCACGAGAAACTCTCTGACCGGGACCTAAGCGTATCTCACGTGCAGGAACAAGAAAGAGGGAAGCCACCTTCACATCGACACTCATGCACGCAGTTTCGCTGCGCACACGAAATGAGTATAGATGCGGAGACCTCTGATCTGCAGAAAGTAATCTCTCATAAGCGCAAGGCAGGAAAGGACTCTGCTGTGCACAACATGTCTGTCCCAAAGCACACTTGTGCCAAAATCACCATCAACTGTTGTTGCTGCCAAATAACAGCATCACCACCGAAGAGGCAGTCAATTTTCTAACGACTGCGACCAGCGACGTCTGTCCACCAGAGACTTGGCAAAGGATCGTCAAGCGAGAAAGAAGATAAACTTTCTGTTGCTTCGTGCAATACGACGCGGGGCTCTCCATCTCTCAAGAAGCTTTCCAAGAACCCTCCCGCCTCGGCCAACAAATCTAAGGGCCGACTTGGAGGCAACAAGCCGGTATTACCCAGCACGAGTGTGTTCCAACACACCCGCACTTAGACGAAGCTCTTGTCGCAACCTGGGGGTAGCCACCTCCCTACTATTCATGATAATCCCTCGTTTCAACCTGAAGAAGGATTGTATAGAACTGATACAGATGCCTCCGTGAGCGCTAGCTACCAACAAGCTGGGGGTAGTAATTACGTCGAGTCGGAGGATGATTGCAATCTACTTGTTTACCCTAAGGATGACGAGACTATGGTGTATGAAGCAGAAAGCGAAAGATCCATAGTCCCTCTATCTCTCCACACCTGATGTCCATTTTTATGGACGAAGGTGACGGCACAGGAAGCAGCGAAGGTTCCAACCATAAGAAACGTATAGAGGCTTTGGAGGCGGGCCTGAATATATTAAACAAGACCATACAGGCCTTGACTTTTGTGGTCCTGGAGATAAAAGACAAATTAACATCTAATGCTTCTGCTCCAGCAAATCAAGACCCGGGAACGAATACGGAGTCCAATGCACCTTCTCATGCACCAAATCCCGTCATGAACCAAGAACTACCGAATTCGTCTACTTTGTCAACAACTGGACCCACAATGTCAAATGACATGCAGCAGGCTCTCAAGGAGTTGTACGCTTGCTTTGACGCCCGAGAGAAGAATGAATCACTCCCGAAGATAGGGATCTGGCAACCATATCCCTCTCAATGGGATAATGTGATATATTATCCCAAATACAAGCCACAGATGCTCACACCATTCGATGCGAAGGAGTCTCCTCGTTAAAACTTGAGGTACTTAGCCTCAGTAACGGGGCATCTGCCAAAAGAAGAAACTCTACTTATGAATATATTTGTAGGGGCATTGCAGGGGTAGCCTACGAATGGTTTTACAGCCTCCCCGACAATTATATCTCGTCATTCGACAATTTGAAGTGTCTCTTTTTTGCCCGATTCTACGAAGGAGGAATGGACATGACGATGTCCACTCTCATGGACATTGCCCAGAAGGAGAAGGAAACTGTATGCGCTTACATTGAGCACTTCTGCCAGACAGCTCTGAGGCTACCACCTGGTATACCCGAGCCCATGCTTATGGATTTCTGTCGTAAGAACATGCTCCCCGTAATCAAATTATGGCACAGTGCTCTATGCATAGAATGGACGTCCTTCATTACCGAGGCAGATGTGGCTGAAAGATAAGCTCGGGATGCACAATTACCGGGACTGAGTTTTCCTTCGCTCGAAGACAAGGGGAAACGCTTGTCTAGCAATAACCCTATGCACAAGGACGAAAAGGGGAAGCAAGCCTTGACCGTAAACATCTCTAAAGGTTCAACGTCGATGAATCAGAAGCCGACAGAAGTGCCAAAACTGAAGGAAATCTACTCCTTCAATAATGAGGATATACTAGAACTCTTCGATATGTTGATGAAGGGTGGCAAGCTTCAACTTCTACCTCCTAAGAATCCTGACGAAGTGGAAAAGGTGGACAATCCAAAGTACTGTTATTATCACCAGTACGTTCATTCAATACACGACTGCTACATGTTGAAGAAGCAGATCCTGCAGCTCATTGATGCCAAACTCATCTCGCTCGACTACGAGGATAAGACAGTCACGCCCAACATGGTGACCCTCCAGTTTGGAACCTTTCCGAAGACGGAAGCTCAAGACGGGGTTGTCCCTATTCCAAGGGCAACAATGGAAGTGGTTAACCTTTCGCCAACCTGCTACAATGCTCAAGGCCTCGTCCCACTTACGACACCGTAAGGCAAAGTTATGTGGGTCCATCCTGATCTCGCCTCAGACATGAGGCTGCCTGCAGCACGCCTTATTAAGGGAAAGAAAATCAAGTCGTGTCGCATGGTTTGTACATCGACTGACGATGCTCTGGTTACTACTCGTTCGGTTCACCAGCGAGAGGATAACCAGGTTCCAGAGGAAGAAGTGCCTTCACCTGCTGCTATCACCACACCGGATACAACAAAAATAGGCCCATCTCAAACTCCCGTAACAGATAAGCAGATGCAAAATGAGGTATGCTTTGACAAACCACTGAGGAAAGACTCAGCAGTGGAGCCGATCAAGCCATACAACTTCGATATATTGACATTACTTGCCAATACTCTGGCCCGGCTATCGCTCTTCGAACTCCTCTATCTCTCCAAGGAGACTCAGGATGCCTCAACGAAGCTTTGCAGAATGCTAATTCCTACCTCACCAAGGTGCAACCGTCCAAGAAAGATCCTACCACGTGCCCACATTGCCATAACGTGGTCAAAGTGATTCCTAACATCACCTTCACTCAGCAGGATATGTTGCTCAAGATAGGCCTATGTACTATACATGGTATATTAGTGCCATCAAGGTCTATCGCATCCACATCGACGATGGCTCCTCCCTCAGTATAATTCTTCGGAGTTTAATCCAAACTTTAGGGATTTTGATGCATCGGCTGACCGCGTCAAACACCACAATCAGCGGTTTCAATGCTGAAAAAAGTGAGCCCTTGGGAAAGATTCGTCTGAAATGCCAGATAGGCGATCTCCAGACGAACGTGACTTGTTATGTCATTGATGCAGACATAAACTACAACATGCTATTGGGACGACCATGGATTCATGAGTACATGATTGTGCCTTCTACCCTCCATCAATGCATAAAGTATGTAGCCGGCGACGGGACTATCAAGATCGAGTTTGCTGACATTGATCCGTTTCGAGGACTCAAAGCATACTGTACTGATGCTGATCTCTACAAATCATCCCGTGGGACGATGATGCTAATGATGCCGACGACGAGGCATAAATTGCATCAGAGAGCGCAGCTGTCACTGAAGAACCTTTGAAGGCTCGACTAAAGGGGAAGCCTTTCCAGACACCAGCACCTCTTGTCATCAAGCTCCAAGTAAAGGCTCCTGCTCGCTTGTCCCCGACGACGTCAGCTGCTAGCCAGGAGCCTATTCATATAAAGCTCCCCAGAAGGGCCCCAAAAGCAGCCTCGAAGTTGCAGGAATCTACGACTCCAGCTTCCTTGGTAGTCAAACTGAAGCGGAGACCTCCTCAACCTTCTTCCATGGCAGCCCCGGTTCTCACTGATGAGGAGTTAGGGGACTATATATCCGCTAATGCTGAGACACTCTTTAGATGATGTAATCCTTCGAGATAAAATTTTGTATTTCATTAATAGAAAGTTGTCTTTGAATTACTCTTGTGTACACTAGAACACTATCTATTTCTTAGACAATATTCTGTATTTGCTGTAAATCCAAGTGACAGTCGCTAACCTGGCAACCCGAGTTGTCCCTTCCCGAAATGCTTACTTCCTGGTTCTAGTAAGGAATAAAGATGAGGAACCCATCATCTTCGGTCGGGTGGAACATCCTCAAAGACTTACTCCCGCAGAACCGGAGCCCGATAACGGCAGGATGCAGCTCTACCGATACATTGCTCAAGCCAAACACCTTATCTAGAAGATGGGTTATGACTTGACCAGTGAAAGAGGACTTAATTATGGCAAAGGCCGACGTCTTCCTTTACGACTTTGCGCTCCAAAAGAAAAGTCTCAAAATTACTACCAGCGTACTCACCAGGGGTTGGATTATGTTACACCCACAACAACTTCAGAGAGCTCGTTGCCGGAGGTCATAATGCATTCTCACTCCTTCGATTTCTTAACCTAGGACTCTGATACCATTACCGGCCAAGCCTTCAAGAAGATATTATCAGTCAATATGGTCTCTGCAGATCCCCCAGTCGAGGATGAAGACCAGATGCTGGAATTCTTTGAAGATGAACCCTATGATCAATGCCTAGGATCCCAATAGGAGTGGCACTTCGAATAGCGAGAAATTTCCACCGAAGACAAGGTCGTCCAAGTCGATATAGGAAATGAGGCTTCACCTAAACCCATCTTTATTAGAAAAAGCTTAATATGAGAAGACAAAGAGTTTCTGATACAGCTTATCCGAGAATATATTGATGTTTTCGCTTTGAGCTATAAAGATATGTCGGGTTTAGACACATAAGTCGCAATGTACCGACTCAACATCCTGTCCGACGCTAAACCTGTCAAACAGCAACAACGTTATTTTCGTCCTAACATCATGGATGCTATCGAGAAGGAAGTTGACAAACTCATAAAAAGTGGATTCATTCGCGATAAGCAACACCCAGATTGGGTGGCCAATATTGTGCCCATCACTAAGAAGAACGGAAAGATTCGAGTCTGCATAAACTTTAGGGATCTCAACTCAGCCTGTCTAATAGATGAGTTTTCCTTTCCGATCACTGACGTGATGATCGATAATACTTGTGGCTTCGAACGTATGTCCTTTATGGACAGATTCTTAGGCTACATGGATGGATTCTCAAGCTACAACCAGATCAAGATGTTCCCTGAAGATAAAAAACATACTTTATTCTGGACTCCAAAGGTAATCTACTGTTACACAGTGATGCCATTAGGTTTAAAGAATGCGGGAGCAATATACCAGCGGGCTATGAGAACCATATTCCACAAACATCTCTGCAAAATAGTAGAATGTTATGTTGATGACATTGCCGTTAAAAGTCGGAGGAAATCCAGCCATCTGGACGACTTAAGGACGGTGTTCGATTTGATGCGGAGATATCGGCTAAAGATGAACCCGACCAAGTCTTTCCTTGGAATTTCCAGCGATAAGTTCTTAGGCTTCATCGTCACATCCAAGGGTATTCACATTGACCCTGAAAAGACCAAGGCCATTCTAGACATGGCTCCCCTGAAGAATCTCTGTGAGCTCCGAGGCCAGCAAGGACGCTTGGTATACATCAGAAGATTCATAGCAAATCTTTCTGGACGATGCCAACTCTTCACCAAACTAATGAAGAAAGGAGTTTCTTATGTCTGGACCGAAGAATGTCAGCACACATTCGACGAAATCAAGAAATACCTCACTAGTCCTCCAGTACTGGTAGCACCGATTGTGGGAATACCCTTTCTACTGTACGTCCGAGCCATGGACCATTCTCTCGGTACTTTGCTAGCCCAGAGGAGCAACGTAGGCCACGAACAGGCAATCTATAATCTTAGCAGGACCATTATTGGTGTCGAACATCGGTATAATCTTGTGGAGAAGGAGTGTCTCACCCTAGTATTTGCCATCCAAAAGATGCGCCATTATGTGGCTGGTCATATAATTCATGTCATCTCCAGTGTCAACCCCCTCAGAGTCCTTATGACTAAACTGGGAGCACTAAACTCACGGTTAGCCACATGGGCATTCCTTTTGACGTCTTATGATATGGTATTCGTCCCACAAAAGGCGGTTAAAAGTCAAGTATTAGCCGACTTCTTGGCGGCACATCCTGTACCAAAAATGTCAAAACTCTATGACGACATCCCTGACGAGGTCCTGGAGTTCAATGCAGTCACAGACAATCCTGTCTGGCGAATGTTCTTTGACGGTACTTTGAGAATAGGACCCAAAGGCAAAATCATCGCAGGGGTCGGAGTAGTCCTCTCACTCCTAATGGACATATCATTCACCGTGCGTACTCTCTCGTGGAGTCATGTACCAATAATGTTACTGTGTACAAAGCTCTCATCATCGGGTTCCAGCTCGCTAAATAGATGGGGGTCGACCACCTCGAGGCCTGCGATGACTCAAAGCTGATTATCAACCAGTTTCATGGACAATAAGGTTCTACATGAGAATCTGGTCCGTTACCATCAGGCGATAATCAACATCATTATCACCTTCACAGGGTTCTTTATAGAATATGTACCTCGATTACAAAACCTGGAGGCCGACGCCCATGTCGACCTCGCCGCTTCTCCGATAATTCCTGTTGGAACCCAGTACTCTATCACAGTGATGGGTCGGGAGCTGGTTTACCCAAAGAATAACCTACATAAGTGTCCGAGCTACTCTGTACAAATGGACACCAATGTTGATATTAGGGACCGACGATTCCCATTCATAGACTACGCGATCTACGGGATCCTACTTGAAGACCCGAAGGAAGCAATTTCTATCAAGAGGTGCTCGCTCCAGTTTTTCTATGATACAGCTACCAAAATGCTACATCGTCGTTCCTACGATGGACTTCTCCTTTTGTGTCTATCTAATACTGAAGCAAAAGAAGCACTTCGGGAGGTGCGTGATGGTACCTGCGGAGCTCATCAACCAGGTCCTAAGTTACAGGATCGACTACGTCGCATGGGCTACTACTAGCCCACTATGATGGCAGATGCCGTCGATTATGCTAAGAAGTACCGGGTATGCCAGTTGCATGATAACTTTATCCACCAACCTTCTGAGTTCCTACACCTCACTGTGGCCGCCTGACCATTTAAAACATAGGGAATGGATGTCATCGGACCGATCAGTCCCCCATTCTCCAAAGGACACCGCTTCATCCTCGCCATCACCGACTACTTTTCTAAATGGGCAAAAGCAGTGCCAATGGCTGAAGTAAAAACCTCGAACGTGATCAGCTTTGTTAAACATTACGTCATCTACCGCTTCGTAGTTCCTCGAAGGATTATCCATGAAAATGGCCCTCAGTTTGTGAGCCATGCATTCCATCGGTTCTGTGATAGGAATCAAGTACATAATGTAGCATCAACGACATACTATCCTGCAGCAAATGGACTAGCTGAAGCATTCAATAAGACGATTGTCAAGCTGCTCAAGAAAGCTATATTTTCCAATAAGTGCGACTGGAATGAGAAAGTCGACGAATGCCTATGGGCTTACCGTACCACCGTTCGGGCACCCACGGGCAATACACCATTCTCTTTTGTCAGGAGTGAGGCGGTACTCCCTCTGGAGATCCAGATTCTGTCTCTACGAGTAGCCATCACCAACCAGCTGACAAACGAAGACAATCAACGCCGTCGGCTACAGGAGTTGGAAGCATTGGACGAGAGGCGCCTGCTGGCTTAACAACGTATCGAACTCTTTCAAGCTCAAAATTTTGGGGCCTTCAACAAAAACGTCCGGGGAAGAACATTTTAAGTAGGTGACCTCATCTTATCAGTTCGAAGACCGATGGTGATGACCCACAAGATAGCTGGGAAGGGCGAGCCCAAGTGGGAATAACGGTTTGTCATAGAGACAATCTACTCCAATGGTGCTTACTGGCTAGCTAAACCTAACGGCAATTTGTTGATGATGCCAATCAACGACAAGTTTTTAAAGAAGTACTATGTATGAGGTATAAGTCGACATATATTTTTACATCCCCGTAGAAGTTTGTGAATTCTATATAACGAATTCATCCCTTCCACATTTCCCTAATAGAGAACATTTCACATCCATATTACCTTTGAGTTGTTTTCCAATACCCCAATGAAGTTCATGCCTACTATGTCTATTTTACCTCTAAGTAGACATTTCTTCCATGACGAACCCCGTATTGTCATAATCATCTAAAAAATATTTTACGTCTATATTACCTTTGAGTTATTTTCCAACACCCCAATGAAGTTCATGCCTACTATGTCCATATTACCTCTGAGTAGATATTTCTTCCATGACGAACCCCGTGTTTTCATAATCATCTAGAAAATATTTCACTTCCATATTACCTCTGAGTTGTTTTCTAATACCCCAATGAAGTTCATGCCTACTATGTCCATATTACCTATGAGTAGAAATTTATTCCATGATGAACCCCATGTTGTCATATTCATCTATAGAATATTTTACGTCCATACTACCTTTGAGTTGTTCTATACAATAATAGAATCTATTCTTACCATGTCCACATGACCTCTGAGTAAAGAAAATTCTACCACAAAAAATTTCGTGTTTACCATGTCCATATTACCTCTGAGTAAACACCCTATCCCCAGCGGAGTTACCTCCATCCTATCATCAAAAGTTCATAATAAATGAACAAAGCAAAGAAGCAAAACTAAGATTTCCATTCATGAAAAAGAAAAGTTTTTCTTCCTTTACTACAAAAGGCCTCATAAAAGAGAGGAACAAGAAGATGAAGGACATCAATATCGCGATCTAAAATGACCGGCACATAAGTTCGTCAAGTCGGCTTCTCAAAAAGGTAATCTTAGGCCCAACCAACTCTTTGGCTCGGCGCTCTGCCTCTTGTCGTCTGGCGGACTCATCTTTGAGCTGGGATAGGTTCTGGCGTGCGATGTCTAACTCTGCCTGACGGACACTGATACTCTCTCTCTCTCTCCCGAGTTAAGGTCTCAGATCGCTGGCGAAGGAGCCCCTGCTCATCTTTTGACATTTCCAGCTCACTCTCGGCAAAGGCCAGCGCCTCTTCCAACTACCAAATCTGTTCCCGGAGGGTTTTGCTCTATTCCTCTAAAGCTGTTTAACGGCAGATTTTAACTTCCTCAGCATCGGCCACCTCTTCAATCTCTACTTTAATCTTGGCAATCCCGTAAGCTAGAGCCTGGCGTCCCTGTTTTTGCTGGAAAAGTTCAGCGGCCATTCTCTCTAGTTTCACGTCCACCAGGGACGAAAGGCTACGCTCAAGGCCTTGAAGCTCTAAGGCTGTGGTTTCTAATTCTGCCAGAAAAGCCTCTATCGTATTCGCTTTCGCCTCATATCTCTGATATTTGCACAATGCCACCAACTGGACTCTTACTGCAGACTGAGCCTGTCTAAATGTTTGGTTATACTGCAAGATGCCCTCTATACCGTGCATTAAAGCATGGCGAATAGTGGATGAGGTTGGCATAATAAGTATTGTCAGCCATGGCCATTAGAGTCATCGGAGATGCCGCGATGGAAGGGCCCGAAGCAGTGGCCGCCATTAATACGTGACTAGGGATTATGGTCATAGTAGGTGGTGCCACGATCGAGACGGAGGCCATCAAGGGAGCAATAACGATACTTGTCGATGCTGTCTAATGGATGGCTGGCTGTTCAATAGGCGCCCTTGCCGTCTCTTCAACAATTTTTGCAATTAATGTCTGAGAAGCCTCATGGACTGGCTGTTGAACGATCTCTGTGACCAACTTTTTAACAGTCACTTCGACCGACCCTTCGGTAGTCTCCTCAATTGGTTCTTCGGCAGCCGACTCGTCAATAGTCCCCTCGACTAATAATTTATCAACTGACTTGCCAGTAGTCTCCTCGATTAACTCTGTAGTGACGGTAGCGACAGACTCCTCGACAACCAACTCGTCAGCCATTTTTTTGATAAACTCTTCAATGGTCTCCTTGGCCAGGCTATCCATGGTCTCTTCAATGGGCTCATCAACAGCCTCCTTGAGCACCATCTCATCGGCTACATTGTCCGACTCCTTAGCGACCAACTCATCAGTAGTCTCCTCGACCTGCTCTTCCATGGTCTCCTCAGTTGCCTCTCCTATGACCATATCGGCCAACTCTTCAATAGCCTCCTGGGCTACTTTCAGAATGACCTCATCGACTAACTGTTCGATGGTCATCTTAACCACCTCCTCAATGGCTCTGTCGGCTAGCTCTTCGATAGCCTCCACCGTCAACCTTTCTACGGTCTCTTCCATCAGCCTTTGAGACGGATCTTTGATATCTGCCAGGGGTAATTTATCGGCCACTTGGTCCTCCTCACCTCCCAGTACATCTGGGTTCTCCTTAGCCCCTTCCTCGGTATAAGGAGGATATGCAGTAGAAGGGTCCTGAGCAATGCCTTCAGTTTCCTCAACTGTTCGGCCCATCATGGATATAGATTCTTTAGTCATGTCTTTGGCCACTGTAAGACCGATTTCGGGTATCACGATGGGTTCGTCCACTATCGACTCTATGAAAGTTTCTTACTGATGCAAAGCCATTTGCTCCGAAAAGTCCTGAGTCTCATACTCAAAAGGAGTAGGAGGAGAGACATCTTCCGAGTCAGCTGCCTCGGTAGCTACGGTTGCTGGATTCTCTTATGGGAAACTAGTCTTTTCGGTCCTCGCAAACGTAGGTGTCCCAAGGTTCGAAGGACCTATGACAGAGGCGATTCCCTCTTTCCTTCTCAAAGAAGAACCTTCGATGGAAAAAGGGGTGGCAACTCTAACTGCCGGACGCAGTAGCTCCCTATGGGATACCTTCGGCACAGGTTCCTCATAAAGTTCCATGAGTATCTCCGACCGTCCAGACTTTTTTCTTTGCTTCTATAAGCAAAACAGTAATAAGCGGAAAGTCTGGGATAAAAATACGAATAAAAAGGATTGAGGTATACCTGTGAAGAAGATTCCACAGACAGAGGGCTCTATCACGGTAAAGATCGTCGTGAGGGTCCGCACTGCCTAGGTACAGCCCATTTAGTTCTCTTGGCAGGAGAAGAACTCGCGTCCGAGGGAGACCGACATTTCGACGAGGTATTCAAAGGCACTGCCTCTTCTCCTCTCCCGGGAGGTCCTAGAACCATCCAAGGATTTGCCACTAGATGCCGAAAGCACTTGGAGACGCGAAAAGGCCGACTGAGATGCCTCTAGATTTGTCCCCTTAATAAGACTCCGTGCTCGATTGTAGCCCGACGAGAAGTTATTGGCTACAAAATAAAACTTTACGGCGGAATGCAAGATACGGGTTTCTCTGTACATCGTAGGGATCGTAGACTTCGTATCAGTGCACCCAACATTATAATAATACTACGACCAGGCGCCATCTAGTAGACTTCTCTCATAACCAAGATAAGAGCTTGGGATGTTCATCATCGTCTGACTATAGCCAAACTGTCGTACAAATCGACTCGACAAATAGGGCTCCAAATACACCCGATTTTGGTTTCGATACACTAAATGTGAAGGACGAATGAACTGCAACAAATAGAAAGTATCGAGAGTCAAATCACTCTCATTTTTGTCTTGATCTACTAGCTCATCGTCTGCGAGATAACCCTGGTAGGAGGGCGAAACCCTGTTGAAATCATAGCCATCCAGGCGGCTTAACATCCACCTACTGATGGGAATGCCCTGATGAAGCCATTTTGCCCGGTGATAGTTACGCATCGTCGTATCCCCTTCCTCATAACCATCAATGGTGTTAGGGATTATCAAACCTGGGTGGTGTTACGCCAACCAAGCCATCAAATAATGGTAGGGGAGTTCAACTCGATGGAATTCACCGTCTCCCCTAGGATGTTCTATTATTTTCTTCTAGAGCTCTCATAGGCCTCGTAAGGTATTACATACCATAGCAGGGAGCAAAGCCAACGAATATTTAAAGGCCAATTTCACAACGAGCAGGATGAGTTCCCGATTGATCTGCCCCACAGATCTAGAACCTCCAGGAACTATGGTTTTTTGCCGCCATATCATCAGAAAAATAGCCAACGCCGCTTTCGGGCTCAAAGCAGTCAAGTTCTGACAAAAATAGTTATAGAGGATGGAAGTGAGTTTTCCCTCAACATCTACTAAAGGAGCGGATATCCCCGTTTCGACCATCATAGCTTCTACCTCGTCAGCAGTATACACCTTACGTATAGTAAAGTAGACTGTACCTGGCTTCGACGGTTGTTTATCGAGGATATAGCCCTTCCAAGCCTTAATGTGGGGATGAGTCTTCGCCGAGTCCTGGCGTACACACACTTGATGATGGCAAAGCAGTTCTTTGTATACTGCCATCATTTCAGGATACTTGTTCTCCTGCCCCAAAATCTCCTCTTTGCTAGGAGTATATTCCTCATACGGTTCTTTGCCCCAAGGCATCTTCGAGATGGCGTATATCTCCTGGAGGGCCAACACCATCTCTTCGCATGGAGTATAGAAAGTCCCGGTGTGGTGATTATATATTCCTGTAAAGCCGCGAACATGGGCTAATTGATCTCTATACCATGTTCGGTGGCACTAATGGCACGAGACAAGCCGGTACCTTTCAGCTCTGTCTTGAACCTACCCAACACCCATTGGGTTAATTCGTGCCATTCAGTCTTAGGATGGATCTAGCCGTCGACTCGAAAGGCACTTTTCGGGTACGTACATCCCGTCGCTAGAAGCCTATTGGTGAAAAGAGAAGCCCCGAACGGATGTACATCCGTGGTAAAATAACTTAACAGGTGACCAGGGAACAACACAAGCGAAGTGTACAATGGACCATCACATACACTCTTGAAAGTATCCTTTCTCTTCGACTGCTTGTCCACCTGGAAATGGCTTGTCATTGAACCGCCTTGCTTAGGAGTCAAAACCCATTTCATGCATCGTTTCTCGATGAAGCAGAAGAAAACTGAGAGCGGAAGGTGTCGATCGACTGATGGAACATACAAAGGGAGATCGTCGTTCTCAAAATACCAATCCTCATTTATCTTTATGTCACGACCCGCACCCTAGAGTAAGGGCACGAGAAGTGGGTACGTCCAGCCTATGCCGCAGTGCCGGCGGTAGAACGTTGTCCTAGGTCACAACATCTAACAATATAATGCTAAGCAGTTTATACTCCCCGAATGGGGGTGACATAGCAGAATGTAAACTCAATCACAACTAAGGAAGAAGAAGCATGATATGATATAGAACTCAATGAAATATAGATGATCAGAAGAGTCTAAGTGTCTAAGATAACATCTCAGCAAACATCCAGAAATACAAGTCTCAACTACTGAATATGAAAGAATAAATACAATCCTGATTTCAAATGACAGAAATAGTAAAACCTAGACTAAACTAGTCCCAAGACAACATAAGTAAGATAAAGCCTAACTAAACTAGTTTAGGCAGTAGGGGTAATATCATCAGCTAGAGCTGGGTCCTCCTGAGAGTCCAGCTCACAAGTGTCGTCTAGGGCTGTCCCATAGAAGGTGTCAACACCAGCCTCATCCTCGTCCTCTGTAAACATTCAACGGTGCCCAATCAGGACGTAGCGAGCGCAATACATCTCAACAGTTCATAGCAGGTTAGAAAATATAATCATGCAGTAAAGTAAGATACAGGAAACTGAAAGAAAGTACAGAATGTAAACAGAAAGAGAACTGTAATAGAAATATCTACTATAAGTAGAGAACTAACAGTGGCTAGTGAGTCAGAGTACAATATAAACATGTGAATGGCATAGGAGATTCCAATACTACACTACGGAAAGATTCTGATGCTACACTACTTGGATATTATTCACATGTCTACTTCTACTCCCCCGTACCCCCAATCAATACACAAGGATCCAGCCAGGTTATGTTATGATTCATGTAACGGTCCCCGAAGGGTGTACATGATAGGCCCAAAAATGGGTGATTTTAGGAATGCCCATAAATGGGAGATTCAAAGAAGACTCTGTGATCATGAGAATACATGTCACAAGTGATCAATGAACCATGAAGCAGAGTGATACACAATGTAAGTGAAACGCACAGAACATGTAGTATCCGATGCTCCCTGAGGGGATAACATCTCAAGAAGGGATCCATATAGTACTAATCCGTGTGACCAACGTGACAGTATCAAGTAAAGTAATTTAAAGCAGGAAAATAATTCTAACAGGATATGAAATGATCAGAGAATGTACTTGCCTGCTATCTAAATTTCTGAGAGAAATGTACTGTCCGAGGAGATACATAGGTGCTCGTGTCCAATGTAGTGCCTCGTGTCCACCACAATATGACACAGTGTCCATACCAAAGAAAACCCAAATCGAGCACAACACAGACACACACTAATACACAACATCGTGCACGTGTTCGTGCAAGTCTACGACACGACACGACAAAAATCAAGTCTCGTGCTCGTGTCCCAACATTCGCCACATGTAGGGATACAAACCTAGGGCCCTGAATCGAGTCCACCTCGTGTCCACAGTGGACAAGAGAGCCGTGTCAGTGAGCTCTGAACGTGTGGTGCGTGCCAGTACAAAACTCGTGCACACCTAAATACGTGTCCGACATGACATCATATGACTTGGCACTTGGAGGGTGTCATGTCAGTCACGTGTCTGTGCTACATGCCAAGTTTCGTGTCCGCTGGTGACACAGACATGCCACACTGAGCTACGAGTAGCAGGACAGCCTGACTGCACGTGTACTGGGCGTGTCCACGACCCCAAAGCGATACGAACTGGACAAGATTCATGCTCAGTCCAAAAGAAATAAATCCATAAGCCACATAGATCTACATTCTTATATATTTCGAAAACAGCAACATTAAATCCTTTGAGACATTTAATCAAACACCTACACTAGTCTACTGGTACGTGTCCGATACGGACACGAAATGGACACAATATCCTACAAAAATCTAGCGTTAGCTAGGGGACACCTAGATCTAGGCTAATATGCAATAATAACAGCAATTTCAATAAGTTTGAAGGAATTACCTATAGGTGTCAAAAACCAAAGAAAGCTTTAAATGGGGGGTTCCTCCTTGCTAGCCAACTCTCCCAAATTGTCCACAAGCTGAGATTATCCTCCATGAACAATAAGAGAAAGACAATTAGAATCTAATGCAATTAGTTTGGATGGAAAAGGAATTAAATTGGATTTTCTAGGAATTATTGAAGTTGGGGATTTACCTCTTTTTCTAACTTATGATCTTTCCTAAAAGAGGCTAGCCCTAAATAGAAGAGAGTATAAATAGGGGTGGAGTTCCCAATGTGGCCGGCCAAGCTAGGGTTAGGGTTAGGTTTACATGGTGTTGGGCTTTGGGCCTCTATGGGCTTAAGTCATTAATCATTACTTGTGAAGTCATAAGCCATTAATCAAATCTCTATTCTAATTTCTATTTCCAAATTGGTTCTAATGACTAGGATATGATTAACTTAAATCAAACTAGGGTTTCATATCTAACCAAGTAGTCATGGCTAGGGTTAGCCTCTAGGTTAGTCTCCAAAGTCAACACTAGTCAAAGTCTAGAATAACCCCTAATTAAATTATACCAAAAATCATATAAGTTCTAATAAATCTCAATAATTCACAATAATTCCAAATAAATCCCAAAAATTCAAAATGACCAAAATATCTCCATACTAGAAATGTGGTAGTAACAAATCTACCCTCCTTAAAAGAATTTTGTCCTCGAAATTGAAAGGCGAAATGCAACTGATGAGAAGGATAGAAAATCATACCTCACGGTGCAAACAAATATGGGTATCGCTCGCACATCTCATCCTTCCGCTCCCAGGTAGACTATTGTGGAGAATGATGCCTCCATGCGACGCGAACCAAAGGTATCACCTGGTTCCTCAGTACCTTCTCCCGTCGATCCAGAATCTCTACTGGCTGTTCTGGATAGCTGAGAGAAGGCCCAACCTCAATCTCCGAATGGTCGAGCACATGGCTAGGATCAGCCACATGCCGTCTCAACTGTGATACGTGGAATACGTTGTGGACATCCACTAGTGTAGGTGGCAAGTCTAGCCTGTAAGCCACGTCGCCGACTCTTCCGCTGATAACGAAAGGGCCGATAAAGCACGGGCTAAGCTTTCCACCTCTACCAAAATGTATCGTACCACAAGTCGGAGATATCCTCAAGAAAACCTGGTCTCCAACCTAATCACAAGCAAGGTCTCAATTTAATTATGATAAACAAACATGATTAATCAAAACACAAACAATCAAACCTAAATCTAATCCTACTCTAATCTGTACCTCAAACTCCAATAGCCTCCGGTGGCTATCGGTCCAGTGGCGATGTCTGTCCTGCGCCATGCGAAGTCTGTCCCTGATGAGCTTCACCTTCTCGGCTGCGTCAACAACCATCTCTGGTCCCAGTAAAGCTCGCTCACCAATATCATCCCAAGATAAGGGCGTACGACACCTACGCCCGCACAGAGCCTCGAAAGGTGATATCTCAATGCTGGCCTAAAAACTGTTGTTGTAAGCAAATTGTACCAAATGTAGATAATCCTCCCAGGAATCTCCAAAGTCCAAGACGCATGTCCGTAGCATATCCTCGGGCGTCTGAATAGTCCTCTCTGACTGTCCGTCCGTCTGGGGGTGGTATGCAGTACTAAACTTGCGCTGAGTGCCTAAACTAGTCTGTAGACTCCTCCAGAAATGGAAAGTAAAGCGACTATCCCGATCCGAGACGATACTGACCAGAACCTTATGAATCCTGATTATCTGCCGCATGTACATCTCCGCAAGCCTCTCTGTAAACGTACCCACCTTGAATGGCAAGAAGTGGGCCGATTTGGTCAACCTGTCAATGATAACCCAAATCGCGTCTTTCTCTCCTGGTGTACGCGGCAACCCAGATACGAAATCCATAGTGATATGCTCCCACTTCCACTGGGGAATGGGCAATGGTTGCAATAATCCTTCGGGCCTCTGCCTCTCTGCCTTGACATGCTGACAGACCAAGCACCTAGCTACGAAGCGAGCTACCTCCTGCTTCATCCCGTACCACCAAACATGCTCCTTCAGATCTCGGTACATCTTGTTGGCACCAGGGTGTATAGAGTACTGAGATCTGTGGGCCTCCTACATAACCTGCTCCCTGAGATCCCCGCTGGGCATACAAAACCTAGAAGTGTGCCGCAAGGCACCATCTTCTGCAAGAGAAAACTCTCCATCCACCAATCCTACTCGAACCTGCTCTCGGAGACACCGCAGAGCAACGTCCTCAAACTGTGTCGCCTTGATCCTCTCCATCAAGTCCGACTGTATCTGTATGCCCCACATCTGCATCTGCACTCCGGGCAGAATCACCTCAATCCCCAGGCTCTCTAAATAAGCAAGCAAATGATGGTCCATAGTCAAACACATGGCTGTCGGATACCTACTCAAGGCATCGGCAACGACGTTGGCCTTTCCTGGGTGATACTGAAGTGATATGTCGAAGTTTTTCATCAGCTCTAGCCATCTACGCTGCCTTATGTTGAGCTCTTTCTGTGTAAACACATACTTTAAGCTCTTGTGATCTGTAAAAATCTTCACCCTCTCTCCATACAGATAGTGCTTCCACAACTTCAGAGCAAATATCACTGCTGCCAGCTCCAGGTCGTGGGTAGGGTAGTTCTTCTCATGGGGACGTAATTGCCTGGAAGCATAGAAAATTACCTTCCCATGCTGCTGCATGACACAACCCAGCCCCTTCCCTGAAGCATCACTATAGATAGTGAATCCTCCTGATCCTGAAGGCAATGTCAGAATCGGAGCTGTCGTAAGCCGCTTCTTCAACTCATCAAAAGCTGCCTGACACTCCTCTGACCAAGCATACTCAGCATCCTTCCGGGTCAACCGAGTCAATGGCTCTGCAACCCGGGACAAATCCTGCACAAATCTTCTATAATATCCTGCCAGCCCCAAGAAGCTCCTGATCTCTGCCACTGAAGTCAGCGCTGCCCATGCCTCAACTGCTACAATCTTCTTGGGGTCAACTGATATCCCATCTCCAGTCACCACATGCCGCAAAAAGTCAACCCGGTCCAAGAAGAACTCATACTTGGAGAGCTTCCCATAAAGCTGCTCCTTCCAGAGAGTCTCCAGCACTATCCTCAGATGCTCCTCGTGCTCCTCCTCAGTCTTGGAATATACCAAGATGTCGTCAATGAACACCACCACGAACTTGTCCAAGTACTGGTGGAACACCTTGTTCATTAGGTTCATAAACACTACTGGTGCATTGGTTAGCCCAAACGGCATAACCAAAAACTCAAACTGCCCGTACCGCATCCTGAAAGCGATCTTGGGAACATCCTCCCCCTTCACCTTCACCTGGTGATAACCTGACCTCAAATCAATCTTAGAAAATACCCGAGCTCCGCTCAACTGATCAAAGAGATCATCGATCCGCGGCAGTGGATATCTGTTCTTGATCGTCAGGTTGTTGAGTACCCTGTAGTCAATACACATCCTTACTGACCCATCATTCTTTGGCACAAACAATACTGGTGCACCCCATGGCGACAAACTCGAACGGATGAAGCCCTTGTCCTGCAGCTCATCCACCTGCTTCTTTAGATCCACCAACTCACTGTTGTTCACTCGATAGACGTGCTGAGAGATGGGTTCCGCTCCTGGAACTAAGTCTATCGAGAACTCAATGTCTCTGTCTGGTGGAAATCTGGGCAACTCCTCTGGAAAAACATCTATGTACTCTGCTATCAAGGGGTATGGAATTGTATGCTCCTCAACCGAGACTCCGCAAAAAACTCCGCTGCTCTGCTCCGCCTGACGTCTGGAGTACTCAAACTCTGGCTCCCCCGGCACTCTGAAGAGAACTCTACCCCCTCTGCAATCAATGCTGGCATGGTGCCTGCTCAACCAATCCATACCGAGTACTATATCGTAGTTCGGCAATGGCATTACGAGCAGGCTCACCTCCAACTCACGGCCTCCCAAAACAATACTCCGACCCTTACAAACATCACTCACGAGGATAATACCACCCTCGGTCGTGATCTTGTAAGTCCTAGGCAACGATTCAGCTATGATACCGTGTCTAATCGCAAATGATACTAATACGAAACTATACGAAGTACCAAAATTGAATAATACAAAAGCTGGACTGGAGTCGAGAAAAACCGAACCTGCGATCAGCTCTCCTATCACCTCTGCGTCCTCGGTCGCCATGGCGAAAGCTCGCCCCTGCTGGCCTCCTCTGGCCTGCTGCTGGTGCTGAACGAACCTCTGCTGCTGTGTAGGCAGGGCTGGTCCCCTCTGCTGGCCTGGTGGAGCTCTGACTGCTACTTCCTGAGCTGCTCGTCCCATGCGATACTCCCTCATCTGGTGGTCTGGTGAACCGCACACTAGGCACTGGCCCAGCCTCTTCCGGTACTCATTGAAGACATGCCCGGGCTTCTTGCAGTAAGCACAAGTAATAATCTATTTCTGGCCCTGCTGGTACTGTCTCGGCTGCTGCTGCTGTCTCTGCTGGAACGACTGCGACTGGAACTGCCTCGGCTGCTGGTGCTGAAAGTGAGGCCTCTTGGCCTGGCCTCCGCTACTGCTGCCCCCAACAGGGTCTCGCCCCCTATTGAGCCTCAGCTCAAGATCGTCCTCAGCCAATAAAGCTCCCGTCAAAATCTCCTCAAAAGTGGCATCCCTGTTGCCCTTGGTCAAGGACTTGACTTCCTTGACCAGACCCATTCGGAACCTCTGGGCCTTCGCCGTCTCGCTCAAGCCCTCTACGAATCTGTCGAGGCGGCCGAACTCCCTAGCGTACTCCTCCACTGACAGCCTCCCCGGAACTAAGCTCTCGAACTGCGACTCCAAGGCTCGGAGTGCTAAATCTGGAAAGAACTTCTTCTTGAAGAAGCCCTTGAACTCCTTCCAGGACTGTCTAGCTACCTCCACCCTAGGGTCTGACTGATACCAGGTGCGAGCAAGATCTCGTATCCAGCTAGCTGCTGCCTCTATCTGGAGGTCTGCCGGTATCCGGGCCAGGCGGAAGATCTCCTCTATATGCTCGATCCACTCGTCAGCATATAAAATCCCCTCCGTCCCCAGGAAGTCTCTAGGGCTCATCTTCTGGAACTGCTCTATCCCAGGTATCCTCGGCTGCTGGACTGCTGGTCGAGCTGCGACTGTCGTAATGGCCAACTCCATGCTCCTGGCCAGCCGGGTCTGCTGTACCTCCATAAACTGCTGAAAGTAGGCGAACATCTGTGTCACATCCACGTATCATGTAGGCGGCGGCTGCTAGAAAGGTACCTCTGGGATGACTGGGTCCTGCCTTCGAGCTGGTGGAGGCATACCCCCTGCTGCTGCTGAAATCCCAATACGAGCAAAGGTGGCAGGAGCTGCAGTCTCCTGACCCTGCTGAACTGGCTGAGAGGTAGCAGTCCCCTCTACAGCATCCCCATGAATGGTACGCTGTGACCGCGTCTCCACCATCCTAAAGACAGACCAATCAAGGGTATCAATTGCTGAAAAAGAAGCGATATAACAAAGGCGGACAGTTAAAATTCAAAAGAAATCAATTGACAGTAAGGATTTAGATGGCAATAATAGAGTTTTTCCTAATGTGATTGAGTACCTTGAAAACTAATGTCCTATATCCTACTGCAGGCTATAGTGATACTCTGGTTCGAATGCCACTACACTTCTAGTCTAGACCTGCATGGGCCACCACTAAAAACGTGTCACGACCCGTACCCTAGAGTAAGGGCACGAGAAGTAGGTACGTCCAGCCTACGCCACAGTGTCGGTGGTAGAACGATGTCCTAGGTCACAACATCTAACAATATAATGCTAAGTAGTTTATACTCCCCGAATGGGGGTGACATAGCAGAATGTAAACTCAATCACAACTAAGGAAGAAGAAGCACGATATGATATAGAACTCAATGAAATACAGATGATCAGAAGAGTCTAAGTGTCTAAGATAACATCTCAGCAAACATCCAGAAATACAAGTCTCAACTACTAAATATGAAAGAATAAATACAATCCAGATCTCAAATGACAGAAATAGTAAAACCTAGACTAAACTAGTCCCAAGACAACATAAGTAAGATAAAGCCTAACTAAACTAGTCTAGACAGTAGGGGTAATGTCATCAGCTAGAGCTGGGTCCTCCTGAGAGTCCAGCTCACTAGTGTCGTCTAGGGCTGTCCCATAGAAGGTGTCAACACCAGCCTCATCCTCGTCCTCTGTAAACATTCAACGGTACATCTCAACAGTTCATAGCAGGTTAGAAAATATAATCATGCAGTAAAGTAAGATATAGGAAACTGAAAGAAAGTACAGAATATAAACAGAAAGAGAACTGTAATAGAAATATCTACTATAAGTAGAGAACTAACAGTGGCTAGTGAGTCAGAGTACAATATAAACATGTGAATGGCGTAGGAGATTCTGATACTACACTACGGAAAGATTGTGATGCTATACTACTTGGATATTATTCACATGTCTACTTCTACTCCCCCGTACCCCCAATCAATACACAAGGATCCAGCCAGGTTATGTTATGATTCATGTAACGGTCCTCGAAAGGTGTACATTATTTGCCATTGATTATAAAAGAGCAGAATAATTATATCGGAGGACTGGACTTTTACTTCACAATACAAACTCGCTCGTACAAAGAAAGCCTAGGGATGAAAACCTAGGTACAGCAATCTAAGGACAATTGTTTAGTTTTTCTGGGGGGGTGACGATAGAGGCTCGGAAAAGTGACGGCAGCTCTGCCTTACTCCTTGGACGATCGGACGTAGCCTTGGCTCTGGTGAAGAAATGCTCTTGGACGTGTGAGGAGACTCTCTTGCGCCTTCGGTTGCTAGATCTCTGGATGCCTCTGTAGTGCTCTCTCTCTTTTCTCCGCTCTCTGTCCTGAATTCTTCCCCCGTTTGCAAGGGAATGGTACCTTGCTATTTATAGAAGTGGGGGTATGATCATTAGGGTTTACAAATGATTGCCTCCTTGAGAAATCGGCGGTAAAGGATCAATTAATCTGGGCCATTAATTCTGATTGTAGCAAATCTAGGTAATTAATGAGGATTGCATCAAATCTCTGTGGGCAATAAATGTTGATTGCCATGAATATTTGTGATTTGTGATAGCCTGCCACGTGTCCAATTTGCTTGATTTGATTTGATCTGGACAATTATGACGCTCGCAACAAATCTGCTTTTGTCAGGGAAGATAAGACTGCCACGTGCCTCAATTATTGCGAAGAGTGCCACGTGTCTCAACTGGACCGTCCTGGCAGAGCCATATATGGGTGGTCCTCTCAGCCGTATGAAGCATACAGCCGCATGGGGATGGACAGCCGCATGGGAATAGGCAGCCGCATGTGGATGGGCAGCCGCATGGGAATAGGCAACCGCATGGGGATAGGCAGCCGCATGAAGTGGATGGCCGCATAACTGCAGCAGCCGCATGGAGTGGCCTCGGGACTTGTTGGATTTTGCCAGCTGTAAGGAGATTTTCTCCTCTTTTCTAGGGACACGCCATCATGTCAGTCATTATTGCGTCTTTATGTCAGAGCTGTCATAGCTGTCATTTGTCAGAGCAGCCGTCAAGACATTAAATGCAGCATAATGTAGAGAAGAACTGTTGAAGGTCACGTGGCTTCTTTCTGGGCCACATTGAACTATTCGAGCCGCATGGACCCTTGAGCCGTATGGACTCCTGAGCCGTATAGGGATCTCTCTGTTGGAGCCGCATAGGCCTTTCTTTATTCTTTTCCATGCTTCTACAAGACCCCCTTCAAAGTTTTCAATTTGCAAAATTGAAATGCTTTGAATAAGAAGCATGGCCATGTAAAGACTCTTCGGGCCGCATAGGTTGTTCTGGCCGCATGGATGTCTCAGCTACATGGCCTCCTCAGTCGCATGGCCATCTGAGCCGCATAGACTGTCTGGCCGTATAGGCTTCTTACCACTTCTTCATACCATGTGTGCAAATATTTGTATTGATTGCCTTTGATTTGCTGTCAGATTTAAAGTCGCTTTTTGGGGCAGGATCCCAAGAGTTTAGCCTTGAATAGTCAGACCGCCCTGATAACCGAAGAGTCGGTTATACTGCACATGGATCGATGCGTCGGTCTATGAGCTTCGCCTATAAATAGCAGCATGTTTTCGGAAGAAAGACTTCTTTACTTTCTGCTCTTGCCCTAGCTTTTGTTCTTGTCTTCGTCTTCCTTCTCTGATCATCAGCAATGGCTCCCAAGTCCTCCAAGATTGCGACAAAGGCTGCGGCGAAGGATAAGGGCGTGGCCTAGACGTCGGCTGCGGCACCCGAAGCTCACTCCGACGTTCATCCTGCCGTTAAGGGTAAGGATTTGGGGAAGTCATATACTTCGAAACCCTAACAACGGCTCTGTTGCATGCTTTATGCACAAGCCTTTAATGCAAACTGTTCGAATTGTATGGGCCGCATACATGTCCCATAACCGAGCCGCATGGGGGGTATACCCCATATCCAAGCAGCATAAGAGTTGTCTTAGTGGGCCGCATGAACACTTCGTAACCTGAACCGCATAATGTCCTGTCGATCAGAGCCGCATGGACTCTTTTGAACCAAACCACATGGAGCCCCTCTGAACAGGTGTCACGACCAGGTCCCAATTTCTCGGGTCGAATCGGATCATGCCCAGCCTGCACCTTTGTTGAGACGGCGGCAGTAAGCTGTTTCCACTTGCAGGTAATTCAACAACACAGTATAATTTGCCACAACTTAAATATTTCGAATAGTTTAAAACTTTTACAACAAAATGAAGATACAACTGAAATCCATACAAATAAAAAGAAAATCTAGGCAACCAGCTCATCAGTCTTGAAATCATCGTCCTCTAGTTGGGACCTCGGGAAATATCGCGGAACAAAGCCTCATCAGTGTTACCTAAAAATGCTAGGTCTCCAGTCAGGAGTGAGCAAAGTACAATTCATGCTAATTTGACAATTGAAATAATAATAGAATCATGCACTTTTAAACAATTTGAAATAAACATTTTCCAGCAGTTAAAATATTGTGATGTGAATAGGCAATAAAATATGACCGAATTGGGTTGTACAATGAAAGATATGGCTTATCCCCGTGTGTAAGAGGGGTAAGCTCGCACAGTTACAGTAGTTACAGTAGTTACAGTAGTTTGGATGTGGTCATACTCATTACACTACTCCTCCAGTCCCCAAACAGTTACAGTAGTTACAATCAGTGCTCTCATAGAGAGTTCCGTATTGCATCGTGGTTTAAACTTGCAATAAAACGATTACTAAATAATTGTAAACTAACACAAAATGTACTTGCCTCAAATTGGACTGGACTTGAAGGGTTGAGACTTCGGGATTGAAACTAGCCTCGTTCTCGAAATTCTACATTCGAGAAGTTTGTCTCAGATTCTAGAGTTACCATGCTAACTATGCTAGTTGCAATCTCTAAGTTGTGTCCTAATCAATTTTAATCTTGATTACACAATCAAAAACAAATCTCGATTATCGGGTGTGTTGTAATTAATTACGAGGGAAAGATCAATTTAACTTTTTATTTTGGAAAACTCGTAGTTACCAATTTGATTGGTTAAAACTTTGTATTTTCGTAATTATACATATAAAACTAAATTTCTTGTTTTAATGAGAAAACATGATCGTTGTTTAAATATTACAAACTTGTAAATTTTAATGTGAGAAAATCTCATTAGTTTTTCTATCAAAATAATATTTACTTATTTTAGTTTTACGTGTCTATGCTAAAAATCAACAAAACCAGAAAATGACAGAAAAACCTACGCTACAATATTTACAGGCCACAGAGAAAGAAAAATGGAAAAGCTGGGCTTATGCCCTTATAATTTATTTACATAAATTGAAATAAGACGAAACAGTTGTTAGTTCTAAAATCTTCCTACAATTTAATTATGAATAAATTAAATAATAAAAATAAATTAAATATTTAATGAGTCTCAGATATGGTCCAATCGTCATATAGGCTAATGCCTCAACGTCCGGACGAAACCGGTTTCGTTTGCACTTAGCCAGGGCCCATCGACCGATACAGTCGTCGCCCAAAAATCCCAAAATACTAGTATTTTCTGAAAACCATTTTAAAATCATTTTAAAAATACAATTAAATTTTATGGAAAATTCGACAGCATTTTCTCTATTTTTGGTCAACCCAAAAAACTGGGAAGTGTGCCAATATTTCCTGCAAATCCCAAACCAGGGAATCCCAAAAAATATATATAGAAATAACCACAATCATTCTCAATATTAATTCGGAACGACCCGAAACGAATTCGGGAGTCCGAAACCAATCCAAAAACATCACAGCACAATTCGGAAAAATATCCGAAAAACCAAATTATCCAGAAATCCATTTCCGAACGTTTCGAAAAACACAAAGCCAACAAACAGGGGCTTTCCCGAAGATTTCTCGGAAAATCCCGGAAACAACGTTAACCCAAAAATCGAATTTCCCAAAGGAAATTCGTGGACCAACTCATCATTGACACGAGGAGGGATGAAGTACTATAATTAACCAGGGATTACCCAAATCGACGAAATCCGAAGGGTTGTCTCGGACTCGGGATGCGCGAATCCACAGAAAGAACTCGAAATCCCGCGAACAGCGCTGGGCAGGGGCTGGGCGCACCGAAAGGGATGCTGGGGAGAGCAGCGAGGAAAGTACGGGAAAACAACGACGAAGGGGCTGCGGGTCAACTGGACGGGCGGGTGCCGGCCGGATCTGGCCAGGGGCGAGCGGTCGGGACAACGGGGCGCCGGGGAGAACAGCACGCGGGGCACGGAAGGCTAGGGCGCGGCCGGGAGCCGGGGAGGCGCGCGAGTCGGCGCTGCTGGGGGCGGCTGGATCGGGGTCCGGTGGGCGCGGCGATGGACGCCGGGGAGTCAGGGCGGCCGGGATGGGCCGGAGGGCGCCGCGGGGTCGGGTGGGTTTGCTTAGGAGGAGGGAGAGTGGAGTGAAGGAGAGTTTGGTGGGGGTGTGGGGAAGAAGGAGTTGCTGTTAGGGGTTTATATATATGAGATGAGCGGGGGTTACCGGATCCGAAGGGGTGAACGGCCGGGAAAGGAAAGGTCGCCAGTTTTTGAAGGTTACGGGAGGTAGGGGGTCGGCCTACCGAGAAGCTTCGGTTCTCAACAGTTGAGAACCCACAAAAAGAATGAGAATGAGAGTTATAAACTCTCTCTTTCTCAACTCTAAAGTTAATGAATGGTTTTAGCTTAATGGGTTAAAGGGTTGAAACCATTTAGTTTTGGGCCTAGGGCTCTGGGTCCAAGTTGCTAACATAAACTTATTGGATTGAAAAAATGGTTTATGGGTATGTATATTAGAAAGCTAAAGCTTTAAATGGATTTAAATCCAATGGGCCAAATATTCATGAATTTGGGTTTCTAACAAATGGAAATAAAAGGATTTCAAAATAATAGATATTATAATTTAATTTATGAATTATACGAAACCGACTCTGGTTTCGGAATTAATTCCGAACCGGGTTTCGGGAGTGGGAACGGGTTTGGGTCTCGGGTCTGGCCAGACAATCAAAAGTCCAAAAATTATATTTTTGACAAATAATAATTTTTAATCTAACTAAAACATAATATTAATTAGAAAATTACATGTTTTGATAAATTTTCCAGATTTAATAATTCTCTAAAATGCATTTCCCTAAGCTAACAATTAATAATAATTAGTTAAATAAAAGTTACGGGTTTCACAACCTTCCCTCCTTAAGAAATTTCGTCCTCAAAATTAAAGGCAGGGTTAGGAGTAAACTCAAATCAAACAGGTACGGGTACTACGCCCGTAACTCAGGTCCAACAATAAGAATTTTCAAGGCAGTCGTGGATGAGACGGTTTAGGGACAAGTTTCATTTATGATATCATCCATACAGAAAATACAAAAGCGAACCAAAGTACACGAGATTGATCAGACCATCATGCACCGGTCCTGATTAGATAATATATTAGTGGGTGCACCCAATAAAATACTGTCATGATCAAGCTTGATAAAGAAATAGCTTACAAAACTAGGCTAACTTAGCAGCATCAGTCAAGTTTAGAACGAAAGAATAAGTAATAGGAGTTATGTGATGGCTCAAATTTCTGATCTTCTTCTCACCTCTGACTACGCTTGCTACTGGTTTCTCTGGCACTGAAAGGTTGAGTCCAATCTTCAGCTTCTTCCTTCCATCTTCAGACAGTATAATCTCCAGTCCAAACTTCTTAATGTCTTCTAGCAGGTGCCGCTCCTTGGTCAAAATATCACCATAGGATATCGACTAAATGCCTCAGCGACCTCATTTGCCTTACCTGAATGGTACTGCAGGTCGATGTCGAAATCCTTCCTCAGCTCCAGCCATCTTCTTTGTCTCATGTTCAGCTCCTTCTGAGTGAAAACATATTTTAGACTTTTGTGGTCTGTATATATTTCCACTCTCTCTCCATATAGATAACGCTTCCATAGCTTCAATGCAAAGATGACTACAGCAAGCTCCAGATCATGTGTGGGATAATTCTTCTCATGAGTTCGTAATTGCCTAGATGCGTAAGCAATCACTTTTCTATTTTGTTGAAGAACGCAACCCAGTCCTTACCTGAGGCATCACTGTAGATTGAGAAACCACCAGTTCCTGCGGGTAGCGCAAGAATTGATACAGTGGTAAGTCTCTTCTTCAGCTCCTCAAATGATGTCTGGCAATCTTCCGTCCAGATGAACTCTTTATTCTTCCGAGTGAGCTTCATCATCGGCTCAGCAATTCTGGCAAAATCCTTCACGAACTTCCGGTAGTAGCCAGTAAAGCCCAAGAAACTCCTGATTTCAGCAACTGAGCTTGGGGTAGACCACTTCTCAACAGCGGCTATCTTCTTAGGATCCATCGAGATTTCTTCTCTTGTGACAACATGGTCAAAAATCTACCTTGTATAAGAAAATCCACATTTAGATAGCTTTACCATAAAACTTCTTTTTCCTCAAAGTTCCCAGGACTTCCCTCAGGTGCTCTTCATGCTCCTCTTCAGTCTTTGAATAGATCAGAATGTCATCGATGAAGACAACGACAAACTGATCTAGGTATTCATGGAAAACCTTGTTCATAAGGTTTATGAACACAGCAGAAGCATTCGTCAGTCCAAACGGCATGACCAAGAATTCAAACTACCCATACTTGGTGTTGAATGCCGTCTTGGGAATGTCCTCTTTCCTGACCTTGATCTAATGGTGATCAGATCTTTAAGTCAATCTTCGAAAATACCTTAACTCCACTCAAATGATCAAATAGGTCATCGATCCGGGGCAGAGGGTACTTGTTCTTATTGTTCAGCGCCTGGTAGTCGATGTACATCTGTACTGTTTCGTCCTTCTTGGGCACAAACAAGATAGGTGTTCCCTAGGATGAAGTTCTATCTTGGATAAATCCTAGAGCCTTCATTGATCTGGTCCTTCATCTTCTTGGCCTCCTTCGGGTTGACTCTATAGCGTTCCTTAGAGATAGGGAAGAGCCGGGGACTAGGTCAATGATGAATTCTATGCCTCGAACTGTGGTAATCTGGAAAGACTTTCGGGAAAAACATCTACCGTAAAGGTATAACTAAAAAATTTATTCATAATAGAGAATTACAGCAACACTCTCATCCTGTTACAACTTCTTACAATAATAGATAATGCTATTCAGCAGTCCGAAGTATTAATCTTCATGGCTCTGGATCTTATATGAGCAGTCTCCAACTTCTTCATCTTCTATGATCCTCGAGTCTGCATCATGCATTCCTACAGTGGGTGTAGAAGGTAAGGTCTGCTGAATGGGAAGAGAGTCCCTAGGTTACGGCATAACAGGTGTAACTGGGATAGGTACTCTGGTATGATGGAAAGATAAGGCGCAATCCTTTACCCGATGTTCAGCAGATCCACATACCAAACATTTTCTCAATCTCTTGCGACAAATATTGGCTTGGTGACCAGGCATTTTACAGTAGTCACAAACCAATAGCTTCTTATGATATGACAGCCGGATAGTAGGGCTCCAATATCTTCTATATTTAGGGGCATCCCTCCTAGGACGAGGTTCCGCTCCAACTCGGTTTAAGATAGCTAAGGCTACATCATTGACGTTCTTCATGACTTCTATCGTGATATCCATCTGTTCCTGCTGGGCTTCAGCTTGAGCCTTCTGGGACTCCATGATTTTTTGAAATAGAGCAACCATTTGGGAGGTGTTTGCTGGTACTGGTGGAGCAACAGGAATGGGTACTTCCCCCAAGGAAATGCAACTCAGTTTGAGAAGAGGTAGGAATCGCCAGTGTAGTAAAAACTTCACTGGATGCATTATGGGGACGATCAATCAGCTGCGAGGGAATAAACCCTGAACTGGGTTGAGGAGATGGGGTATGATCCGGAGATGACACCTCATCGCCAGCAGGATTGGTCTTGTCAATAGCCATTCTCTGGAAGGTTTAGGATGCAAACATAAGCAAGGTATCCTACCAGTCTATAATCAAACAAAAATATTTATGTATATAATTCGGACCTATGTTGTGACAATTCAATGTTCTAGTGTTCTAATTGTTTCTAGGTATGTTTTTCCTAAGTTGTTGATCGGACCTGCATGGGCCACCACTAAAAATATGTCACGACCCGGTCCCAATTTCTTAGGTCGAATTGGATCATGCCCAGCCTGCACCGTTGTTGAGACGGCAGCAGTAAGCTGTTTCCACTTGCAGGTAATTCAACAACACAGTATAATTTGCCACAACTTAAATATTTCGAATAGTTTAAAACTTTTACAACAAAATGAAGATACAACTGAAATCCATACAAATAAAAAGAAAATCTAGGCAACCAGCTCATCAGTCTTGAAATCATCGTCCTCTAGTTGGGACCTCGGAAAATATCGCGGAACAAAGCCTCATCAGTGTTACCTAAAAATGTTGGGTCTCCAGTCAGGAGTGAGCAAAGTACAATTCATGCTAATTTGACAATTGAAATAATTATAGAATCATGCACTTTTAAACAATTTGAAATAAACATTTTCCAGCAGTTAAAATATTGTGATGCGAATAGGCAATAAAATATGACCGAATTGGGTTGTACAGTAAAAGATATGGCTTATCCCCGTGTGTAAGAGGGGTAAACTCGCACAGTTACAGTAGTTACAGTAGTTGTAGTAGTTACAGTAGTTTAGATGTGGTCATACTCATTACACTACTCCCCCAGTCCCCAAACAGTTACAGTAGTTACAGTCAGTGCTCTCAGAGAGAGTTTCGTGTTGCATCGTGGTTTAAACTTGCAATAAAACGATTACTAAATAATTGTAAACTAACACAAAATGTACTTGCCTCAAATTGGACTGGACTTGAAGGGTTGAGACTTCGGGATTGAAACTAGCCTCGTCCTCGAAATCCTACATTCGAGAAGTTTGTCTCAGATTCCAGAGTTACCATACTAAGTATGCTAGTTACAATCTCTAAGTTGTATCCTAATCAAATTTAATCTTGATTACACAATCACAAACAAATCTCGATTATCGGGTGCGTTGTAATTAATTACGAGAGAAAGATCAATTTAACTTTTTATTTTGGAAAACTCGTAGTTACCAATTTGATTGGTTAAAACTTTGTATTTTCGTAATTATACATATAAAACTAAATTTCTTGTTTTAATGAGAAAACATGATCGTTGTTTAAATATTACAAACTTGTAAATTTTAATGTGAGAAAACCTCATTAGTTTTTCTATCAAAATAATATTTACTTATTTTAGTTTTACGCGTCTACGCTAAAAATCAACAAAACCAGAAAATGACAGAAAAACCTACGCTACAATATTTACAGGCCACAGAGAAAGAAAAATGGAAAAGCTGGGCTTATGCCCTTACAATTTATTTACATAAATTGAAATAAGACGAAACAGTTGTTAGTTCTAAAATCTTCCTACAATTTAATTATGAATAAATTAAATAATAAAAATAAATTAAATATTTAATGAGTCTCAGATATGGTCCAATCGTCATATAGGCTAATGCCTCAACGTCCGGGCGAAGCCGGTTTTGTTTGCACTTAGCCAGGGCCCATTGACCGATACAGTCGTCGCCCAAAAATCCCAAAATACTAGTATTTTCCGAAAACCATTTTAAAATTATTTAAAAAATACAATTAAATTTTATGGAAAATCCGGCAGCATTTCCTCTATTTTTGGTCAACCCAAAAAACTGGGAAAGTGTGCCAATATTTCCTGCAAATCCCAAACCAGGGAATCCCAAAATATATATATAGAAATAACCACAAT
Organism: Iris pallida; assembly: GCA_029216955.1. Classification (NCBI taxonomy): domain Eukaryota; kingdom Viridiplantae; phylum Streptophyta; class Magnoliopsida; order Asparagales; family Iridaceae; genus Iris; species Iris pallida. The sequence continues at coordinate 5,910,319 of JANAVB010029819.1, read as the reverse complement.
CATTCTCAATATTAATTCGGAACGACCCGAAACGAATTCGGGAGTCCGAAACCAATCCAAAAACATCACAGCAAAATTTAAAAAAATATCCGAAAAACTAAATTATCCAGAAATCCATTTCCGAACGTTTCGGAAAACACAAAGCTAACAAACAGGGGCTTTCCCGAAGATTTCTCGGAAAATCCCGGAAACAACGTTAACCCAAAAATCGAATTTCCCAAAGGAAATTCGTGGACCAACACATCATTGACACGGGAAGGGACGAACTACTATGATTAACCAGGAATTATCCAAATCGATGGAATCCGAAGGGTTGCCTCGGACTCGGGACGCGCGAATCCACAGAACGAACTCGAAATCTCGCGAACATCGCTGGGCAGGGGCTGGGCGTGCCGAAAGGGACGCTGGGGACAGCAGCGGGGAAAGCACGGGAAAACAACGGCGAAGGGGCCGTGGGTCAACTGGACGGGCGGGTGCCAGCCGGATCTGGCCAGGGACGAGCGGCCAGGACAGCGGGGCGCCGGGAAGAACAGCACGCGGGGCACGGGAGGCTAGGGCACGGTCGGAAGCCGGGAAGGCGCGCGAGTCGGCACTGCTGGGGTAGCCGGATCGGGGTTCGGCGGGCGCGGCGATGGACGCCAGGGAGTCGGGGCGGCCGGGATGGGCCGGAGGGCACCGCGGGGTCGGGTGGGTTTGCTTTGGAGGAGGGAGAGTGGAGTGAAGGAGAGTTTGGTGGGGGTATGGGAAAGAAGGGTTGCTGTTAGGGGTTTATATATTGGAGATGAGCGGGGGTTACCGGATCCGAAGGGGTGAACGGCCGAGAAAGGAAAGGTCGCCGGTTTCCGAAGGTTACGGGAGGTAGGGGGTCGGCCAACCGAGAAGCTTCGGTTCTCAACAGTTGAGAACCCACAAAAAGAATGAGAATAAGAGTTATAAACTCTCTCTTTCTCAACTCTAAAGTTAATGAATGGTTTTAGCTTAATGGATTAAAGGGTTGAAACCATTTAGTTTTAGGCCTAGGGCTATAGGTCCAAGTTGCTAACATAAACTTATTGGGTTAAAAAAATGGTTTATGGGTATGTATATTAGAAAGCTAAAGCTTTAAATTGATTTAAATCCAATGGGCCAAATATTCATGAATTTAGGTTTCTAACAAATGGAAAGAAAAGGATTTCAAAATAATAGATATTATAATTTAATTTATGAATTATACGAAACCGAGTCTGGTTTCAGAATTAATTCCGAACCGGGTTTCGGGAGTGGGAACGGGTTTGGGTCTCGGGTCTGGCCAGACAATCAAAAGTCCAAAAATTATATTTTTGAAAAATAATAATTTTTAATCTAACTAAAACATAATATTAATTAGAAAATTACATGTTTTGATAAATTTTCCAGATTTAATAATTCTCTAAAATGCATTTCCCTAAGCTAACAATTAATAATAATTAGTTAAATAAAAGTTACGGGTTTCACAACAGGACCGCATGAGTCCCTCTGAATCGAACCCGCATAAGTTTGTTTGAATTGGGCCGCATGAGGCTGTGCTGCATTTTTGACTTTATTTCTTTTTATCTTTGATTCTTGTAGCAACCCTGCCGAAGAATGAGATCATTGTGAAGGAAGAGTTGCTGCCCCCTCTCAAACAAGAATCATCGCTTATTAAGGAGGAGGTAACACCAGAAGTGGAGGAACAGAAAGGAGAGCTGGCGCCCATTGCTGTAAAGGAGAAGCCCCAGTCTGATGGCGGTAGTATTGGGTGTTCTGATCTTCCTATTTTGGACGAGGATCTTGCTCAAGTACATCCTTCAAAATGGTTGAGGGATTGGTATATGCGCCCCCGTCACTAGGATTCGTGGGCTCTCACAAATGTTCGTCTTTTGTCTTGATATTTCTGTCTGTCTTTTGCTTCTTTTGGACATCAATGTAATCTTCTTCCTTTTTGTCTGAATAAAATGATAGAGGACTTTTCTGGCTTGCTCATGAGATGTAGTCATATGAATGTAACTGATCTTGAATGAACAGAATATATTCGCTCTACTTTTTGCTTGTAATCATTGCCCCAATAGGGGACTTTTTGTGGACCTATTATCTTTGGCGTACCCTAGTTCTGGATACGGATAATAAGTTGGAAGAGAACCAACATACTTACTCAGAGGTAATGAGGACATGGCAAATATGAGGGTTTCTTCGATAGAGCCTTTCCACTCAGAGGTAATGAGGACATGGCAGGAGTGGACTCAACGGAGGATATTTATGGTCAACATAGGACATTTGTGGACCTATTATCCTTGGCGTACCCCGGTTCTGGGTACGGATAATAAGTCGAAAGGGAACCAGCATACTTACTCAGAGGTAATGAGGACATGGCAAGCATAAGGATTTCTTCGATGGAGCCTTCCTACTCAGAGGTAATGAGGACGTGGTAGGAGTGGGCTCTATGAAGGGGCACATAGAACGACTCAGAGGTAATGAGGACATGGAAGTTCTATGTAGAGGGGTGATTTGTTTTTAGCGGAAGTGAGACGACTCAGAGGTAACATCGACGTGGTTGTTTTGGGAATTTTGTGGATCTGTTACCCTTTTTGTGCGCTGAAAGTGCGGGTATTAGATCATAAGGAGGAAGCTCTCAGAGGTATGGTCATACATGACTTACTACCTAGGAGAGGCGATATAGATTTATCTGTAGTGACCAGAGTTGTAAGTTCAGCGGTACCTGCGGGTAAATAATTCGATAATCTGGGAGAGTTAGAGTCGACATGTGAGTTCAGTGGTACGAAAGAGTACATGACTCGTCATACTGGAAGATTTGTAGTCGGGATGTGAGTTCAGCGGTACCGACGGGTACATAACTCAGCGATCTGGGATATTGTGAATGTGAGTTCAGCGGTACCGGCAGGTACATAACTCAATAATCTGGGATTTGGAGAATATCGTTTAGACATAATATTTCTTCAGGAACTTGCCGTTGACGGACAACATGAGCAAGTCTCCGTTTTGTTTTGCGAGGCGGTAAGCACCGTTGGAGAATATAGCCTCAATGATAAATAGACCTTCCCACTTTGGCTGGAATTTGCCGGCGGTTTTGTGAGTCATGACCATCGGCCTCCAAACTGCCAGAACGAGATCGCCCACTTGAAATGTTCTGATTTTAACCTTCTTGTTGAAGGCTCCGGAGATGCGTGCTTGGTATAGCTCGATTCGTTGCTGAGCCAATAGGTACTTTCATCTAAGGCCTCCAACTCTTGTAGCCGGCGACGGTAGTTATCGTCCGTCGTCAATTGGTAAGTAAGAGCGACACGGAGCGAGGGTATTTGAGTCTCCAATGGGAGAACTGCCTCACTCCCGTACACCAGAGAGAATGGCGTATTCCCAGTGGTCGTTCGGACTGTAGTACGATACGCCCATAAGCACTCACCAAGCTTCTCGTTCCAGTCGCGTTTGTTGGATGATACAAACTTTTTGAGCAACTTGATGATGGTTTTATTGAATGCTTCTGCCAACCCATTCGCTGTCGGATTGTATGGCGTCGAAGCAACATTCTAAATTCGGTATTTATCGCAGAATCGGTAGAAGACGTGGCTCGCAAACTGCGGACCATTATCGTGGATGATCCTTCGGGACAGTCCAAAGCGATAGATGACGTGATGCTTGAGGAAGCTAATCACGTTTGAAGTCTTTACTTCTACAAGCGGAACAGCCTCCGCCCATTTGGAGAAGTAATCTGTGATTGCGAATATGAAGCGATATCCTCGGGAAGAAGGTGGAGTGATCGGACCGATGATATCCATTCCCCATTCTTCGAATGGCCAGGACGCCACTGTCAGATGTAGAAACTCGGATGGCTGGTGGATGAAGTCCACATGGACTTGGCAGGCGTTGCACTTCCTCGTATAGTCTATCGCATCTACTACCATCGTGGGCCAGCAGTAGCCCATTCGGTGAAGACGGTCTTACAATTTTGGGCCAGGCTGATGGGCCCCGCAGACACCATCATGAGCTTCGCGTACGGCTTCTTTGGCTTCTGCGTTTGACAGACATCGAAGTAATAATCTATCGTAGGATCGACGATACAACATTTTCGTCTCTGTATCGTAGAAGAATCTGAGAGAACGTCTTCTGATAGAGGTGGCTTCCTTTGGGTTCTCGGGCAGGATGTCGTAGACTACGAAGTCTATGAATGGTTGTCTCCAGTCTGGTACTTCGTCGATCGTCTGAGCGAAATAACTCGCCATAAATTGAACGTTGTTCTTGGGACAGACCAGTTTATGGCCTATCACGTCCACCAAATAATGAATATGGTTCGACACTGCTAGGAAAGCGGTAAGGCCTGCTAGGGCATCTGCTTCGATATTTTGGAGTCTGGGGACGTGTTCGATGAAGAACCCTTCAAATGACGAGATGATGTTGATCGCTATTTGGTGATAGGGGATCATGTCTTCATGGCGGACTTCGTATGAACCCCGGATCTGATTGACGATTAACTGTGAATCGCCGTATGCTTCAAGATATTCTACCCCCAGCTCTCTTGCAAGTTGGAGGCCAATGACTAAAGCGTTGTACTCGGCCATATTGTTAGAGCAAGGTTCCGTGAGGGAGTAAGCGCGATTGATCACCAGTTCGGAAGGAGAAATCAGCACCACCCCGACTCCGACGACGATGTTGTCCTTGGGTCCGGTCCTCGAAGCACCGTCGAAGAACATTCGCCATATATCATCGTAAGAGGTCGCATGCGAGTCGGCGATCTCATCTGGAATTTCCTCGTAGATTCTGGCCAACTTCGAGCCTGGGTGGGCTGCTAAAAAGTCTGCCAGAGCTTGGCCTTTAACAGCCTTTTGTGGGACGAAGATCATATGGTAGGGGGACAATAATATTGCCCATGTAGCGAGGTGAGAGCTGAGTGCCCCTGGTTTAGTCATGAGGACCCTGAGGGGGTTGACTCGTGATATCACGTGTATGGTTGGCCCCGTGACATAGTATCGCGTCTTTTGAATGGCGAATACCAGGGCGAGGCATTCCTTCTCCACGGCGGTATATCGGTGCTCTGGCCCGATCATCATTCGACTGAGGTAATATATAGCTTGCTCATGGCCTGCATCATTATTTTGTACTAGCAGAGTGCCGAGGGAATGCTCTATTGCTCGTACATAGAGTAGGAATGGTTTTCTAGCAACCGGGACCACCAGGACTTGAGGGTTCGACAAATATTCTTTGATTTTGTCGAAGGCACGCTGGCATTCTTCATCCCATACAAATGAGATACCCTTCTTCATGAGATGGATGAATGGCTGACATCACCCGGAGAGGTTGGAAATGAACCTCCTGATGTAAGCTAACCTCCCTTGAAGGCCTCAGAGTTCTCTGAGATTTCTCGGGGGACCCATCTCCATGATTGCCTTCGTCTTCTCAGGGTCTACGTGGATACCCTGGGAGGTGATGATGAAACCCAAGAACTTCCCGCTGGATACGCCCAAGAAGGATTTCGTGGGGTTTATTTTCAAATTATGCGCTCGCATCAGGTCGAACACAGTCCTTAGATCATGCAGACGATCTTCCTTTGAGCGACTTTTGATGGCGATGTCGTCAACATAGCATTCCACTATTTTGTGCAAGTGGTCTCTAAAGATGATGCTCATAGCTCTCTGATAGGTGGCGCCAGCGTTCTTTAAACCGAAAGGCATGACTGTGTAGCAGAACGTGCCTATTGGTGTTCGAAATAATGTATGCTTTTCGTCGTCGGGAGGCATCTTGATTTGGTTATACCCCGAGAAGCCATCCATAAATAACATACGTTCAAAGCCGCAGGTGTTGTCAATCATGATGTCTGTGATAGGGAGGGGGAACTCATCTTTGGGACACGCCTCGTTCAGATTACGAAAGTCAATACAGATTCGAATCTTTCCATTCTTCTTGAGAATCGGTACTATATTGGCGACCCAGTCCGGATGTTGTTCCTCACGAATGAAGCCACTGGCTATCAGTTTGTTGACTTCGGTTTCGATCGCATCCATGATGCCTGGACGGAAGCGTCGTTGCTGTTGTTTGACTGGCTTCGCATCTGGCCGAATGTTGAGCTTGTGAAGAGCAACATCGGGGTTTAGCCCTGGCATGTCTTCATAGCTCTAAGCGAACACGTCGATATATTCTCTGACGAGTTGTAGTAGTGATTCTCGCTCTTCGTCGGTTAGATTCTTACTGACAAAGATGGGCTTTGGAGAGGATTCATCACCTAGATTGACTTGTACAACCTCATCCTCGGTGGGAGGCTCTCTTTGTTCAAACCGCTTCTCCCACTGCGCATCTAGTTGTTGTGCCCACGGCTCTAACTCAAGAAGTTCAGGAATGTCTTCATCTTCTTCGTAGGCGTCGGCAAATGCCATATTGACAGACAGGACTTGCCTGAATACATCCCCGATGCTGATATCTGAATCAGAAGTTGGTGATCCGGTTGAGTGTGAATGCCAGTCGCATTCCTCATCCGAGCTTTCAGGAGTCGTTGCAGGCGTAACATATCCCAGCCCGCATCGGGTCTTGTTGTAGTAGTCCTGTGGTTTGCCGACCGGGACTGGCGACTTTAAAGGTAATCGTCGACCAGTACCGTAGTTCAAACCTGGCGTAGTCTCCAGATCGTACCCCTATTTTTGTATGAGGTATTTGGATTGGGGGCTATATAGATAGAGAGGCAGTCTCCTGGCGTCCGATTCGAGATCGACTTCTTCTATGGTGAAGGGCTGTGGATTATTCTTCCGACCGAAGATGATTGGATGGTCCCCTCCCTCGATTATACGGTAAGCGTCTTCCACGGGAGTAAGTTGATTTGCGGTGTAAACATTTGTCACCTGTGTATGTAGGTGAGTGCCTATACCGTGTTCCATAGCATACATTATACAAAGCTTATTAAGCTCGATGTAGTTCAAAGATAGCCCTTTATTGATGAAGTAAGGTATCTTTTCTAACGGGATTACATCATCTGTGGATGGAACATCAGTATGAGCAGCCACATACTTGGCCAATTCTGGTTCTTCTTCGGCCACCCCTATATAAATGAAGACTGAGAGGATGACTTGGGCAACTTGATCATCAGGGGTTCTGCTGGTAGAGCAGAACGTGGAGTCGTTGGCAAACTAGCGACCCCCAGTTTGGTACTCGATGCTAGGCGGGGAGTGGTTGCCTCGCTAGAAGCCCCGGACTTTGCATCGGGCTGACGATTCTTTTTGGGAAGACGTATCGTCATTGGCTTGTCAGAGGGATTGAGCTTCTCCGCTTGTGGCTGGCCGACTCTAGGCTGTCTGATTGTCAGTGGCTCCATTGTGGGTCTTGGCGCTTTGCCAGACCTTGGCAGCCGGATTATCATTTTCCTCTCTTGTGCCGAGAGACTGATCGCATCCTTACGCATAGCGGCCGTAAGGGGTGCGGACTTGGCAGGTTTACGAGCTTGGAGGTGGATCGTCAGAGGTTCTTCCGATCCTGTGGCTGCCTCAGTTCGGCCTTGCATATCTCCCTCACCAAGGTGCCTCTTCGACTTTTCGTATAAGCAGGAGTCTGAGTAGTAGGATTCGACCCCTTTGAAGGGATCGATGTCGGCAAATTCTGTCCTTACGAAGCCGTATTTGTCGACATACTTGAAGCACTGGTGCAGCGTGGAAGGCACAATCATGTAATCATGTATCCAAGGGTGCCCCAGAAGGATATTATAGGAAGTATCCGCATCTATGACGTAACAGGTCACTTCTGACTGAAGATCGTCGATTTGGCACTTCAAGCGAATCTTCCCAATCGGGTAGCTCCTGCCCGAATTGAAACTGCTGATGGCGGTGCTTGTTGGTGTCAGGCGATGCATAGGAATACGAAGATGGTGTAATAGACCCTTCGGGATGATGCTTATGGAAGAATCGGGATCAATGTGCATCCGATCCACTTTTACGTCGCCGATGTATCCAGTATAATATAACGGACAATCATGCAGGTTGGTTTTGATGAGCATATCCTGTGGAGTGAAGACAATGTTGGGCATCGCTCCTGTGCAAGCATTGTCTTGGAGATCTGCAGGCGGGCTCTCTTCCGTGAGGTTGACCTGAGCTAGATATGCGTCGGCGTTCTGGAGTGCATCGCTCAAGGCCGCGCGAACATCTTTGGAGAGTCTCAGGAGCTTGTATAATGATAATTTGGTCGGTGTGTTGGCCAATTGTGCCAAGATATCAAAGTTGTTGGGCCTTTTCAGCCCATGAGGTGCCTCTTTTCGGAGGGATTTATCAAAGCGAGTCTCCTTTGGCCTAGGCTTGTCGGTCGTCAAAGGTTGAGAAGGTCCCGGAGCGTCAGCAGTAGTCGGCTGATGTTCTTCAGTCGAGTTATCTGGTGTAGGTTGGGATTGAGCACCAGACCGAGTGACGACAGCTGTGACTTCTTCGACATCTGCCAAAATTGTGCGGCATGATTTGATTTTCCCATTCTTCTTCTTGCTGGTGGAGGGAGACGCGGACTGAGTCACCTCAGGTACCAGGTCTGGACGAACCCACATGACCTCCCTTTATGACGTGGTGAGGGGTACCAGACCAGTATCCTGATCTCGAGGAGGCAAAAGATTAGCAATCTCTATTGTCGCCCGAGGGATGGGTATCACGCCGTCTTGAGTCTCTGTCGGAGGAAAGCTGCCAAACTGTACGGACACCATGTTGGCTGCCACGGTTACCTCCTCGAAATCAATGGCCAGAGCCTTCGAATCGATGAGATGTTGGATGTATCGCTTCAGTTGATAGCAGTCGTGTGTAGCATGGTGGACGTAGCGGTGGTAATGACAGTACTTTGGGCTCTCCATTTCTGCCGGCCGAGGTTCCCGTCTTGGTGCAGGGAGCTGAATTCTATCTCCTTGTATGAGCATGTCCAAGATGGGCTTGACACGGCCGTCTTCGAAGGAGTAGGTCATTTGCGGCCATTACTTGTCTGCCGGTTTTGACTCAGGTTTCTGGGCTGTGTCGGCCACCATAGCATGTTTGCCGTTGTTGTCCCGATTGTTGTAGGAGTTACCACCATTGTTGTTGTCGGTATTAGGGCGCTTGCCCTTATCTTCGGCGCTAGTGGTACTGATGATGAACGTCTTCCAGTCCTTGAATTGACTTTCACACATCCAGAGGCTGATTGTTGGGAGCAGTCTCTTTTGGCAAATTTCAATCAAAGAGGAATCCGGATTACCCGACGGCAACTTCATTGCGGTTTGGCGAAACCGCTCAATATAGTTCCTTGTCAGCTCCTTCTCCCCTTGAATGACATCCATGAGGGTGGACATTGTGACGTCCTGTCCTACTTCGTAGAATCTCTCCAAGAACATGTGCTTGAAGCTGGCGAAGGAGTGGATGTAGTTGTCTGGCAGGTTGTGGTACCAGTCGAAGGCGACCCCTTCCAATGCCCTGATGAATAATCGTGTAAGGATGGCATCGTCATGAGGCAGATGGTCGGTTATGACTTCGAAGTAGGTGATGTACCTGCTTGCAGATGTCTTCCCATCATATGGATTGATGTGGAATGGTTTATACTTTGGTGGGAAAAGAACATCTCTCTATGCAGCGGGATACGGTTGTCGTATCCTGAGGTCTTGGCAGTTTTCTCGGGCATGGAACATGGCCCGGAGCTCCTGGACCTCTCTCCTTACCTCCCTGGCCTCGTCTGCAGCGGTATGAGCCGACATTTCAGGAAAATTATTGCCCAAGTTTGGTGCCGCTGAGTTCGAGTCCGCATTGACCGCGGGACCCAAGTTTATTTGGCCATGCATCCCTCCTTGCAGAGTAGGGAGGGCTGCTTTGATCTCGTCCACCGATTTGACCAAAGTGTACAATATGGCCTCCAGAGTGTCGATGCGTTGGCGATCACTGGGACCATCTTGTTCGTCGTTTGTCATGAATGCCGTCCTTATATGAGTAGAAGTGGAAGGGACGGTGGATGACGTGCCCTCCGAATCATACCCCTGTACCGAGAAGTCATCGGGGTATGTGGGAATATTCTTCTCTGGTTCGGACTCAGAAGGAATAGTACCCCCAGCTTTCGAGCTTGCCTCGTCTTGAGAGTCGTGGACGTCATCGGAGACGTCGGCACCTGCTGTATCTGATGGGAGAGTTGTTTCCCTCGGCTTGCCTTCTTGGAACATCGGATTATCGTGGATGTTTGGAGGAGTGCTACCACCAGTGCCAGCGACCTCCATTGATGTGGATGATGAATCTCCCACTATAGCAGATTTCGTCTTTGAACGGGTACCTTGGAAAACTTCGGTGGTGGACAACCGTTTAGACGACAGTTTTTTAGTCACAGTAGTTAAAATCTTCGGGCTGGAAACGTTTATTTTCTTTCCTCTCCCATCGGCGGAGATTTTCTGAGTAGACTTGCAGGAGACGACGGGAGGCGCCTCATCATCTGAGCTCGGCTGTTGTAATCTTTGGAAGACGGACTGCCGGTCTTCTCGTACCGTCGCGTTGTTGCAATAGCAGTTGACGATGACTTGGGTGCAGTGATGTCCGTGGGAGGACTCTTTGCACACCGAGGCCTCTTCTCTTTCCTTGCGCTTGTGGAGGATAACCTCACGCAAGTCAGATGGGTCTGGAACGACCATGTTTGCTTCCTGGGTTTTGGAAGACTTTTGGGAACCACTCTGTCCGTTTGCCGCCGGAGGCTGGACTCGAGTGGTTCTGCACAACTTCCCATCAGAGGCCCGCATAACAGTATGTGGAGCGCTCGGATGGTCAGAGGTCGGGACAGCGGACAGAGCTCGCCAAGCTCGTACTGCCCTAGACTTCTTCACTCTAGTGCGTGAGGGCACATAGTAGGAAGAGTCTAAGTGGTGCTGCAGAGAGTCAGACATATTTTCTCGGGAGCGTGAGAGATCAGGACCATAGGAGAGGCGATCGAAGACTGAGCCTGAGCCGCGCGGAGCAGACAGCATGCGGCTGGAATCAACAGTCTTCATGCGGCTGGCAATCGTAGCCGCATGGGCTTTCGTCATGCAGCTGGAAGTCTCGGCCGCATAAGTCTTCTCCATGCGGCTGGCAATCTTGGCCGCATGGGTATTCTGCATCCGGCTGGCAGTTTGGGCCGTATGGACATCATGCATGCGGCTGACAATCTTGGTCGTATGATTTTTCAGCCTGCGGCTAGTACCTTTGTTCGACTTCTTCCTGGAGCACATAGAATCACTCTTTTCCCCTGTAAGTCCAGCATCATAGTGCTTTCCTCTGTCGGACTTAGGGACAACAGAGTCCTCTATGGCTTAAAGTGGGGCCGCATGAGAGTTGCCTTCGCCGTCTTGGGCAGCAGAGAGTACTCCGTCCAGAGCTTGGAGAGGAGCAAATGATTTTGGCCTCCTCTCCCTGCGAGCTTTCTTCGTGCGGGTTCGCTTCTGGACCGGGCCAGCGCTCCCGTCGGAGAGCATTTCTTCAAACGCCTGTTGGTCAAAGCGGACGACCATCTTCTGTTGTGTGGAGCCAAGTTTGGCTGCATCTGATTGCGTCACCAGCTTCTCAGCCGTGGAGAAGTTTGTCCCCAGCAGAGTCGTCATCGTATTTGCCATTGATTATAAAAGAGCAGAACAATTATATCGGAGGACTAGACTTTTACTTCACAATACAAACTCGCTCGTACAAAGAAAGCCTAGGGACGAAAACTTAGGTACAGCAATCTAAGTAAAATTGTTTAGTTTTTCTGGGGGGTGACGATAGAGGCTCGGGAAAGCGATGGCAGCTCTGCCTTACCCCTTGGACGATCGGACGTAGCCTTGGCTCTGGTGAAGAAATGCTCTTGGACGTGTGAGGAGACTCTCTTGCGCCTTCGGTTGCTAGATCTCTGGATGTCTCTGTAGTGCTCTCTCTCTTTTCTCTGCTCTCTGTCCTGAATTCTCCCTCCGTTTGCAAGGGAATGGCACCTTGCTATTTATAGAAGTGGGGGTGTGATCATTAGGGTTTGCAAATGATTGCCTCCTTGAGAAGTTGGCGGTTAAGGATCAATTAATCTGGGCCATTAATTCTGATTGTAGCAAATCAAGGTAATTAATGTGGATTGCATCAAATCTCTGTGGGCAATAAATGTTGATTGCCATGAATATTTATGATTTGTGATAGCCTGCCACGTGTCCAATTTGCTTGATTTGATTTGATCTGGGCAATTATGATGCTCGCAACAAATCTGCTTTTGTCAGGGAAGATAAGACTGCCACGTGTCTCAATTGTTGCGAAGAGCACCACGTATCTCAACTGGACCGTCCTGGCAGAGCCGTATATGGGTGGTCCTCTCAGCCGTATGAAGCATGCAGCCGCATGAGGATGGACAGCCGCATGGGGATGGGCAGCCGCATGGGGATAGGCAGCCGCATGTGGATGGGCAGCCGCATGGGGATAGGCAACCGCATGGGGATAGGCAGCCGCATGAAGTGGATGGCCGCATAACTGCACCAGCCGCATGGAGTGGCCTCGGGACTTGTTGCATTTTGCCAGCTGTAAGGAGATTTTCTCCTCTTTCCTAGGGACACGCCATCATGTCAGTCATTATTACGTCTTTATGTCAGAGCTGTCATAGCTGTCATTTGTCAGAGCAGCCGTCAAGACATTAAATGCAGCAAAATGTAGAGAAGAACTGTTGAAGGCCACGTGGCTTTTTTTTGGGCCACATTGAACTATCCGAGCCGTATGGACCCTTGAGCCGCATGGACCCTTGAGCCGCATGGACTCCTGAGCCGCATAGGGATCTCTCTGTTGGAGCCGCATAGGCCTTTCTTTATTCTTTTCCATGCTTCTACATACATGATAGGCCCAAAAATGGGTGATTCTAGGAATGCCCATAAATGGGAGATTCAAGGAAGACTCTGTGATCATGAGAGTACATGTCACAAGTGATCAATGAACCATGAAGCATAGTGATACACAATGTAAGTGAAACACACAGAACATGTAGTATCCGATGCTCCCTGAGGGGATAACATCTCAAGAAGGGATCCGTATAGTACTAATCCGTGTGACCAACGTGACAGTATCAAGTAAAGTAATTTAAAGCAGGAAAATAATTCTAACAGGATATAAAATGATCAGAGAATGTACTCGCCTGCTATCTGAATGTCCGAGAGAAAGTTACTGTCCGAGGAGAGGTGTCTGGCTCCTAATCAGAACAGCACAAGTCGCAACAAGTCCAAAATGGTATAATGAAGTCCAACTATGCATTCTACATGATTCTAGGTCAATCTAGACCAAAGTCAACTCTTGGTCAACCCTGGTCAACTCTTAACAGTCAAACTTGGTCAATCTAGTCTAAGTTAGTCTAATCTAACCCTGGTCAACTCTTGGTCAACCCTGGTCAACTCTTAACAGTCAAACTTGGTCAATCTAGTCTAAGTTAGTCTAATCTAGGTTTAACCAGTCATTCTAGGCCCTAACTAGTCAATCAAGTCTATACTAACCCATTCTGGGTACTATCAAGCCTATACTAGCATATACAACACTATTCTAACCCATGCTAGTACTCTAAAGACTATCACCCACACTTAGCCTATATCAAGTATCCATATAATTATAACCATGCATTCATTTACTCATTCAAGTCACACCTTTATATATATATATATATATATATATATATATATATATATATATATACATATATATATTCAGTAATCATACATTCATGTATATTCTTACCTATCAAAAGTATTCAATCATGCATAGCCACATATGTGTGATATAGGTTAGCATAGAGGAAATTAGGATGCATAACAAGGTGTGGGTGTTATGATATATGTGCCAAGTGTCATTTCATATAGTGTACAATAGGTTGTAAGTTATAGGAAGAAGGAAATGGGGAAAGTCCACATTTACATATCATTAGTCATTACACATAAGGAAAAACCCAAATTAGTTAACAAATCTCAGATTTAGTATTTGTTCTCAGGCTTCTTAGCAAAACAGTTACTCTTCTAAGTTCCCAGTTTTATGAAATCAGTCTATATAAACCTACTAAACTCAGGTTTACATACCGATACCAATTCAGTGAACAATCAAGGAAATGAGAGAGTGAACTAATGTGTTAACAGTGTACAGTGAAGAATTCTGGAACCAGAATGGGTATATGTGTGGTGTGATAGTGTGAGAGAAATGTGAGGGAAAACTGGAATCAAAATGTGTGTGTTAGAGAAGTTCTCAGGTTCAGTTTTCCTGAACCTGTTGACAGGAACCCCCAACTCAATTTGCAAAAAACCAAATTCATCATAAACTCAACACTCAGTCAGTTTACTTGTAGGCACACCATACTAGGGTTTTAAACATGTAAATTAGAGCTTCTAACTATGTTAATTTGGTTGCCAAAGTTCAATTTCAGAAACTGGAAAAATACAAAAAATCATACATGGTATCAGAAATCAGGGTAAATGGAAATTAATGTATAAAAACAGGTTAACATTTGATGTAAATGGTTGGTAATGATAGATACATAGGTGCTCGTGTCCAACGTAGTGCCTCGTGTCCACCACAATGTGACACAGTGTCCATACCAAAGAAAACCCAAATCGAGCACAACACAGACACACACTAATACACAACATCGTGCACGTGTTCGTGCAAGTCTAGGACACGACACAAAAAAAATCAAATCTCGTGCTCGTGTCCCAACATTCGCCACGTGTAGGGCTACAAACCTAGGGCCCTGAATCGAGTCCACCTCGTGTCCACAGTGGACACGAGAGCCGTGTCAGTGAGCTCTGAACGTGTGGTGCGTGCCAGTGCAAAACCCGTGCACACCTAAATACGTGTCCGACATGACACCATATGACTTGGCACTTGGAGGGTGTCATGTCAGTCACGTATCCGTGCTACATGCCAAGTATCGTGTCCGCTGGTGACACAGACACGCCACACTGAGCCACGAGTAGCAGGACAGCCTGACTGTACGTGTACTGGGCGTGTCCACGACCCCAAAGCGACACGAACTGGACAAGATTTGTGCTCAGTCCAAAAGAAATCCATAAGCCACACATAGATCTACATTCTTATGCAAAAACATTTCAAAAACAGCAACATTAAATCCTTTGAGACATTTAATCAAACACCTACACTAGTCTACTGGTACGTGTCCGATACGGACACAAAATGGACACAATATTCTACAGAAATCTAGGGTTAGCTAGGGGACACCTAGATCTAGGCTAATATGCAATAATAACAGCAATTTCAATAAGTTTTGAAGGAATTACCTATAGGTGTCAAAAACCAAAGAAAGCTTTAATTAAATGGGGGCGTTCCTCCTTGCTAATCAACTCTCCCAAATTGTCCACAAACTGAGATTATCCTCCATGAACAGTAAGAGGAAGACAATTAGAATCTAATGCAATTGGTTTGGATGGAAAAAGAATTAAATTGGATTTTCTAGGAATTATTGAAGTTGGGGATTTACCTCTTTTTCCAACTTGTGATCTTTCCTAAAAGAGGCTAGCCCTAAATGGAAGAGAGTATAAATAGGGGTGGGGTTCCCAATGTGGCCGACCAAGTTAGGGTTAGGGTTAGGTTTACATGGTGTTGGGCTTTGGGCCTCTATGGGCTTAAGTCATTAATCATGACTTGTGAAGTCATAAGCCATTAATCAAATCACTATTCTAATTACTATTTCCAAATTGGTTCTAATAACTAGGATATGAATAACTTAAATCAAACTAGGGTTTCATAATCTAACCAAGTAGTCATGGCTAGGGTTAGCTTCTAGGTTAGTCTCCAAAGTCAACACTAGTCAAAGTCTAGAATAACCCCTAATTAAATTATACCAAAAATCATATAAATTCTAATAAAACTCAATAATTCACAATAATTCCAAATAAATCCCAAAAATTCAAAATAACCAAAATACCCCCATACTAGAAATGTGGTAGTGACAAATTAGGAGGTTGGTCTCTTTCAAAATTAGCTGATCACCGAACATGAATCAAGGCTTTAGCATCTCGACGGCATGAAAGGGGAGAGACAACTTGCCTCGGTCCATCATACGACGGAAGTAGGGAAGCTGTTGATCTTGTATCATAGCCAGTCGCTCTTTCGATTGGCCTTGCACAATCAAATTCTTAGCAGGATTAACAAGCACCTCATCGACATTTATGTCGAGTGCACATACCGATGAGTCAAAAAGGATCTCGTCAAAAAGAGGCATAGCCACGGAAACTGCACATGAACAAAATAAGAGTCAAAAAAATGCATCTTTTTCGTAAGAAATATAACAGTCCTAGCTCTATCTAATTGTACTATGTGTCAACAAGCAGGCATCCACGCAGATACTACGTAAGTTGTACTGCGTGTCCGTAAGCAGGCATCCGTGCAGGTACTATGTAAGTTGTACTGCATGTCAGTAATTAGACATCCGTGCAGGCACTACATAAGTTGCACTGCGTGTCAGCAAGCAGGCATCCGTGCAGGACTACTTAAGTTGCACTGCGTGTTAGCAAGCAGGCATCTGCGCAGGCACTACGTAAGTTGTACTGCGTGTCAGCAAGCAAGCATCCGCACAGGCACTACGTAAGTGGCATTGCGTGCAGATACTCTTAGTGACTCTGCGTGTCAGCGAAAACCTCAACACATATTTCAGTCGTTACTTCGTAAAAAAATAACCATGCGTATCGGTTGAGGGAGATTCAGCACATCTTCGGAACACTACTCCGAGGAGTGGTGCCCATGCGCATCAGCGGAAAAAGCATTAACACATTTTCGAGACACTACTCCGAGAAGGGAACACTCATGTGCATCAGCCAATTAGGGTGTCGATGTTCATCGAACACCTAATCGCAACAGGCGGCCGTACGTCTCCATACACTTCAGTGCCAACGGCCGGAGAGTCGTCGACGTCAACAGCTTTCGACGCCGGCCGCTTCCTTCTGGCCTTTCTCGTATTCGTCGCAGCCGCCTTGGGAGCCATGGGGACTCTCGACTTCTTGGGAGCCATTGCAGAAAGATTAGGGTTTTGGGAGGAAGAAGAAAGCGCTGAGAAGAAAGGCTTCGTTGAAAGAGAGCATAAATGGCAGAAAGGCTCTTTCCTTCCGAGCAAAACTCTACTTATAGAGTTAAGCCACGTCAGCGGATGAAGACAAAAAATCCTTCGTATTCGAAGAAACTCTTCGAACATCGTGGGAGGTAAAGCGAGATTGTGATGGGTTTTGAATCCTAAAAACGAGGAGCTATCATTACGTTTAAATGAAACGACGACTCGAAAGCATTAATACTGACGGCTAAGCATGACGCCAGCCTGTCAGCGACTAGCTATGTATTCCCGATGACATGTCATTTCATGCTTCAGTTCAAAGTGTTCCAAACTTGTTCAATTTTGAAAATTTTGAAGGGGGTCTTGTAGAAGCATGAAAAAGCGTAGATGACGTCAGAAAGAAAGTTCTTTATTAAGATTATGTTTATAAAAGATTTATTACAGACTCTTCATGGTTACATATAAAGACTAAAGACTAAAGCACAGACTACAAAATGTGCGGTTTTCAGAAGCGCGTAGCCTTCAGAAGCGCACAGACCCCAAAAGCGCATCAGTGTCAGAGAGAATCAATTCCTCGTCAAAGTGAGCCACTTCCTAGTCAGACGTGAAGGAACTCAAATATGGCTAATAAAGTAGCTATTGGCCCGAGCAAGAACGCAGCTCCCGTGCGAAGCTCATTGCACTACCTGCGACTCTTCTAGCATAACAGTATACGAAGCTCCTTCCACTCCAATATGGCTAATGATGTCATTATTGAGCAGGGTAGAGCACAACCTGTGGCTCTTCGGATTGGCAATCAATCCAAACCCGATAGCTTGGACCTCGAAGACCTCCAAGATGTTGTTCAGGTTTGAACCCCTTATGCCAAATGTTCAAGTGCATCTTGAAACTCCGTAGTTGTTCTTCTACACGACCACAGCCTCTTTGAACGAAGAGATCGACAACCAACAGTCGACTTATGCAAGGCCCATGGCCGTCCGAAACTAAGTCGGGGTCGAGCATGGCAGGAGAATGACTAGAAACTTTGAGCAAGGTCTCACCTAAAAAGCTTCTCTTTATATAGGCCATGTGGTCCAACCCACATGTCACGTGGCAGTCGGTCAAAAGGCTCCGGAGTAATGGGATGAACCTAGAACTCAGCACAATGAATCTCATTTAATAGATTCATTTGACTCAGCTTTTAGTCACCGCTCCTCGAGCCCCCCAAGATGGCGGTAATTAAAGAGGTGTTGACTTAGACATTCAAGGACAGTCATTAAATTTTTTTAAAAGAACAACGACTTAGACTCTTCATAAAAGTGCAGCTCCCTCAGTATCCCAGAAGGGTAGCTCCTTCATGGCTATCCAGAAGTGCAGTGCCTTCAAAGTCTCCCAGAAGCACAGCTACCCAGAAGCGCAACTACTCGAGAACTTCACTGAAGCGCAGCTACTTGGAGCTCTCCGGAAGCACAACTCCCAAAAAATGTAGCATCTATGGAGCGCAGGTCACTCATATCATGGCACTTTTTTTAAAGAAGACAAAAAGCGCAGTGACTTCGCTGCCTTAAGATCACAGTCTTCTCGTCACCCAAAAATGCAGTAACTTTGTTACCTCAAGAGCACAGTCTCCTCGTCGTCCAAAAAGCACAATGACTTCTTCGCCTCAATAACAGTCTCATCGTCGCCCAAAAGTGCAGTAACTTTTTTGCCTCAAGCGCAGTCTCCCCGTCGCCCAAAAGCACAGTGACTTCTTTGCCTTAAGTGCAGTCTCCTCATCGCCCAAAAGCACAGTGACTTCGTTGCCTCAATAGCAGTCTCCTCATCCCCAAAAGCATAGTAACTTTTTTTGCCTCAAGTGCAGTCTCCTCGTTACCCAAAAGTGCAGTGACATCATTGCCTCAGGTGTAGTCTCCTCTGTGTCCAAAAGTGCAGTGACTTTGTTGCCTCAAGAGCACAGTTCCCTCGACACACAAAAGTGCAGTGGCTCGAACACTCCCAAAAGTGTAGCTCGTATAGCGCATAGTTCCTCTACAACGTGTCATCATGCCACGTGGATAGTATGGTAGCTGTTTCTTCTCAGATATACACTACTAAAATATTGATAATTAGCGACAGATAATTTCGTCGCTAAATACTATATTTCCGTCGCTAAAGTAATTTATCGACGGATTACTGACCGAAATAGGACGTCGATAACTATAACGTCACTATGACATTTCCGTCGGTAAGTCGTCGCTATGGCGACGGCTTACCGTCAAAAATATCGAATAATTATAGCGACGGATTAGCAACAAATATAAACCGTCGACAAACACGGTGACAACTTAGCAATGGATTATCGACATACTTTTGTGAGCAAAAAAACCAAATTTTCCAGAAGCTCAGGGACGGAAATTTCTGTCACTGACTCGTCTGATACGCTTTTGGTATCAGACAGAACCTTAGCGACAAAAAATTCTGTCGCTCGTCCATCGCGAAGCCTAGAGGTATTCGTCGCTAAGCCGTCGGTAGTTAGTCGCTAGCCTGCAAGTTTTGCAGATTTTTGTCGCTATTCCGTCACTAGTTAGTCGCTAAACTTCTTATTATTGCTAGATTAAATTGTTCCAGCTTTGCTCAAACCTGTGAATAGATACAAACACCAATATAACCCCAATATACATTATAGTCAAATGATATACATGAAATATAACCCCATTATATACAAAAATTGACCCAAGCACCAATATATACATTAAATTGAACTCCAATTGCCTATCTAAACAACTCCAATAGATACAAACTCGTCTAGCAATCGCAATATAGTACATATATAACTCCATTAGATACAAACTCCATAAAGTTCATACAAATTTATCATCAAATATAATAAAGAAATAAACAAAAATCAAACTGACGGTAGAGGAGGTGGCGGAGCAATAGCCGGCCGTCCGCATGCATATAACTGCCCCAGGACCAAGTGACGATCCACTGTACATCCTGGGCAGGAACGTTTGTAAGAGTCGGCGGCACGACTAGAGGCGCTGTGGTCGTCGGAGGCGCTGTGGTCGGAGGAACAGTCGTTACCGGAGGCGTTGAGGTCGAAGCTGGAGCCGATACAGTGGCAGCAGGAATCTGATCTGCTGTGCTTAGAACTCCACTTATCTGGCTCATCTGTCCCTGTAGGCCTACCAAAATCTGTGTAATCTGTCGCAAAGTTTAGGCGTCGGCAGTGTCGTCGGTCTGTGGAGGTGGAGGTGGAGGTGGAGGTGGTGGAGATAGAAAAGCTCTGGAATAAATGGACGGCTGGAATGCCAACGATCCAGTACCGTACACGATGCTCCCTTTTCCTCTACCGACGGCTTGTATCCATAAGTCGCTCCTCACAGTCGGCGTCGGTGGCTGACTAGTCCCAACTCCCTCGGCAGTCCCTCCCTCATCGACTCGACTCTTTAAAGTCTCATATGTCTCCTATATTTATATAGGTTAATAGATTTAGAGTTAATACTCATGTTTTAGTTACTATTAAGTATTGTTATGGTTACATTCTCATACGTCTCCTAAATTATTCTTTGATTTATAATGCTACTTAGGGTTATGATTTAGAGTTAATATTCATATTAGAGTTCGAACTAACTATTTTGGTAAACTAAACATAGTTAAGTACGTAAAGACAAGCAAAATGTAATTAGATATAGGACTCGAAAAACTTACATAGGCTTTGGTTGCCCGATCATCTACGAGCTTTCCATCATTCTTTTGCTTATGGGTACGCTCGAAAACTTTAGGAAAGTCCACAGCGTTCGGGTCTCCGTCTCCCCTGGCGACCTCCTCGTACTATAACAATTAAACATCAATTTATAACTAAACATTAAATTTAAACAATTGAAAAAATAACAAAGAAGAATACTCACCAGCCATCGATAATGTTCTAAAATTGGGATGGATCCACCCGTGTGGTGACCACCCTTAGCACGGGCAGCCTTTTCCTTCTCACACTTGGCCTTATAGGCTGGAGTGTCCATCTTCTTCTTCATCTCCTCCCAGAATTCCTCCTTCAACCACTCCTAACGAAGAGTGCTATTTAGTGTAGCTAACACCTTCTGGTCGTTGACTATATACCTCAACCTCTTACTGGCGACGGACTTGTAGCACTTTCAGATCGCTTGATCTCTGTGCGCCGGCCACCAGTACAACTTCTGCAAATAAGGGCAAATAAAAATAAATAAGCAAATATTTAAGAAATGTTGTAAAAAAGGACTATATTATTTAGACATACCTCAAGCATCTCGAGCCAAATGTATCGTCTATCAACTGGGATGTCCCCAAATTTCAGACAGGGACCATGGAATTGATGACGCATCAACTCGCCCAAATCTCTACCAGCCTGGACCGGAAAGAACCTTGAATAAATAAAACAATATACGATTAGATAATAAATAGAGTATGAATAAATGTGTCTACTAACAATTATATACTTAAGTTGTTCCATCGGCCCACAGTTCGGGACGAGTGATGTTGGCTGGCCGCTCTGGTAGAGTATGAGGGTCTACAAATCCTGGTCGACGTATGTACACTCAACGGTCGACCAAAAGGCCAGAATATGGGTTCGCCGCAGTAGAAGCGATAGGTGTAGTCTCCGGCGTAGAAGACGGGGCACCAGTACCAGTAGGAGTAGATGCTGAAGGAATATCAGGGCTAGCTTCGTCGACCGAAGAACGAGTGAACGGCCGAGATAAGCCATCCTCCTTATCAACCAAATCGTCCTTGCTAACTCCATCACCGTATTGAAGATGTTGTCAAATACATTTTTCTCAATATGCATGACATCAAGACTGTGTCTTATGATATTGTCCTTCCAATAAGGTAAGTCCCAAAAGATACTTCGCATCGTCTAATTATGGCTATGTCTGAATCCCTATAAGTGATGGCCTGATCTCGGATCTTTTTTACAGTCAGCAAATCCTCTACCTCTGGCCAAACGATATCTCCAGTCAATCTCAACGAGAGAGGAGTTAGTTCCTGTTTATCAGGTCTAAAGGCGTCCCTGTTCCTTCTCCATGGATAGGACATAGGAAGGAATTGACGATGGCAATAAAAAAAACTTTTCCTCCATTCTGAAGGCGGAATGCCTTACTCTTTTCTATACATATCGGACAAGACATAATACCATGAGTACTCCACTCAAATAATATTATGTATGCTAGAAAATCATTAATGGTCCACATCAACATCGCTCTCATCTGAAAGTTCTACTCAATCGATATATCATACGTATGAACGCCGAACTGCCATAATTATTTCAACTTGTCCACCAATGGCTGTAAGTAGATATCGATGTTCTTTTTTATATTTTTTGGATCGGGTATGATAAGTGTCAAGAACATATAAAGAGTTTTCATGCACATCCATGGTGGTAGATTGTAAGGGGTCAAAATCACTGGCCAACAAGAGTACTGAGCCCCCGACTGTCCAAAAGGAGTGAATCCATCAGAACAGAAAGCCAGCCGAATATTCCTAGGCTCTGCACCAAATCCAGGATAACATCGATCAGAATGCTTCCGTGCCTCTCCATCAGATGGATGAGATAATTCTTCTTCATCAATCTTTCACTCTTTACTATGCCATGTCATGTGTTCTGCAGTATTCGAGGACATATACATCCTCTGTAGCCTCTTTGTGATCGATAAAAACTGCATGTATTTGTAGGGGCACAACCTTGCTCGTGCAGTTGATTTTCCTTTGCCCCGAATAGGCTTGTATCGGTCCTCGTGACAGAAAATATATTTGTCTTTATCATTGTTCTTCTTGTAGTACAACATGCAGCCATTTCGGCAACAATCTATCTTTTCGTAGCCTAATTCGAGTTTCCGTATCATCATCTTCAACTTGTAAAAGTTTTCTGGCAAGTCCTTCGCTCCTTTTGGCAGCAACTCTCTAACAGACTGAATTATTCGGTCGTAACATTCTTGCGGTAAGTTAAAATCAGACTTGAGGTTCAATAACCGCATCACCACCGTCAGGACAGAATGAGAATCACAACCCGGATATAACAGAGTATCGGCATGGTTGAACATATCATAGAACTCCTTTGCAACAGGATTCAGATCCTTCTGATCAAAACTTGGACCTATACAAGCCGCATCAAATACCAACTCACGTGCCAAGTTTTGATGCCGATATTGGAAGTGGTCTCCAAGTGTGGGTCTCCCATCTCCTTATTGAAGGAGGACTAATATTGAGGAACCCAAGATTCTCTTTGAGCCGTCTACTCGTTGTAGTTTGGTATGAAACCCTTCTTGTAAAGGTATACTCTCACGAGATCTACCGCTTTGAATGGTATATTACGATAATTGACACAAGGGCACTTTATGAGCCTTTTGTCCATAAAATAAGGTTGGCTACTGGTGTATCTCAGAAATTCCTCAACGCCCGCCTTGAAATCATCCCTCAAACCAATCTTGCTCTCTTGTCGTCGATTTAACATCCACGAACGGTCAACTAAATATCGACTCATTGTTTAAACCAATTCTACACCATGTACCATATATTGGGTAAATACAAGTAAAAATTAATTTACTACCTAATTCCTATGAGTATCGATATCGAAATTGGTATCAGACAATTCCTATGAGTATCGATATCGAAATCGGTATCAGACAATTCCTGTGAGTATCGATATCGAAATCGGTACCATACCATTCCTATGAGTATCGAGAAGGAGATAGGTATCGATCGTATTAGATCGATATCGGCCATATCCGATAGGTAACTAGCGTATCAGATTAGTATCGGCCATATCTGATTGGTATCGACCTTCAGATAGGTATCTATTTTGACCCGATTGGTATCGGCCGTATCCAATTTTGTAAATTTCGAAAGATATATGATAAATTTCATATTTCGATACCGTATCAACCTATATGAATACCTAGAGCTTGATAATTGGCCTTCATCGCTTTAATTATAGAATGTTTTAATCTCTCTTCTTTATAATTCTATTATTGGGCTCTTAGAATTTTTGCGATCAAATGTGCCCTAATTTTTTGCGATCCAATGTGCCCTAAAATTTAAATTTTTTATATAAAATTTTTGTGTTCCATTGTGCCCTAAAATTTAAATTTTTTAAATAAACAATCTTACTCCAAATTCAAATCCATGCAGCCAAATTTCCAAAAGAAACTAATGAAACAAATATAAATTGAATTGGGGTTATACCTGCGGTCAAAGAGGAGGAGGAGGGGGTCTGCGGCATCTCTGGGGAACGGAGAGGTCTGCACCGCCAGGGAATGTGGGTCGTGCACCTGAATGGGGGAGTCTGCGTCGCCGTTCGACAGAGAATGAGAGGAGGAGGAGGAGGGGTTCGACCACCTAGGAGGGGGCAGAGGCCGATGAAGGAGGGGTCGACCGTCGGAAAATTTTTGGGTGAAAATTTTAGAATGAGAAAGAAAGGGTTAACGTTTCACTTTTACTCGTGTCTAGTGACGGAATAGACCGTCGCTAATCAGTCGATAAAAATACGACGGATTTGTGACAAAAATAGCGACGTCTTCTTATACTGTAATTTACATAAAAGATCAGTAGCTATTCAGTCGGTAATCCGTCGCTGATTAGCGACAGATTAACTGGCGTCGGTAAGGTCCGTCGCTAATTAACAATATTTTTGTAGTGATAATTGGATTCAGTTTGGTGTATCTTTTCGGATACAATCAAATCTGATTTATTTAAACTGCCGCCGCTCTTAAGATGAGATCGAATTTTAGTTTGTTTAAACAGTCGTTCTCTGGATAAGAGCAAGATCTAGTCGATTTCATCTAAGCAAAGCCATCGAGCAATAGGCACACGCCATGTAGTTCCCCGTCCCTACATCGTGCCCCATACTCCGTCCACGGGGTGCGCGAGAAAGGAACACTGTCGCTATCGATTCGGTCGGGACCGATAGGTCAGGATCAATCGAGTCGATCGAACGAAAATGGTTGAATTAAGATCCATTCCTCGTTATGGAATGTCTTCTTCGAAACCAAGTCCCATATTCAGCGGGCTACGCCTCAAGGATTAACTCTGCGGCTGAGTCGGGAGAGACCTCTCGTTGCTCTATTTTTCACGCCGCTTGCGTTGGTTTAGGCTTTGTTTTCTGAATGTATTTTCGTGAATGTTTTCGATAGTTTTTACGGCTTGCATTTCGAACTCGCATTTTCTATCGAACTTCTTGAATAATGCAGTATTCTAATCGGTTGCTTGTGCGATTTCAGGTAATCGCGTAGGCGACGTCTAGCGCGACCAACAAGTTCTCTCGCCAGAAGTGAACTCAAGGTGAGTGGCTGACCCTTCTCTTCTCGACCCCCCTTCTTAAGTAAATCGATAATGTTGTGCGAATGAAAGGATAAATGCAAGGGCACGAACACGGGAAAAGGATTGAGTTTTCAAAGAGAATGTAGGCTATGTCTTAATAACTAAAAAGGAAAATATGTCTTCGCATGGTTATGGACAACTTGTCGACAAGGCGATAGTTTCCTCGAGCGGCAACCCGAGGCCACAGGACCGTTTCGGCCTAGGAGGAAACAGGGTATAGTCGTGCATAAGGTTTCAGCACAGGTTAAGCGGGGACTTGCAACGGAGCTAGCTACTTGCGTTGAAAGGACCTCGATTAACAAAGCTATACGTCCAGGATGGCTTGGGATGCCAGTGACGAATCACACGTACATTTTGTACGTGATATGAAAAATGTTAACAATTGACAGGGAAGAACATGGTAAGTTTCATAAGGCGCGGCGCGGTCCGCCGTGGGTAAGTTCAACGTAAATTTCATTATACTTGTCATTGCTCGTTTGAAATTCATTAGGATGGTTAGAAACATTCATGAGCTAAGTCATATAAACTCTTCAACCAAATGAGAGCTTGGAACTTAATTTGCCACGCACCAGTACAAAGTGTAATGTATTGATCCTCGCTCTCCACCCAGGTACCCCGAACCACGAAGGGCGTGCCACCTAAAAGCTCAAGGCGATGTAAACCCTTTTGAAGCCTCGTCCGCGTGTGAAGGCTTGTGTTTCTGGATTCCTTTTGAAAAAGACCCTGCACTCAGTCCAAAAGAAGATGACGACTCGACTCCCCTCGATAACATGTGGAAAGTGTTATGTTTTGCTTATAAAAAAAGGATGTCATGTATGGAACGACTATCTCATCGGCGTTCGTTTTGTAAGTCGAGTCATATTGTAGCCCGCGTGGCAATGAATGTAATGAAGTTAATATAAATAAAGTTTTATTATCAATGAAAAATTCTACTTCTATTTCAAATGTGTCAATCAATTTCTCTGCGTACTCTAACTTGATGTTGTGTTTCGGATGACCTTATTACTACGCCTTGTGCGATCGCAACTTAGGTTCGTACGGCATCACGCCCGGGGGATGACTATTGATTCTACAGAATCGGGGCATGACACGCCATGTGTCCATTAATTAGTCATACTGATGAAGGATGATAACTGTCCAAGATCTCGATCACGGAGAATTCCAACAACCACCATATGTCAGCTCAGCAGCAGCCCTCACGGAGTAGTTACAACAGATATTCCCCGCAATCTCGTACGCGTAGCACTCTTGTGTGCTAGAAACCCTTATGCACATCGTATATATGCTTGCCTATAAATAGAAAGAGCCTTTCTTAATTCAAAAGGTTTCGGCATCTTCTTAATTGGCAACCCTGAGTACCACTCATAACCATCAGAAAGTCAGAGCAATTTTGGTTCGTCGTCAGATCGTCAACGGAGTAAAGCAGCCATTGCAGTACACGACCTCCACCGTCACACTTCTCCAAAAATTTTGGTACCTAGATCTCCTGTTAATTAGAAATCCTTTGTACTCTTTATATGTTTAAAATGCAAAAAATTCGTATAACTTTTGTCATGTCAAACATTTATGTTAATAATATATTAATTTTATAGGTAGATTTAATACTATATATGTTATATTAAGTAGAGTAGTCAATATGACTAGTTTTGGTATAAATATATTATTAAGGTCTATATATGGTAAGTCTATACATAGTAAGTTATTAATGTGTATTATGTTTGTATTTCAGAATCCGTGCGTCGAAGCCGAGATCAGTCGATTCAAGTGATCTTATACCGCTAAAATTGACAAAGTAACTGTATGGATCGCCGAGATAAGATTGTTAGCCATGTAGTTGATCATCTTGTCTCAATTCGCGTGTCGTAGGTTTTATTGTACAAATTATGAGATACAAACTTAATATTTAAACCTAGAATTTG
This sequence comes from Iris pallida, assembly GCA_029216955.1. Taxonomy (NCBI): domain Eukaryota; kingdom Viridiplantae; phylum Streptophyta; class Magnoliopsida; order Asparagales; family Iridaceae; genus Iris; species Iris pallida. Next base: position 5,883,119 of record JANAVB010029819.1, on the reverse strand, counting down.
AAATCCATCTTATTAAGGAATAATGATCATAGAGATTAGTGTAACCTAGTTATAGACGGTATGATTAATAAATGGCTTAGGTAACATAGGTATTACACATGCTTTCTAGGTAGGAGTGGTTAGTCATATTTGTATTTAGTAAATAATACATATTTTTTTGTGATTTAGGGTTGATAGATATTGCATGAAGTATGATTCGTTGGTTCATGGATAGTTCGAGTAGACTTTAGTACTGCAGTCTCAGCTTAGATTGGACAAAACTCCAGACAAGTATATATTACCAAATTGTACAGTTTATTCATATATTTTCTATATTGCTATTATTTTTAGTCTTACTTGATTACATGTTTCTCATATTTATGTCATTATTATTTTCTTGTTTTACGTGCCCGTATCCTACTTGTTCTCCTTATGTCACTGTTTATTTGTTATGAGTGTCATGACGATATTTGCTAGTCCTTAGTCTCCATTCCATTGACTTGACTTGACCTGTAACCGAGATCGATTGCTAGACATTGACCTATATTATTTCTAGATCGGGAGCGTCCCATGGCGTTACGGTATAGAGACTCCTTATCAACTTGTTATTTCATATCTAGGACTGGGAGCGTCCCATGGCGTTACCGTATTAGAGACTTGTTATCGACCTGTTATCCCATCTCTAGGACCGGAAGTGTCCCATGGCATTACGGTAGTAGAGACTTATCTTTTGTCTCGAGATCAGAAGCGTTCCATGGCGTTACGGTATTGAGACATCTTTATTGATTTGTTACATGTTTTACTTTTCCCTCTTTCCATGTATTTTATTTACTGTAATATTTGGCATATTTTTATGTATCTTGCTACGTCCCTCTGAGGACCTGGTGATCTCTTCAGGTTATTGTTGTTTTTCTTCCATGTACTGTTGAGACTGCTAGAATAGAAAGATAGATTGGTGGACTATTGTATCTCCAGGATTCAGGTATCGATAATAGTACATTTATCATTCTTTTGTCTATAATATTTATGATGACATCTTCAGCTGTATAGCCTAGTTTTGTAAGCTTTACTTTTTATCATGAGCTTGTTCAGATAATTGTATTAAGGTCTGGCCAACCTTATTACTAATTATCTATTATTGTATTTATATTCAAGTGACATCAGTGTATTATTGTTTGATAAAGATTAATGCACTGATTCCCACTTGAGAGTATTATCTATGGATTGAGATATAGTTGACTTGCCATTTTAGACCCAATGTAGACAGCTTACATGTATTCGATCTAGGCTGTTGTACACTTGATACGTAGCTAGCATGTATACGTATCCTAGTTTTACGTATTTTAGGACTGTATGCTACATTTTTTTTTGGTAGCCCATGCAGGTTGAGTTAGCCGTTTCGGTTACGTTGCTATACCGAACGGGTCTACGAATATGGTTAAATCCTTAGGAATCTCAATCCACAACTGCCTTGAAAATTCTTTTAGAAATTTGTTTACCGTCCTTGAACTTCATATTTGCTCTCGACTATTCTTTCTTACTTTCTTGTACCATTAATTGCTTCTCGTCCTTTCCTATTTCGGAGTGACGAATGATCGTGCTTTATAGAATTTATGACAAATCTTTAAGTTATAGTGTAAGTTAATTTTCTTATTGATTTTGGTTGCTTGATAGATATGAGAGGATTTGAGATGCCATATGCCATATATATCTAGTGGTATGGATTCTTGCAACTAGTGTGCAAGGGTTATAAAAGTTTAGGATATCATGTGTTTGATAGAGTTGTGTGAGGTGGATAGACGTCCCCACTATAGAAATAAATACATGATCATAGTAGGTTACACACTTATGATAGTCGCTTGATTATGAATAGAGTGGTAGTTTTAGTGTAGAGATTGACCCTCTACAAGAAGAACCCTTTACAAGAAGAACCTAAACCTAGCCTAACCCGACCCATTTACTATTATGCCTTATCGGTTGTATAGTTTGGAAGGGTAGGTATCACTTAGTTTGGTCAGGTAAAAAAGACTTATATAATTTTGATAAAATGTGGTTTGGAGGATATAGTTAGACGTTTAGATTAGGTGCACAATTTAGAAGCTCTACCTAGATAATCGCAATAACCTATGAGTTTTCCTAGTAGGTAAATAAGTTGGCAACCTTTCAAATTTAGAAAGGAGATAATGGCCATGGATGGTAGAAAAACAATTACGATAGTTGAGTTAGTATTAGCTTGCCAGTTGTTTTTTATGCTAGAGTGACAATCTTTTAGAGTACGTCCCTTAAATATTTAAAAACAAGGCGAATCATTTGTTTGATGGTTGAAAAACGCCTTCTCCCTTATCATTATTGAGTTATTGAATTTCGAGGACAAAATTCTTTTAAGGTGGGTAGATTGTAAGCGCCCTAATTTTAGGAAATAATTTTTATTTATTTTATATGATTTTTATATATTAAACCATATTTTATTTTAATTATGACTATAGACATACTTTTTCGTAGCCTTGATTTTTGAAGCACAATAATTATCTATTTCTTAAATCTACTCACATCATCGTATTCTAGAAGAGTTCGCCTTCAGTTTGATATATCATGTCTCATCCAAGCATGTTCCCTTGTGCTATATTTTTTTATGTACAACTTTAGGGATAAAATAGTCATTTTAGTCTCTATCGTAAAATTTGACTAACTTTCCAAGTAGCAATAATGGCACAACTCCAATCTAAATCATTTGATCCAATATATGGTTTTGACCATTTTGAGCCTACTACACACATGTCAATGGTGTGCCACTCAATTGGGTTTTCATGTGCTATTTAATTTTAAGTGGCACACAAGTCGAAACTATAGACATATTGGAATTAAATCGATCACAAAAATTCTACCAACCCAAAACTTATCCAAGTAGGGTTCGTAGAGCATATTCAAGGCTGCCCTAACCTCTTAAATCTATTTTAGATTAAATTTTATGAATTAATGGCTACCATATTGATTTAAATCTATTTTTAAATCAACTCTATAACGACTTTCCTAATTTGGACCCAATCAAATCTCTTTGAGATACACCTTTGATTTAAATCATCAAATCTCAACCAAATCTCCTCAAACCAAATCCAAATCAATCCCTACTTCCTCTTTCTCACGTAGACCCCTTCACTCTATGATGACCGAATATACTTTATATATTTATGCTCTAGAAACCGAGCCCCTCATATTTATTTTCTATTTTTGCACTTTTCTTTCCACCCAACAGAAACTCATCACCCCGACCTCTTTCAACCCTCCTACCACCTTCATCTCGACCCTAGGATACCCCCATAATGCCCTGACACCTTTCCAAGGAGTCTCAGTCCCTAAATTGATTGATACGAGGCAAGGAAGGCGCCCTAAGCCGACCGAACTTGTGCTGAATTCATCATAGCAGTTTAGTCGACTTGTAGACTAAGTTTCATCTACTTTTTCTTATCTGATTCTGCTCAAACAAAAACCAAAAGTTACCTCTATGTGTCTACTTCAATCTCTGATCGCTGGATCATACAGTTCTAAGCAGTTTGTCCGTGGCGTCGATTCTACGACAAGGTGTCCAGAACCGATGAGATCTGTTGCGAGTAGTTTTTCACCTACATATGGTCATATGTGATCCTTCTAATATTTTTATTCAGAAATTAGACATCGAAAGCTTTCCAACGCATATCTATTTGTTTGGTTTCCGTTTGCTATTTATAAAAATTTCTGACATTTGCCGTAACAGCGTAACTTCGAAAATCCTATGTTCTTTGTGTCCAAAAGTTCCAATACTTCATAAAAATCTACTAAAATATTTGTTGTGTATGGTTTAATGTAGAAATATTTAATTTAACTAATTTTTAGATTTTTTAACAGAATTTAATATTTTTAAATATTTATTGTTTCGGGTCTCAAATCGTATACCAAGTTTAGGAATAATGTTGCAGAATCAATACAAGTCTTGTACACATATTTTTCTATGTATAAAATATATTATTTATTATATAGAATATTTATAAATATTTCTAGAATTAAAAAGCAATATTTTTATATTAATAATATATTACTTTTATAGGTAGATTTAATATTATATATGTTATATTAAGTAGAGTAGTCAATATGACTAGTTTTGGTATAATTATATTATTAAGGTCTATATATGGTAAGTTCATACATAGTAAGTTATTAATGTGTATTATGTTCGTATTTCAAAATCCGTACGTCGAAGTCGAGATCAGTCGATTCAAGTGATCTTATACCGCTAAAATTGACAAAGTGACCGTATAGATCGTCAAGATAAGATTGTTAACCTTGTGGTTGATCATCTTGTCTCAATTCGCATGTCGTAGGTTTTATTGTACGAATTATGAGATACAAACTTAATATTTAAACCTAGAATTTGAAATCTATCTTATTAAGTAATAATGATCATAATGATTAGTGTAACCTAGTTCTATATGGTATGATTAATAAAGGGCTTAGGTAACATAGGTATTATACATGTTTTATAGGTAGGAGTGGTTAGTCATATTTATATTTAATAAATAATAAATATATTTTTTTGTGATTTGGGGTTGATAGATATTGCATGAAGTATGATTCGTTGGTTCATGGGTAGTTCGGGTAGACTTTGGTACTGCAGTCTCAGCTCAGATTGGACAAAACTCTAGGCAAGTATACCTTGCCAAATTGTACAGTTTATTCATACATTTTCTATATTGCTATTATTTTCAGTCTTACTTGATTACATGTTTCTCATGTTTATGTCATTATTATTTTATGTGCAAATATCTTACTTGTTCTCCTTGTGTCACTGTTTATTTCTTATGAGTGTCGTGACGATATTTGCTAGTCCTTAGTCTCCGTTCCATTGACTTGACTTGACCTATAGCCGAGATCGATTGCTAGACATTGACCTGTGTTATCTCTAGATCATGAGCGTCCTATGGCATTACGGTATAGAGACTCCTTATCGACTTGTTATTCCATCTCTAAGACTGGGAGTGTCCCATGGCATTGCGGTGTTAGAGACTTGTTATCGATCTGTTATCCCGTCTCTAGGGTCGGAAGTGTCCCATGACATTACGGTAGTAGAGACTTATCTTTTGTCTCGAGATCGGGAGCGTCCCATGGCGTTACGGTATTGAGCCGTCTTTATTGATTTGTTACATGTTTTACTTTTCCCTCTTTCCTTGCATGTTATTTACTGTAATATTTGGCACATTTTTATGTATCTTGCTATGTCCCTCTGAGGTCCTGGTGATCTCTCTAGGTTTTTGTTATTTTTCTTTCAGGTATTATTGAGACTGCCAATAGTGGTACGTTTATCATTCTTTCGTCTATAATATTTTATGATGACATCTTCAGCTGCATAGCCTAGTTTTGCAAGCTTTACTTTTTATAATGAGCTTGTTCAGATGATTGCCTTAAGGTCTGGCCAACCTTATTACTAATTACCTATTCTTTATATTCAAGTGGCATCAGTGTATTATTGTTTGATCAGCATTAATTCACTGGTTCCCACTTGAGAGTATTATCTATGGACTGAGATATAGTTGACTTGCCATTTTAGACCCAATGAGGATAGCTTATACGTATTCGAGCTGGAGTACTGGAGTCCACTTGATACGTAGCTGGCATGTATATGTATCATAGTCTTACGTATTTTGGGACTGGACATTACATAATGCGTCGCCACGGGGTCGACAGTGGTGTGGTGTTGGAGTAGATTGGGGACGGGGAGGAGAGCACAGGAAGAGAAAGGGAGAAATTTTGGCAAGATCAACGGAGTTGTAGGGTAGCGCACAGCTGTCCGGCAGGCGGAGCATGGCGGTGGAGAGAAGCTGGCAGAGTGGAGGGAGAGAGAGCAGAATTGTTTGTAATAAAATATTGGAGAGTCCCCAAATTTAGTAGAAGAAAATGGTGTGCTCCATAAGCCATGATGGCACAATTGTAAAATGTAATAGATCTAGGGGTGATTAGTGAAAAATCTAACTAACTACTAACTAATTAACAACTAATCCTTTAACTAACTATTAATTAGTACTAGTTAATCTAAAATCCAACACCATTAATAATTAATATAAAAATTAGTATTACCATATTAGCTAGTAGCCCACATTCCAAGCCCAAGGCTTGGTAGGCTAATAGGCTAGGCTGGCCCACAATCCAAGTCCAAGGCTTGGTAGGCTCACAAGTATACCCACCTTAAAAAAATCGTCCTCGAAATTTAAATTAGCACGATCAATAGGATTAAAATCTAAATACGATCAAAGATAATAATTAAATCTAAGTACAAATATGTAACGCCCCAGTCCCAAAATACGTAGGACCAGGAATACGATACATGCCAGCAGCACTTCACCAATGGGCCAAATCTCATAACAAGTCCATTAGCGAAATGCTTAAGCTGTAAATCATGATAACAACCCAAAATAATAACACAAGTCACAGGTACACAGCTAATCTCATCCACAAAAAATAATAAGACACAAGATATCAAGTCCACTAAAATAATACTAATAAAAAGATATGTCCAACAGGAAATAAAAATAATAAGTGTGCGAGTTAGACATCCCGAAACCACAGTAAAAGAAAATAAAGTAATCAACTACATGTTCACTGAAAAGAAAGTAAATAAAGTAGGAAGTCTAATGAGTAGAATCGATATGATCACGAGAAGTCCTCTGGAACTATCTCGTCCTCTTGCGAAGGTATGTCACTTGTCTCGATTTCAGAACCGTAAACCTTCGGACAGTCCTCCTCTCTAACTAAGCCTGGGGAGATCACCAGGTCCTCAGGGGACTAGCAAGATACATATAAACATGCCTACTATGACAATATATAACATACGAGAAAACAAAAAAATAACTGCTAGAACAGGAATAAAGATCATATGGAAGAACTATATGGATCATGAATGTCATATGGAAAATAATACTAAGTATGGCTACAAATAAATCGAATGACCGTAGCCCTATCGTGGTACTCCCAGTCCTATAGCTATTGCCCTGCCGTGGTACTCCCTAACTATAGTGAGTCCCTATCGTAGCCCTACCATGGGTCTCCCGAGTTGACAATGGTCAAGTAGCCAATCCTAGTATCGGTAGAGGGTCAAGTCAAGGTATCATGGCATACGTGATCGAGTCGAAGTATCATGACACACGTGATCAAATCAAATCACTCAAGTAAATAACGCTATCGATGTTATGTGTGGAAATATATGGAAACATAACTAATGATAAGAGTAAATGATAACAGGTAAGAGACATAGAAATGAATCATGACAAGACTGCAAATATAGAAAAGAAAAGAAAATGAGACATGAACAAGAAATAATAATATGAGCATGCATGTAAGTAACTGTACAAAATTGGTAAGGTATACTTGCCTGGTGGTAACACGTAGAACCTACACTATCCAGTCAATCAATGAGCCACAAAAGAGATCGATAATTCCAATTTTGGACACAGGAGCAAAACGGTAATTTTGGGCCAAAATAGTGTCCGCCATTAGACCCACTTTATACTGGAAAATGTGCCAGAGCCTATGGTCTCTAAAGTCAACAAAGTATATACCTACGAGTCCAGTTTTTTGATATGAACTCAACGGTATGTCCAATTTTGGATTCCGATGAGCCGTGCACAAAATTGCCCGTTGAGTCGGATCGCACGCCTGCTAAAATATCGTTCCGGTCAACCTTCTCAGAATCGGACCAAACTTGGATTATAGGACCAGAAAAATGACATGAGTCCAGTGGCATAAGTTTCGTCGCGAGGTGACGAACATGCACAAAGTAATTGACTAGTTTACAAAGAGACCATACAGGGTATCTCGACCGATATGTCTCGATTTCGTCGTGCACACACAACGAAATCGAGTTCCGTTGATTCCTACACGTCCGAAATTTTTGTACACGTCTTTTGACGCTCACGAGTTGCGACCAAGTCGCCAGGTTTGTCAGGGCGTACCCCGTATCGGGAAAAATTCCAAGTTTTGAAAACAATTTTCATAATTTTTTCCTAATTTTCAAACTGATTTTAAACAAAAAATAACCAACTAAAATAAAAACTAAAAATAGGGTTTCAATCTCAGTTAGGTTTTCTACAAGTCTTTTCAAGCGGTCCAAAATTTGGATATCCTTATCGCAAATCAGCCTTCAACTTCAAGTTTCGGGACTGTTTCTAGTTCCATAAAATCGAGTTTTTTTTCTTCTCGATTTTGGAACTCGATTTTCGTTGCACATGGTACGAATTAAAAGAATCTATTAGAAGGGATTTGGCAGCCGTACAGGTTGCCTACACGTAGAATTTTTTGTCTCGTAAAATCATTTAACGAGGAGGAAGATATGTTGCGTTAAAAATCAGTACCTCGACTGTTTGTCATTGTTACCACTGCTGCGGCTGCTGCCTTTACGCGTGCGCGACGGCCTGCTCTGGCAACCTGGGCGGTCGTGCAGGCGGCTGGAAGGTGCGTCGGCGTTGGGGGCTGGTGTGGCGAGGGTTGGCAATGGGTTTATGTTAGGGTTTTTAGGTTTCGAGAGGTATTCCTCTTTCGCTCTCTTCCGGCTATATACGAGCACACATGGGGGGTCGGTCTAATATTCATAATGTTCACGTAAGGGAACAATATTAGTATTCTATTTTTTTCCTTTCTATCTTTCTACACACACACACACACACACACACACACACACACACACACATATATAGCTTATATATATATATATATATATATATATATATATATATATATATATATATATATATATATATATATATATATATATATAACTTTATTTGACAATAGTTTAACAAATAACCAATATATATTATTTAATAACAACATTAATAGTAATATTAATCATAAATACAAACTAAAATAAACTAACAAGATGTATTGTATTAGGTGACACATTATTCCTCTAGTTTTACCGGTCCACCGAAAATCGTACAGATATTCAAAATGCTATATATGCATTAATAATACTTATTTTATACATACAACAATATTTTAGAAAATAGTTGTCAATCCTAAAAATAAATTACGAAATATGTGCATCTACATAAAATATGTTTACATGGCTATCTTTGCACACACTACAAGCCTACATGAGCTTAGGTTGGGTTCGGGTCAAGTCCAGACTAAATTGGTATAACCGGGTCTCCTAAGAGTCAATAATCTTAATAATAATTAATTAAAACGTCTATAAGGGTTAAGTCGAAACTTTAACTGATTTTCCTAGTTAGAACACACCTATTCTCGGCCTTTCCTACTATGGCTAAAATACTAGTCAAAACAGCCATAATTTCTAGTCATCTTGTACTCCAAATCTTAACCATGACTAAGGCCTTTTATATAATAACTATTTAATTAAAAATATTTATAAATTCCAAAAATCTCTATTTAAGTCAAATAAATAATAAAAAAATTCCAAAAATTTAGGGGAGTTACAAAATATTATTATAAGCAAAATCACTTGGTGCGATCAAATACAGGAAGGAAGCGACTTGGCATGAATAAGGTTAAAGAAGTTTAGAAATAGTATGGCTTGGTACGATCAAAATCTAATCATGACCAAGGCATGGCCAATAATAAAAATCAAATCATTTAGGCACGGTTAATAGAATGATTTGATTTGACACGAACAATGATAATCAAATCGGGTTATCAACAAAATCATTCATGCACGATTAAGTCATGTTAGCACGATAAGGACAAGATCGAAGTATGGCAAAATTATATAGGCACGATGAATCATTTATGCACGATTTAAGAATAGATTCAAAATATAATCTTAATCGTACAAGCACGATATAATTAATTATTGAAGTACGGTTACAACCGTTTAGGCACTATCAAATACAACATGATTTGGGCACGATCATGAATGGAACAAAATCATATAAGCACGATGGAGAAATAAATCCAATCTCTTAGGCACGATATAGAATTAAAATCGTCTAAATTAAAAATCATCAGTTATGTTCAAATTGGAAACTAAGCACAAAATGGTTAAGGCACGATCAACTCAAGGTCAAAATTATATAGACGTGATCAGATATCTGAATTTAGGCACAATTTAAGAACAAAATCAAACTATGAAATAAAAGGCATGTAGTCATGTAAAGTCATATAGGCATGACTAATAGTTGACATGTTCGGGAATAGAGTCATATCTAAGATAGATTATAGTCCATAGAACTTGGATATGATTAAGTATAGAATCAGGATTTAGGCATAAATTGAATTAAATCATATTGGCGTGATCAAATATTAGAGCTTGGGTACAATTATAGTATAGTCGCGATCAATAGAATAGAAATTTAGGTACGATCAATTGAATCTAAATCACAAGGTCATGACTATATTTAAAATTTGGTACGATTTGGAGTAAATTTAGTCAAAAATAAAATAAAATTAGATGTGATTAAGAATATTATGGAAATCACGATCAAAGGATTTTAAGTACGATTAAGAATATAATTAAAAGCGTATAGTCACGATCAGAATGGAATTGATTCTACTAATAATGAATTCAAAAGGTAATTATAAGAATAAATGAGATCTCTATTATAGGCAAAAGTTAAGTAATAATTACAAGCTATGATATGCAAAAAGGAAATACAAGGTAATCATCTCACCCTACTACTACAAGGTTTATCTGGTTGTCATATTGCAAATCCAGAAATACTAGTAACAAATCATAAATCTATAAAAAATCAAACTTTTCCACAACTAGTATAAGGTATTTTCAATCGTTATTCCAATGATACTACTTCTTAATCATATTCCTATTTATAAATTCTCAATCATTCGCAATCCATTATCAACTTAGTCACAAAAGTTAAAATTACACAACTGTTATTCGCCTATATAATCCTTCATCATGGTTCAAATTTAGACTTCTTGAATTTTCCACCACTATATTCAAAATTTTATTCCTCTATATCCATCAATCCGTCTTGTCTCTTAAATCGTAACCTTCCTAAAAGTTCATAATTGGTAATATTAGTTCTTGTATTCCAAAATTTAAAATTCTGTGTTGTATCAGTTCTTAGTCCTTCATCGCATAATTCATATCTTTGGGTTCTTCAAGTAAATACTTTACCTTCAATTAAATATCTCGTAACCTCAATTATCTAAAATTTATTAACTGCTTTCTTCCCTTTTTGAATTATTCTACCTTCTATCTTTATATAAAAATAATCCATACTAGAAATAATTTCTTAAACATAACCATTTCTAAAATTCAATGATGCTATTATGCTCTTGACTTTGCTTCCATTCCAAGTTACACGTTTTCTCCATCAATTTCATCTCATTGTCCAAAGTATCATAATCAGTCTAAAATGTATTACTACCACACTATAACTGATTCCTTCAAATCTCTAGTGTCTCGTACTTCATTCTTTCTTGGTTTCTCAAGATTTGTGGAATAGCTTCATTTGACACGATTTAGGAATAGCATCTTATGGCACGATTTCAAATCATTAGGCACGATTGAGGATGAATTTGAAATCATAATTCAAAACCGTATAGGAATGGTGTAACACTCAGTCCCATTTAAGTTAGGACTAGGAACATTTCATGCCAGCTGTATGTATAGGGAAACATATTCTAAATTATGGATATCTTGAATACATGCATAAGCTGGAAATTTGAATATAACAATAATAGTCTCAGGCAAGTCTATCTCATCCACAATAAATATGATAAATGAAATCCATTAATGAAGAATAAATAGTCAAATGTGAAGATAGCCGGGTAGAGACAAATCCACTACCAAACAGCTATAATATAAGTCTGTGATAGTAGGGAATCTGTCCTCATAAGACAAGAAAAATAATAAGTAAATGTCTCCAACACTAAGGGATGATAAGGACTAATCACTAGGGTACATCTCCTCATCAACAAAAGCCATGTCCAAAGCTGATCCATACTCCTATGGATAATCATGCTCATCTATACTTGGAGAGATCACCAGGTTCTCAGAAGGACGCAACAAGATACAAGAAACAACATGCCACATAACTGTAAAATAAAATAAAACTGCATGCAAAGGGTGCCTAACCATTCTACTGTGACTATGCAATTAAGAACAAACCTTCGATGTATGGGTACTCTGGCTATAAATGGGATCTGGCATAAGTTTTGCTTGAAAATCAGGGACCTTAGCGCATAACGTTCCGCAAAATAAAAGTGGCAAACCTGAGAGGGTCATCTCAAGTGTGTCTCCAATGGAGCTTTCGTGTTACAAAAGAAAAGTGCAACATGGCCCATATGCTAAGGAACTGTCATCCCTACCCCCATGTCTATCTGTGATCTCCATAGCACATATGTTCCACTAATAACTGCTAAGTCCACTATAACACGCCCCGCTCCCGTAGGAGCGATCGTCCTCGCTAAGGCGTGATACCGCACGAGCCTAGATTGTGCTCGTGCAAGACGGGTTCCATAACGACCGATTACAGAGGCTGCGACGGGGTCGTCGCACAGAAGTCCAAAGCAGAGACATTGAAAATGCCAGCAAAAATTTAGAACAAAACACAAGTCATTCAAAAGATACATTTTATTGATATTGAAACAAGAATTATAATGGGGTGCAAGGCCAAGATTACAAGTCACTCAAGCTCACTCTTCTCACATTACAAGTCACTCAGCTCTCTCATCTCTCGAAATATGTCTTGAACCAGCGGATGCTTCGAAGAGGCGATGTCCATAGATTATGTCCAGTATAAGTCCAGACTCCATGCGGCCGCACGCCTCGAATCGCCAAGGAACTCCGTGCCTCGACGCATCCAAGCGAGCTCCGCGCCACGAGCTTCTACCTGCGCCTGCACATAAACACTGTGTGGGTGTCAGTACTCAACTGTACTGGTGGTGTGAGCTTCTCGCCCACCCATACAAAACCAACACGTTTATTTACTTTGTGTACTACAAGCCCCCTTATGATTGTCTTTCTACTCTTGTATTATTATCAGTTTAACACAGACCCCTTGGCCTAATTTGTGTCTTTAGGCCATCCCGTGCTCGCAACAACAACGACAACTCATGCTTTTGCCTCTAGACCCTTCTCGTAACAACGTTAACCTATCAAGTCGTGCTTGTCTTTTGGCCCATAATCAGAGATGCAACTACACGATAGTGTCCAATTCCCATGTAACCGTGCTACCGCTTTGAGGCAGTGCCTCGCCACTTGCTGACTTGCCTATACTTATTTTATGACAGCGCGATCGTGCCTCATATATCAAGGTCATGCCCCGCAACTTGGTATGACAACCATATTGCCGCCTCGTGGCCCTTACTTCTTTAATCACCAACTGACCCAATCAAGACTTGTGAACTTAGTGTCACTCAACCGACTTTGCTTTGCGATGTTTCCTGACTTAAACTCGAAATGACTCAAATCCAACTTATGCAACTCATACGCCAACAACTTAAGACTCGTCGCCATAACTCATGCCGAAGCACGTCGCCTATGTTGAAGCCAAATCTTAGGCCCAAACATTGTGTTCTAACTATACATACATTCAACTCGACTCAATCCAAAGGCACACACACGGATTTTTGCCCTTGCTGACACATCTATATGAGGTCACTAGCATAACAAGCTATCATGGACGTATAGTTTTGTTAATCGGGGTCCTTTCAACATGAGTAGCGATCCCCGTAGAAAGTCTTCGCTTAACCTGTGCTAAAACCTTATGCACGACTATACCCTGTTTCCTTCTAGGTCGAGTCGGTACCGTAGCCTTGGATAGTCGCTCGAGAAAACTTCTTACTTGTCGACAAGTTGTCCATGACCATGCAAGACTCGACTAGAATTGACATCTCACACAGTCATTCTTCTTCCAATGTTACCATCCCTTCAGGACCAAGCTCAAGGCTTCTAACATTTGAGATCCCTCAACGACCCACGGTCGCGAGCCTTCTCCCTTGTTGCTCTATCCTTATTACTCAACTTAGGAATGCCTATCGAAAGCCCTTTTTCCAAACTCACTATAAATCAACTGTGGCTCGTGCCTTAAACACTAAGTCTGTGACATCATGACTTAAGCCAATTGTGTCCTACGCTACACTACCGCCCAAGTCATACTTTATATGACGGGCCTTGAGATAGTGGGACTAAATAACTTGACAACCGCAGAAAGAGCGGGACAGTACTTAGAATGACTTAGGTCAACCGGCATAACTTTGTCTAACTTAATCGAGCCTACAACTTAACCTAAGGGATGAGCAAAGGCTATGCCAAGCCTTGTATCATGTAAGCGTGCATGCTTTATCGGGCATTTACGTGGGCGACGCCTATGACTTAGGCTAATTCATAGTTTATGTCGAAGACCAACTTTTCTTCTCCCAAGCCACGGGACGAAGGACCGAGTGTCAATTTTGAAATCCATCGTGCATCATTTTTAAGCCGACTGTGGAACCTTTTCCATGTTCTAACTCAATCGGCCCAACTTGGGATTATTCCCTTAGCTATATGGATTTATCTCTTTTATTATCAAGCCTACTTGTACATTTGAAAACTTTCATTTTATTAGTACGAAGACCAAGCTGAGGCAAGTTCACCGAAGCCACCTACCTGAGCAAGGGGTCACCTCGACCGAGCGGGCCTTCGAGTCGCCATTTCATGGCTAAGTTCGAACGCCATTGGCGTTTCGATTCCTTCGATTGACTTAGCGGGACGGGGCACTACATCATACACCACTCAGAAAAAGTTTTATCCTCGAAACTAACTGAGTATTTACTTATAGGCTTATCACTTTGATTCAACATCTCATAATTCTCGTGTACACTACTCCTATGCGTTCCCTCAATCTGAGCCACGCTCGCAATACCATCAATCTTTTCCTTGAAACACGATTTCAAAATCCTCGACCCTTTTCTATTCCTCTAGTCTCACTTGATTCAACGTATCACTTAGTTGTATCATGCACATATTTCAGGCATCCCCAAGATACATATATTTCAGTCAAGCCTCGTGATAGAGAATCCGCCATCACCACTCGAGTCGGATCGTACACATATTTGTCACCCTCATTTCCCGTATTTCCCGTATTTCGTATTTATACTCGTATCTAGATTTTGGCATGTATTTTTATTTTTCTCAACTTGTAGAATTTCGGTATTTTTCGTATTTTGGATTTTGACATGGCTCGGTTTTATTGGGTTGGTTCGGTTTGGTTTGGTTATGCGATGGATCACCTTAGCCTATGCTACCCCTCATCCCCACCACAACTCTCCCTCTTTATAACCCCCACCTACCACTCTCTCTCCTCATAACTTCCACCATTAATTTCCTTCTTCTTCTTCTTCTCCTTCCTCTACACAACTCTCCCAACCCTAGGCAAGTGCATCTTGCCACTACATAAGAACCCTCTTTTATTTGTCCCTTTGCTAGATTAGGGCATGGTGATCAACATTAGAACTTAGCATTTTATGATTTGGAGCTTCCTTTATTCTAGATCTAGGTTTAGCTATTTTTAGATTTTGCATAGTTTGATCTACTTTAGTTGGATTTTATGGGTTTTTGATGCTTCTATGTGGAAGAGCATTCAGTTTCACCCAAGTTGGAGCTTTGGAAATCCGGATTTGGAGTTCGGATGGCCAAGTTGTGAGCTTTTGAAGCTTTGGGTTCAGCCATGGTGTTCTTGCTGTTTGGAGAAGACAGTGAGCAGTATGCAGAGCTATTTAGCTTATGCACACTGAGCTGCGCGCGCTCTTTAGCGTGCGTACGCAGACTTGGGTACGCTTCCTGTTGGAAGCGTGTCTCCTTGAGCGTGCGTGACTTTTCACCTACGCTGCTCTCTCAGCGTGCGTGACTTTTCACCTACGCTGCTCCCTGTAGCGTGCGTGACTTTTCACCTACGCTGCTTCCTATAGCGTACGTGACTTTTCACCTACGCTGCTCCCTGTAGCGTGCGTGACTTTTCACCTACGCTGCTTCCTGTAGCGTGCGTGACTTTTCACCTACTCTGCTCTCTCAGCGTGCGTGACTTTTCACCTACGCTGCTCTCTGTAGCGTGCGTGACTTTTCACCTACGCTGCTCTCTGTAGCGTGCGTGACTTTTCACCTACGCTGCTTTCTGTAGCGTGCGTGACTTTTGTTCGTATGCAGCTCATGCGTGCGTGACTTTTGAACGTACGCAGCCCTCGTGCGTGCGTGACTTTTGAGCGTACGCAGCTCTCTTAACCCTTTGCTTAAACCCTTGGCTCTTGGAGTTTTGGTTTTATTTCTTAAAGCTTGGCTCTTCTATAGCCCTGTTTATTGATATTTTATTAGATATTTTACGCCCATTTTATATCCTTACGCCTTTTGTCATGAACTTGATTTTACTTAATATGTTTGGAATGACTATTGTACATGGCATGGTATGACAAGGAACTAGCATAACACGACAGTGACCCGTAGTGGTGCACTCCTGACATGACCAACCTGACATGATAGTGGCCCATCATGGCACACTCCTGACAAGTACCCTGACATGATTTATCTTGATAACTTAACTTGACTTGCCTTGACACCGTGGGTGGTTCTTTCTTGCTTGCTTGTCAAATCCACTTGTCCTGTCTTGCATCATGTCTAGGACGGGACTCCTGAGTACCACGGTCAGGAGTTCCTACTAAAATGGATTAAGGTTAATAACTAGAATAACACAGTAGTCATGAAGAGATGACACAGCTACAGGCAATCCCGTTACCTGGGCGCTCTTGGGATCTGTAGCCTGCCGTCGAGTAGGGCACATTTCCAGCATACCGTCGCGTGTTGCACCCGCTAAGTCACCTAAGGGTACATTTGTCTCCCGGGCGATGTACCCACTAGAATTCAACCCCTAATTTTCGACCTGGGTAACCTGGATGGTCTGCAGGGCTTGTGGCTGTGGAATAATCTCACTGCATCTTGTTAGTAATTAGGTTTGTGATAACCCTAGTTAGTTAAAGTAGTAAGCCGTAGTATCTGCTTGGCCGTGATTGATTGAATGAGGTATAACCAGTCTAGCCATGTCTTGATCCAGTACAAGATTGCTCCTTGTCTTGATTTCTTACATTATTATCTTGCCGATAAATGGTGGAAAACCAAGTTCTGTTCAGATGAAGGGTTACAACTCCGATCCTTGTTTGGTTTACGGGTTGTAACCTGGCTATCGGAATAGTCCCATGGTTATCTCGTCGTATATCATCCTGACATGTTTTTCGTAAATTCTAGTTTTAATATTAGATTTTCTTGTGCTGATTGCTGGCTTTTGTTCTTATTTCGTGGCCCTCTTGTGGCACTTGCTCTTTCTGGGGTTGACCCAGCTGGTTTTGTGTGGCCAGATTTCGGAGCAGCTCCCGAGGATCTACCAAGCTTCCAGCCCAATGGTGGCGACTAGAAGGAACCCGGGCTACGAGTGGGTTTTCTATTTTGTTTCGCTCACTCTATTGTAAAGTTATTCTTTTGAGGCGTTTAGCCAACGAGCACCGGTTAGCTCGATGCACTTTTACTTACTGTCTGCCTACGGGCTGTAAACATGATTAACAAATCCTCGGGTTGATCATGTATGACTTAACTCTTGCTAGTCCTCGTATTTTGTACGACTAGCTTCATGATCAGCTGATATATAATATTTGGGACGCCTTTTATTGTATATTTGGTGGTCAAACATCTTGTAATTATATTACTTGCTTGAGATTGAGACAATAGGCTTGACCTTAAGAGACTGTTGGCTTGTAGTAAACCATCATATCTAGACAGCCGTGACCGTATAGTTGAGATGTATTCTATTTCAATATACGTAGCTGGCTATGTCTGCCCCCGCCCTCCAGTATTCTGGTTCTGGGGTGTGACAATATTCAAGCATCCCTGATATACATGCATGTCAACAGAGCCTCATGAGTGGTGCCTCCACAATTCCTATATCTTCGTGCCGAGATGTCTACCTAACCGCTAGACTATGTCTTTAGGCTAAAGTCATACGTCAGTATTGGAATCATAGTTCCCAAATAACAATTATCAACACTGATCCCATCCTAAGGTCAAACCAAAGTTAATAGTACAGGTTTTTCTACCCAAATCTCGCATCACTCCAATTTCTAAACTTTGAGCATAGATTTCCTACGCACATTTCGATATTCGTCGCACGGGTCTGAGTCATTCAGCAAAGCCATCCTACGATAACTCATGTTCAACCAATCCTCAACATCTTTATATCGCTCGTCCAACGAGCAATTTGCATAGTCTATCTCCTCGAACGCGTTCGATATAATTCACCTATCTATTATTCCCAAGTCAAGTCTGCTACGACGCAATTCATCGCTAAACCATAATTTCATATTCCATATTCCCTAAGCCATTTATCCTAATTCACGTATTCGATCATAAGGTCGTCTAGCTTAATAATGTATCATGTCCCAATCTCACGCGGGTCCGATTATCCACGGTGGGCAAGGAATCACCATGCAATGCTCCCACGGAATAATCATTCTCATCGGGGTGTAACTCTTGTTTGAGTCTAGACTAGTTCATTCTCGACACGCAGATTGGACCTACTCAATCCTCAAGTTTTATTCAATCGTCAATCATAAGTCCTATAAATCCTTGAATTCGCCTTCGTATCAAACTAACAAGTCGAGACAATCTAAATTGCTACGTCCTAATTTTCGAGTTCGATCTCCCGTGACATGAATCCCCATATCAGTGCTCACATGGAACGATCGCCCCAAATTTCAACATGACGCATGGGCGAGACTAGAGTTGCGCTCACGCAAGATAAGATCATCAATATTGTGGTTATCAATGCAACCATCAAGACAATTCTATTTTTATCCCAACATCTATTTCAATTAAAATCCTAAGTATAGCATCCATCAGAACGATAACACTTGTATGATCGTCATTCGCCGAGTCAGAGTACCCCCGAGTTATCGTATATCGATTTTTGATATGCCTCAATACCATCGATGACATGCGTAACCTGACGATCTTCCTTTGTAACAAATTCTGAGTCGTGCGACTGATGTTATCGTCCAGCTGGATAATCTTCTCGACATTCAAAATCAATTTCGATCATTATCCCTCGAGTCATTTACAACATTAATTTCCTCAAACCCAAATTTACGTATTGTTCATCCGTCTATCTTAAGTCATCGAGCAATATTTTTCTTCAAATCACATCATTCTTTGCTAACTCAAATCTTCGAGCAATATCCATTCCAATCCTCAGAGTCATTTTCAAACATTTGAATCAAACTTTTCATGCACGCTATCTTTCTGTCGTGCTAACTTTTCGTATACGATCCGTATCAATTTCCTCGATCGAGTCATTCATTCGTACACCCTAACTTTTCCTCGATTTGATTTCACCTACTCAATTATTTTGAATTTCATACTCGCACAATTACTATCCCTTGCACGTCATCTCTAATTTGTTCGAATCGATTCGTCCTTATCTTTAAGACTACAACTTATTCAACGATACTCAATCTACGGTTTTGTATAACGCGATGCTTGCTGATAGACACATCGACACCCCTGCATCCTCAATCGACCAACATCCTCGAAACTATCGCATACACCACTCATGGATAAGTCATTCGACAAATCCTCAAAACTATCATTCAATTCGCAATCGACTACTTTAAATTTTTTCGTTCGAACCATTACTCGAATTTCAAGCACGCTCATCTATATCGCATCGACGATGTTATCGTCGATGCGATAGCACCCCTATTGATAATCATCCCTGTAGGAGCGTAAAAAGTGCTTCATGGACTAAGTCAAAGAAGTTGAGAATTTTACACAAATCAAACAGAATAAAACTCTATGCGAGCTACTCTCTATGCGAGCTACTCTCTACGCGAGCTATTCTCTACGCGAGCTACTCTCTACGCGAGCTACTTTACGCGAGAGTTATCCGCTGAACTTTACGCGGAGGACAGACTGTCAGGCCGTATTTAATGCAAGTGATTTGATCTAACAGAATAATTTTCTGACAACAGTACACAGAAGCCGAGGAGATCTTTTTACCAAACCCAACGCTTGTCGTTTAGTGTGTAGATGGGCTACTTTACGCTCAGAAGACAGCTTCTTTTACGCACGAAAGCTATTCGAGCTTTTTACGCTCAAGGCTGTTGTGTGCGTAAAGTTTATTTGAGCTAATTTTACGCTCAAGACTATTTTTTAGCCACTTTACACGAGAAGTCTATTTTGAGCTATTTTACGCCCAGTCTGCTACTTTACGCAGGGAGTATATTTTGGGTCATTTTTACGCCCGATCTTTCCTGGCTACATGAGAACGTGATCTGCTTACGTGGCTTTCATGCCACACTTATCGAGGAACGTGTGTACGTGCTCTCCCCATTTTGTTGAAGTAGTAGGACACGTGTCATCATGCGTAGAGATCAAAACTCTACATGAGACACATGTCAACATGCGTAGAGGATGGTTTGCATCGTGGGTGACAGTTACTCGCGTAAAGACCCGATTTTATTGCATCGTGGGTGACAGTTACTCTACAAAGGGTCAAGTCTATAAATAGACTTATTTTCACATAGACATCATCGAGAGATCAAGAGAGAGACAGGAGAGGAGATTCTGAGAAAACTCATACTTCCAGAGTGATATTCCCAGAAGCATTTCTTCAACTCTTTCTCAAGAACAGGGTGAAGCAAAGCAGGAAAACATTCGACTGTGCCATCAGTGCCGTTGCTCGATACCTTTCTGGTGACTTAGTTCTTCCGATTGTTCGTCTTCTGCAAGCAGTTTTTTTCATCATCATCGTATGGTCCAAGGAACAAAGTGATCGCTCTAAGATCAGACTTCCATAGCAATACTTCCCAGAATAATTTGTACTATTTGTACTTTTTCTCGTTTTCTTTCAAAAGCCAATTTTTATGCATTTTGTTAAGTGAAACAAAATGGCGACTCTGCTGGGGACGACCTTCTCCTCTTACGAGAAGGCAATTGCTCAATATGATGATGTGTCGGTCGGATTGATAAAGAAGACTCTGGTTGTGTACTTCGAACAGACTGCCTACGAAGAAATGCTCCGAACTGGGGGTAGTACTCGCTGCTCTAATATTCAAAAATTGCGGAAGGCGCGAAAAGTTTGGATTCCTAAGTCCAAAGCATCCTCGGATCTCCCCGCTGTCTCTGAAGGCAAAGGAATCCTTCCTACTCCTGTTGTGGAGGCTTCCGTCTGTGACGAGGCAGTCTCTACTTCGGTGATACGCCCTAGGCGTAAAAATCAGTCTTCCGTCTGTGACGTGGCAGACTCTCCAGTTTTACGCTCTGCGCGTAAAAATCAATCTTTACGCTCTGTGCGTAAAAAGCAGTCTCCCGTCTGTGACGTGGTAGACACACAAGTTTTATGCTCCGCACGTAAAAATAAGTCTCCCGTCTGTGACGTGGCAGATACTCATATTTTGCGCTCTACACGTAAAGGTAAATCTCCTGTCAGTGACAGCGTAGATAAAGTTCACAATGATGCCTTTGCATCTAAAGTGAATTTATCTGCACGTATGCAGCGTAAAAACATGAATTCTATAGTTGGTAAAACTTCAGTTCTTTACCAACAACCTTCTTACACTGCTTTACGCAAGGTACCAAACCTTCAAATTACGCATAATGCTGATGGAGTTCTTTGTGCACAAAAATTGCAAGATTTACGCACGCAACTCCAAGCGCGTAAAAATGTACAGTTTGGTTCTGCTAATGCAACCAGTAATCTTCTTTATATACAAGGGACTAAATATTTCTCAGTCCCAAATGTAATAAAGAAGACTACTCCCTCTACCCCTTCTGATTTACGCGAGTTACTCGTACAAAAGCGTAAAAACAGAAAATCTCCTGTGACACTCCCCAAAGAAGATCACCATTGTGATTGTCACCAGATTGTAATTAAGTGTTACTGTTCGGCTTCTAAACGGTCAGTTTTTGATCGGTTAAGCTTCAATGTGCCTCAGCAATAAACTGATGATCAAGAATATGAGTTGTCATATGCATCAGTCAATATGGCATCTCATACCAATAGAGGATGACGTCCAAGACGCAACTCATCCCAGACTCCTGGTCAACAACAGTTCAACCGACTTCTTGATACCTTTGAAGGGGTATATCAGCATACCCGGTCAAGAAGTCAAAGATGGTTACAATCTTCAGATTCAGAAGCTGGGGGTACCCATCTTTTGAGTCAGAAACTGATAGTGTCGATTCATACCTCTATACCAATCCCTCTGTATGTTCAAGGAAGGTTGAATCCTATGCTATTGGAGATGAACCGAAGACGTCATTTGCTAATACAGAACAACATCTCTCTGCCGTTGAGCAATCACTGAAGGACATGCTAACCATGATGCAAATTATGCATCAAATAATAATGAATCAGCAAACTGCTCAACCAGCAGTAGTAACACCGGTTCAGGTAGCAGCACAAATCAAGATAGTCAAGGGATTGATACACCTTTGAATAATCTTACTCAAGAGCCTGCTATTAATCAAAATTCTGCAGTTCTAAATCCTCTCATTCCAGAAGATGTACCACCTCCGGTGGGAGTTACGGTACATCCAGCAACTATTCAATCGAATGTGCTTCCTCAAACTAGTGAAGCTATTCAAGCAGTACGTGAACTAAAAGCCCAGTTTGAAGTTCTGAAGCACAAGGATCAACTCCAGAGGTTAGGGATTAAGCAACCTTATCCTCCTCACTGGAATGATGTGCCTTTTCCTCCAAAATTCAAACCACAGTCGATGGTGTTATTTGATGGAAAAGCCTCTCCTAGTCAATATATCAATTACTTTGATATTATGACTGTGCATATGTAGAAAAATGATGCTCTTTTTACCCGAGTTTTCATCGGGTGTTTGACGGGTTCTGCATACGACTGGTATCGCAGTTTACCCGACAATTGCATATCGTCTTTTGACGAGTTTGAAGTAATGTTTCTCTCCCGCTTCTATGAAGGAGGCATGGACATGAATATGTCCTCCTTAATAGAAATCAAATAAAAGGAGAAGGAAGATACTCGGACGTTCATCGAACGTTTTCGACAGGCAACTTTGAAGATGCCTCCTGGTATGCCAGATTCACCATTGATTGATACGTGCAAAATGAATCTGCGACCATCCATTGCTGTCTTTACGGGGTCCCAATTCACAGATTGGGCCTCGTTCATTATAGCAGCAGTTTCAGCCGAGATCAATGGTAGGTTGGCTCGTGAATACGGAATGATTTTTGCCTCAGAGGACAAAGGAAAGAAAGGCTCTTCTGGTAATAATTCTGGCAATCGTAATGGGAAAGGGAAGGAAACACTAGTGGTTAATCTTTTAAAATCTAAAACGACGCCGAATAATCAAGAGTCTTCCAAGCCAAAAGAAGAATACTCTTTTGATGACAGTGATATCCCAAGGATATTCCAATGTCTGATAAAGAGTGGCAAACTCCAGATTTCAGAGCCAAAAAGACCTAATGAAGTGAATCTGACCGACAATCCCAAATATTGTATCTATCACAGATACATAAATCATCCTACCAAGGCTTGCTATGTCTTGAAGAAGAAAATCCAGGAGCTGATAAATGCCAATGCCATCGCTTTAACCAATGATGAGCATACGGTCACAACCAATATGATTTTTCTTCAATTTGGAGGTTTTCCTCCACAGCAAGTCCCAGATAGAATTTTCTCAATTCTAAAGACGACGATGAAGATTGTGAATATCCCGCCTGCCAGAGAGCAAAATGAAGGACTTTTACCTTTTACACTGAAAAATGGTGAAATCATATGGGTACATCTTGACTTAGTACCTAAAATGGAAGATGAAGGTAAAACTTTAAAATCTAAGAAAGGTAGGAAAGTCAAAACTTGCAACATGATTTCTCATGTTGTTACCCCAGACCATGATGATTTGGATCATTTATGGGGTGGCATTCCTTTGGAGGATAGACTGAGGGGTTTGAATATATGCCCTCCAAGTTTGGCTCCTCCTACCAAGCTCAAACTTACTCATCAGCAGTGGTTAGCTATGTATACTGTCCCCTTATACAGGGCACAACAAGTCTTTGCTGCTTATGAGAAAGTACCTGTAGCGATTTTTTCTCTTGTCCCGAATACTCCTTCTCCTGTGGCTACAGAGATTTCTATTCCTCTTCCTCCCGTGGCTACAAAGGTCTCTATTCCTCCTTCCTCTGTTAAATCACCTATCAAAAGTCCGCTACCACTCACTTGTATAGTCAACAATCAGTCCATCTCATGAAAAAGATGGGCTATGACTTTTAAAAGGCGGAAGGCTTGAACTATGATAAATGAATGCGACTTCCTTTACAACTTCAAAGTCAAAAATCTACTGTTGGATTGGGTTTTGAGGTTCTTCATAAAAATCCTCGCAAGAAGAAGACTAAGGGAAAGAAGAACAAAACCTGTAATATGGTACTTCATTCTCCTGAGTACGAAGAAAAAACCTTTGCTGGTACGAGATCTGGGAAAGAGTACCACAAAGATTATGAGGGATCTTCCAAAGAAGCAGAGGACGTTGCTGAAACACTACCAGCTCAACCATCTCCTGTCCCTGCTAAACCATCTGTGGTTGAGAAAGGGAAACAAAAAGCAGTACGCTTTGACGTCCCATTGAAATCTGCTTCAAATCAAGGGGTGGTGATAAAACCCTACAAGTTCAATATTCTAGCCCAGTTAGCTAATACTCCGGCTAGACTCTCTATCTTCGAGCTGCTTCATCTTTCTAAAGAAAGCATAGAGACTTTGAGCGAAGCTTTGCTACAAGCAGACTCATGCTTAGCTCAACTCAAGAGTCCTGATAATATACCAGTGTCGTGTCCACAATGTCATAGTGTGATGGAAGCAATTCCCAACATCACCTTCACACAAGAAGATATGATGTTGAAGCATAACAAGCACGACAGACCTCTGTGCTATATAGGATATATTGAATCCACTGAAATTGACAGGATTTACATTGATCCTGGGTCTTCTATTAGCATTATTCTTCAAAGTATGCTACGACCCTTGAGGATTCCTACTAGTAATTTGACTTACACTAGTACAACAATAGTTGGTTTCAACTCTGGAAAGAGTAAACCACTGGAAAAGATTCATCTGAAGATTTAGATTGGTGATCTTCGAACTATGATGACCTTTTATGTTATTAACTCCGATGTATCTTACAACATCCTTCTTGGAAGACCTTGGATACATGAGCATAACATTGTGCCTTCAACTCTCCACCAATACTTTAAGTACGTAGATTCCCAAGGGGTTGTGAAGAATGAGTTCGCAGATATCAATCCGTTTAAGGGTGTTGAAGCATATTTCTCT
The DNA here is from genome assembly GCA_029216955.1 of Iris pallida. Classification (NCBI taxonomy): domain Eukaryota; kingdom Viridiplantae; phylum Streptophyta; class Magnoliopsida; order Asparagales; family Iridaceae; genus Iris; species Iris pallida. The sequence goes on along the minus strand of JANAVB010029819.1, from coordinate 5,857,823 downwards.
GACTCAATACTCTACAAACAGGAGCATGTGAAGGAGATATCAGATATGGCTGAAAATCGATCACCTGCAGATGATCAATCTATCAATAAAGATCCCGCGGAAGAGTAACCTTTGAAGATCAAAGTCAAAGGCCGAATCCAACCCCAACCTGTCAATGATCAACCTCTGATGATCAAGGTCAAAGGAAGAACTCGAGTTTCGTCTGAGGAATCAGTGAGTATTCCTGCCAAGAGCCAAGTTCAACCTCTCATGATCAAAGTCAAAGGATGTACTTCTCGTACGAATGATCCAGAACCACTGATCATCAACCTTGGCAAGTCTACGCAGAAGACGGATGACGGTCTGTTAATGATCAATCCGAAGCGTAGTACACAACTTATAAATGATATAAATATTGATCATTCTGTACTTTCTAATATCAATAAAGATTTCCTTTTGGAGTATATGGCTGTCAAATTTATTGAAAGAATGACTTTATCTTCTGATGATCAAAGTCATCAATATAAAGATGACATAAATACAGAGGAAACCTTATACATTGACCATAAAGAAAATTCCTTTCCTCCTCATGTCGATGTTGGACCTTATGCTCAAAGATTCCTAACATCTTCTCCCTATCTTCTTCCTGTAGCCTCATCATCACAAGCTTGTGTAGCTTATAGACGACATGAAGAATCTTATTTTGTGATTCCGTCTAATAAAAAAACAAGCGTCAAATTGTGTTCGGCTTGGCTAGAAATATCCCTGTTGTTCAGACAGATGATCTTAGAGATAAAGATAAAGGAAGAATCCGAATTGACAAATATAGTCAACAATCTCTCAAGATTATCCAGAATATGGAATATAATTTAAAGACTATGCAGGATCTTAATCAAGGCAAAGGTAGACGGTTACCATTATGTGGTGATCCATTTTACCAGAAAACTCGACATGGGTTGGGATATGATCCGTCCCACATATTTAACGAAGATATATAAGAAGAATTTTCTTCCAGTTCTTCATAATCCTCAGATTCTGAAGAAATCCAATTCATCGAATCGAATACACTCCATATGTGCAAGGAAGATATGAAAGAAGAATGTTCTTCCAGTTTTTTACAATCTTCATATCCTGGAGGAGACTATTATGATGAATCTGAGTGCGTATTCTCAGTCAACATGGTTCAAACTGATAGTGAATCTGAGCTATTTGAGAATGACCCTTGGGCACAGCAAATGGACACTCAATGGGAGCTTCATTTTGAACAGCAATAACCACCTACAGAGGATAAGATTGTCCAGATTGATGTTGGAGATAGAATTACGTCTAAGCCAATATTCATCAGTAAAAACCTCTCCGAAGATGAAAAGGAAGAGTTGATACAACTGATTAAAGAATATATTGATATCTTTGCATGGAGTTATAAGGATATGCCAGGTCTAGATCCAAAAGTAGCTACTCATAAACTCAATATTCTCCCTAATGCCAAGCCTATAAAACAACGGCAACGGCATTTTCGACCAGATGTGATGGATGTAATTGAAGCAGAAGTCAAAAAGCTGATTACATGTGGCTTTGTTCGTGAAGAAAAACACCCAGACTGGGTTGCCAATATTGTTCCTATTATGAAGAAGAACGAAAAAGTTCGAGTTTGCATAGATTTTCGGGATCTTAATGCAGCTTGTCCAAATGACGAATTTCTACTTCAGATTACCGATGTCATGATAGACAATACATGTGGTTTTGAACACATGTCTTTCATGGACGGATTTTCAGGATACAATTAAATTAAGATACATCCAGGAGACGGAAAGCATACCGCTTTCCGTACACCCCTTAGAGTTTACTGCTATACGGTTATGCCGTTTGGTCTGAAAAATGTTGGTGCTACGTATCAACGGGCTATGAGCAACATCTTTCAAGAACATCTACGGAAAACAGTTGAATGTTATGTAGATGACATTGCTGTCAAAAGTCGATCAAAAGATGATCATATTCAAGACTTGAAGACAGTATTTGAGTTGATGCGCCAACATCAACTGAAGATGAATCCTACTAAGTCTTTCTTAGGGGTTTCCAGTGGCAAGTTTTTGGGATTTGTCATCACTTCTCAAGGTATCCATGTTGATCCTGACAAAATCAAAGCGATTCTTGAAATGCGTCCTCCATGCAATCTAAAAGAACTACGTGGCTTTCAAGGTCGCATTGGTTATATCAGGAGATTTATATCCAATCTTTCTGGGAGGTGTCAACCCTTCTCCCGTCTATTAAAGAAAGATGTATCATTTATATGGGATGAAGCATGTCAGAAAGCCTTCAATGACATCAAGCAATACCTTACAAATCTACCTGTTCTGGTACCTCCAGTGGTAGGAAGGCCATTTTTGCTATATATTCGAGCCTTAGATCATTCACTTGGTGCTCTTCTTGCACAAAAAAGTGACAAAGGTCATAAATAAGCAATTTATTATCTTAGCCAAATGATGGTCGGAGCTGAACACAGGTATACTCCTGTGGAAAAAGAATATCTAGCCTTGGTTTTTGCTGTTCAAAAGACAAGACATTATGTGTCAGGACAGACTATTCATGTTATCTCCAGAATAAATCCTATTCGGGTATTAATGAGAAAATCGAGTATTCTTAACTCCAGTTTAGCCACCTGAGCGATGTTGCTTACTCCTTATGACATGGTCTATGTACCTCAAAAATCAGTGAAGGGCCAAGCATTAGCTGATTTCTTAGCAGCTCACCCTATACCTGAAACATCGAAGCTATATGAGGACATTCCAGATGAAGTCGTGGATTACAACATGACTTTGAAGGATGACATTTGGCAACTATATTTTGATGGAGCATCGCGGGTTGGACCTAAAGGCAATATTGTCTCCGGAGTAGGCATCGTCCTGGTCTTTCCTGACAAAATGGTCATATATCGTGTTTATTCTCTTAATGAGCCATGTTCCAACAATGGGGCAGAATATAATGCTTTGCTAATCGGTCTTCTAGTAGCAAAACAATTGGACATCGAGTTCCTGGAAGCTTATGGAGATTCTCAACTGATTGTTAATCAGGTCAGAGGGACATATGAAGTCAGAAATCCTGACCTCATCCCTTATCATCAAGTGGTAATCGAATTGGTCCTTTCATTCAAAGGATTCTTTATCGAATTTGTACCATGTTCCCAAAATTTGGAAGCTGATGCTCTTGCTAGTTTAGCTGCAGACTTAGCTGTTCCAATTAGAAGACCAAACACCATTACTTTGTTGGATCGAGACTTATTCTGTGTAAAGAATAACTTGCATATTGAACAAAGTTATACTATAGAATCAAGTTCTCAACAAAGGGATTGGAGAAGTCCATTCATTGATTATGCGGTCCATAGGATTTTACCTGAAGATCCAAAAGAAGCTGCATCAATCAAGAGACGATTATTTCGATTCTACTATGATTCTTCCTTACATATGTTATATCGTCGTTCTTATGACGAACTTTTACTACGTTGTCTCTCCGAGAATGAAGCTAAGCAAACACTTCGTGAAGCTCATGATGGTGTCTGTGGTGCCTATCAACCGGGTACGAAATTACAGGACCGTATTCGAAGAATGGGGTATTATTGGCCTTCCATGATAGCAGATGCTGTAGATTATGCCAGAAGGTGTAAAGCGTGTCAGATTTATGCTGATTTTATTCACCAACCTTCTGAATTCTTACATCCTACAGCAACTTCTTGGCCCTTCGAAGCTTGGGGCATGAATATTATTGGTCCGATTAACCCTCCTTCTGTCAAAGGACATAGATTTATACTGGCTATAATCGATTACTTTTCTAAATAGGCGAAAGTAGTTCCCCTTGCTGAAGTAAAAACATCTAATGTGGTTAGCTTCATCAAACACCATGTCATTTATCGTTTCGAGATTCCTCGGAGGATAATTCATGACAATGGACCACAATTTGCCAGTCAGGCATTTTATCGATTCTGTGATAGGAATCGGATCTAAAATCTGGCTTCTACGGCTTATAATCCAGCTGCTAATGGTTTGGCCGAAGCTTTCAACAAGACAATCAGTAAACTTCTCAAAAAATTCGTCTCTTCTAATAAACGTGATTGGAATGAGAAACTTGGAGAATGTTTATGGGCTTACCGAACGACAGTTCGAACTCCTACTGGTTTTATACCATTCTCACTGGTTTATGGATGTGAGGCTGTTCTTCCACTGGAAATCCAGATTCCATCTCTTAGAATAGCTATTGCAAATGAGCTAACTACAGAGAATAATGATCGGTTGAGACTTCAAGAACTTGAAGGTCTAGACGAAAAGCGTCTTCAAGCGCAACAGCACATTGAGTTATATCAAGCCCGCATATCTCGAGCTTTCAATCGTAAAGTTAAAGGGAGGGTATTCAAAGTCGGTGAGCTAGTTCTAGCTGTCCGAAGACCGATGGTGATGACTCATAAGAGCAAAATGGGAAGGTCCTTATGTTGTCGAGATGGTATTCTCTAATGGTGCATTTAGGTTGTCTAAACCTAATGGAGATTTGCTCATGATGCCGATTAATGGCAAATTCTTGAAGAAATATTATGTATAAATTTCTCCCTTATTCTCCTGCTACCAATGTTTGGTTAAAGCTGATTATGTCTCCTAAAAAAATTTTTGATCTTCTGTCTTACCAGCTGATTAAAAAGAGAGATTTATTATTTATCATGTTCTCATGACCTCTGAATAAATATTAAGTCTACTTCTTTTCCTATCTATCATGTCCATTTAGCCTCTGAATAGATATTAATCTATTTTTCTTTGAGTTGTTACGATCTGTCACGTTCATATTACCTCTGATAGTGTCGTATACTTTAAATAGAAAATGAGATTCATTATATATCATGTCCACATTACATCTGGATAGATATAATTTATTGAGTTTAGAAGACTTGTCATGTCCATATTACCTCTGATAAGTGTTTTCTATCTCATACCTATTGTTTAATTTCAAAATAAATGATAGGATCATAAAACAAATATTTTATTCATTTCTTGTAAACATTACAGAATGAAAAAGATAGAAGATTACAAAAGTTCTTTATTTGCCTAAGGCGGAGAAGATAAGCCTTCTAGCAGTTTCTGCAGCTCTGCTAGACGCTTTTCACGAGAGCTCAATACATTATTAGTAGCTACGGAGCGTCGAGCTTCGGGAGTGCAGATATGAGAAAGTCCAGCAAAAGTGACTATCATCTTATCCTTGGCTTCGTCAAGGGTTTTGATGGTAGCCTCAGCTCCAAAGACTTGTTCTTCCAAAATCGAGCTCTGTGTAAGCTGCTGGTCTCGAGCTATTATCAACTGCTTCCACTCCGTCTTCAAGCGAGCCAACTCAGCCTCGACTCCACGAATTCTATCATTCTGTTGATGAATTCTTATATTCGAAGTTTTATAGGCTTCTCTCTAAATATCCAGTTAGGGCTTCGCTTCAGTCAAAAAAGCCTTTTCTTTGGCCACCTTGATGCTATACTCATGGAGGGCTTCATTGAAAGTCGTCTCCCGAGCGAGGTATTCAACTGATAAAGCGTTATACTCTTCTTGGATGAGACTTTCAATGGTTTCACTTGATAGCTTTAGATATTCTTTGATGGGCTGTTCAAGTTCCTCCACGGTCTTCTCCAATGCCGCTGCTCTTGCTGCCTCATTGAACATGGCGACATTTTTGATCGTAAGAGAAATAGATGCCTTCAAGCTTTCATAATTGAGGCCCTTATTCAGGACCATTTTGACTAAAGCCGCCAGAGTCTTGTAAAAAGTATCAGTATGAATCTCAACTAAGAGATTTATTTCTGCACTTGAGCTCGGCATTGCGGCGATGTCTACCATATCTCTTCTCTGAAGACTAGGAGCAGATGTTGATGCATTGGTAGTAGGCTGAGATGAAGCCATTGTTGTCACTGCTACCATGGCCAACTGATTCCCAGGAGCTTCAGGAACAGTGTCTTCAGCATTTGTTACTCCAGCCGTTTCTAGAGTCGAAACTACTTGAGTTTCGGTGGCGGTGATTGGTGCGGGTGGAATGGTAGTTATGGCAGCTGACTCCGGTTCAGGCATTGTCGCTTCAGGAACTTGTACTGGATCAGTGGCAATAGCAGAGGATGCTATTACAACTTCCCCAGCTTCAGTTGATGATTTGAATATGTCTTCATCACCTTCTTCGGCTACCGGCTCTGTAGGATCTTTTAGTTGTAGTGAGTCCTACTACAACTGGTTCTTCGTTGAAGTCTAATTCTTCCTCAGCAGCCACTTCATCATCTACAGTAGGTTCTACTGCATTTTGTTCTTTATCTCCGCCCTCGGTAGGAGGAGACGATTCTGGCTGAGCCTGCACTTCGGGCTCTTGTTGTACCTCCAAAGATAGAGGACATTCTTCTTGAGCATCTTCTTCTGAAGAAGAAGAATCCTCTTCCTCAGACTCTGTATTTTCCTCATAAATATCTTCTTGAGGAGAAGGAGGAGCCACAGGCTTTGATGCAATGATAACACCTACAAAAATTAAACAAAATAAGTTAATATACAAAAATTATAATTTTGTATAGATTTTGTGTAATTTATATTTTACCTGGAGTAGGTGTAGGACGTACCAAGTACGCGTCATAGTCCCCATCCCAGTCATCATCATCAAAGGTAATAGCCAGCTCATCCGATGGGATGAGCTCTGAATCAACAGTATGTACTGGAGCGTCCTCAGTAACTTGTGCCTTTTGTGGCAAAGTCAAATAAAGTGCTGAGCTGAGACGTCCCGGAGATAGGACCGTCACCGCTTCCATTGACACTGCTGGTTGGGAGGTCGAGGACCCTTCTCCAGGATGAGTTGAAGAAGATACAATATGATGTGGTTCCTCAACTGGAGTGTCGCTCTCTGGAGTAGCGGCTCTTGGTCTAGAAGGCCCTTTAGTGGTAACCTTCTTCTTTTTCTCTGGAAGTGGCTTCTCTGGAAGAGTAATAGCTGCACCTTGCTTTCGTTTCCGGGTCTAGCCAATAATGATAGGTTCTACAGCTTTTTTTCTAAATCCCGTTGGGATTACTTCCAGATACGCATCTGGAACAGCAGCGTCGTCGGGTATGTCTGATGGTACCCTGACTGGCTCTTCAACATTCCCTTCCTTGGGCCATCTTAGACTACCTCTCAGGTTGTATCCATGGGCGAAGGAGCGGATGGAAGCATAAAAGCGAGCATACGTATGAAGTATACGTAGCTCGGTGGTGCTGGTAGCAGTTGATACTTTGAATTTGGCACCGGTACATGCAGTGCTAAAATATCTCCAGCCTCTTGCACCATCAATTAGCTTTCCATAATGACGAAATCTAGTGGAGGGATTACCAACATGAAGTTGGTCATATCCAAACTGGCGAGCGAACCGCCTTGGTAGATATGGTTCGAACGCACAGCTGTCTTCATTCCTGTACATCAGATGTGAAGGTCTGATGCACTGTATCTATCTAAAAACTGGCACTGGCAATGAAGTCGTCCCTTCTCCTTTGTCTTCAAATTGTACGTCGAAGCAGTCGGCTGGAACTTGTGGCCTTGTGCAGAAAAAGTTTCAACCATAAGAATAATTCAACACTGCTCGGGTATCTGCCACTCCATGTGGCTTTGTTGAACTTCTGGAGGAAGACCTCCGCATCATCTCCAGGGCCTGGTGGCAACAAATTATAGTTGTGATGCAATAGCCAGCCCATCAGATAAGTGTAGGGCATTTCTATCCTAGGGAATACGTTCCGGTGAGGAGCATTGTTGATTATTTCCTCACCAAAAGTCCTCAAACCTGCGTTTATTCGACACACCATTGTCGATAGCAGGTTGATTCTGACTTTAAACACCAAACGTACCGCTGGCCATAGCACGTTTCGATGGATTCTATCAACTGTGTCGGTCCCCGGTATAACCCATCTCCTCAACCACAGAGAAAGAAAGCCTGCCAGCAAAGCTTTCTTGGAGATCTTCTGGCTGCCATATCTGAGGAAACTCAAGGCTTCGGTTCCTGCAGGGAACTCTCCAGTCTTGGTGGACAAATATTTGTTCGGGAATTTGTAGCCAACCATCATATCCCGTATTTTATCAGCAGGGATTGTTGAACCAGTGTTGATGATTGGAGCCTTGTTCTCCTGAAATCTTTTTTTATCATCTTTGGATATCTTATCCTTATGGTAAAAGAGATATGTTGTCCACTTGTTGATGTTCGCCACATGAGATCCACTTTCATGCATAGTAGTGCAAATCATGTAATTACACATCAACTCTTCATATACCTCAACCAATTGAGGATTTTTCTCCCTGATTTCTGCTAGTTTCCGGTTGGAGGGAACATACTCTTCATATGGGGCTTCTCCCATTGGCAGCTTAGAGATGAATTGCATCTCGTGGAGTGCGAGACCCATTTCACCTTTTGGGGTCGCAAAAGTTCCTGTTGAACAGATATATATCTCCATCAGAGCCAGGAACAAATTACTGTTCGGTGGTATACCCTGACTCGTAGAGGCTACCGCTTCATACAGACCGATGGCTTCCAAGTCTGTCTTGAAGTTCTTCATGATCCAAACACTAATTTGGATCCAGTTCTGGTTAAAAGGAGTTAGCCACCCTGGTAGCCTAGGGTTGGCCTGAGGATATAATAATGCAGCCCTTATGAACTTATTAATGAACATTTGGGTCTGCACCGGTTGGATTAAAGCCGAATCTTCACTCGGAGTGAATCCATGCAAGAGACCGAAGAAGGGGACAATATTACCACTGGGAGTACTTGTGTGGTAGCCCATGTCATTGGCTCTCTCCCTCTTAAAAATGATCCTTCCTGGTCTTCCATGACTGCTGGGAGTCAGATTCCACAGCATCTGTCGGGGATGGGTGGCATGGACAAATGCAGACAGGGGATAATCTCTATCCATGTCGGGGAGATACATTGCTCTATCTCCAAACTTGAACACCCAAGCCTCCTTCTTGGGGTGTGTTTGTGATTTGAAGTCTATCGCATCCCCGAATAAGAAAGCTGGCTTTGCAAATTGTTGGCCATCCAGCGATGTCAACAATTCTCTATTTATCATGGACAATAGAATTCTGTCCCCTTGAGCAGATATCAGCTGTCGTCTCTCTGCAGGATATTCCGAATTCGACTAGGGAAATTCCACACGGGACAGGTTCTCCAAATAATTTGAGCCCACCATACCAGCTGATGAGCCAAATATTTCTGTAAGTGGGTGAATTTGCAAATCCACTGCCAAAAGAAAAAGAAAAATCAAGTTAGTGAAAATCTAATTTGATAATTTGGTCTGAGTTTTACGCATAAAGATTAAAGACTCTGACTATGCAAACTTTACGCTTATTAAAGTTGATAAAAACTTTTAAAGTGTAAAAGTTCTTTGTTGTATACAAAGTCTTTCATTTGTGAATTTTACGCTGGCACATATTGATGTGAGCGTATTGTGAACTTTACGCTGGCATGTGTTGACATGAGCGTATTTTAATTTTTGTGCTGGCATGTGTTGACATGAGCGTATTTTAATTTTTACGCTGGCATGTGTTGACATGAGCGTATTTTAATTTTTACACTGGCACATATTGATGTGAGCGTATTGTGAACTTTACGCTGGCATGTGTTGACATGAGCGTATTTTAATTTTTACGCTGGCATGTGTTGACATGAGCGTATTTTAATTTTTATGCTGGCACATGTTGATGTGAGCATATTGTAAATTTTACGCTGGCACGTGTTGATGTGAACGTATTCTAATTTTTACGCTGGCACATGTTGATGTGAGCGTATTTTGAAATATACGCTGGCACGTATAGACGTGAGCGTATGTTCTTAATTTTACGCTGACACGTGTAACGTGGGCGTATTTAATTATCTCAGTTTCTACGCTGACACGCATAACGTGGGCGTGAAGTAAAAAGCTCAGGTCTTCTTCTCCGACGAACTCGCGGCCAAAGTTCAGTGCTTTACCCTTCATTGTCGGAGCCACGGCGGGGTTGCTCTGTTGGGGCGTCGTTGATAATGGGACGGGGGTTTTCGCGCGGTCGGCCGACGATGAATCGGCGGTGGGCTTCTTGCCCTTGCTGCCGGCGGCGGTCTTCTTGGGGGCCATCGATTTAAAGTGAGAGAGAGAAGAGAAAGAGAGCAAAGAGGTTTGGGGATTGCAAAGAACAAGTAAAGTTCTTTCTGAACTCATAAAGCTCTATTTATAGAGAAATTTTGAATCAGTTCAAATTCTCGAAATTTATGCTAACGGTTGGATATCTCGACTTTTACGCGGATTGTTGACCGTTGAGTATCCCAAATTTTACGCTGACTGTTGAATATCCCAGATTTTATGCTTCTGTTCAAAGTATTTCAAAATTTTGAAAATATTTGAAAACTTTGAAGGAGGTCTTGTAGGAGCGTAAAAAGTGCTTCATGGACTAAGTCAAAGAAGTTGAGAATTTTACACAAATCAAACAGAATAAAACTCTACGCGAGCTACTCTCTACGCGAGCTATTCTCTACGTGAGCTACATTACACGAGAGTTATCCGCTGAACTTTACGCGAAGGACAGACTGTCAGGCCGCATTTAATGCAAGTAATTTGATCTGACAGAATGATTTTCTGACAACAGTACACAGAAGCCGAGGAGATCTTTTCACCAAACCCAACGCTTGTCGTTTAGTATGTAGATGGGCTACTTTATGCTTAGAAGACAGCTTCTTTTACGCACGAAAGCTATTCGAGCTTTTTACGCTCAAGGCTGCTGTGTGCGTAAAGTTTAATGAGCTAATTTTACGCTCAAGGCTATTTTTAGCCACTTTATGCGGGAAGTCTATTTTGAGCTATTTTACGCCCAATCTGCTACTTTACGCAGGGAGTGTATTTTGGGTCATTTTTACGCTCGATCTTTCCTGGCTACATGAGAACGTGGTCTGCTTACGTGGCTTTCATGCCACACTTATCGAGGAACGTGTGTACGTGCTCTCCCCATTTTGTTGAAGTAGTGGGACACGTGTCATCATGCGTAGAGATCAAAACTCTACATAAGATACGTGTCAACATGCGTAGAGGATAGTTTGCATCGTGGGTGACAGTTACTCGCGTAAAGACCCGATTTTGTTACTTTTTACGCACAAAGGGTCAAGTCTATAAATAGACTTATTTTCACATAGACATCATCGAGAAATCAAGAGAGAGACATGAGAGAAGATTATGAGAAAACTCATACTTCCAGAGTGATATTCCCAGAAGCATTTCTTCAACTCTTTCTCAAGAACAGGGTGAAGCAAAGCAGGAAAGCATTCGACTGTGCCATCAGTGCCGTTGCTCGATACCTTTCTGGTGACTTAGTTCTTCCGATTGTTCGTCTTCTGCAAGCAATTTTCTTCATCATCATCGTATGGTCCAAGGAACAAAGTGATCGCTCTCAGATCCGACTTCCATAGCAATACTTCCCAGAACAATTTGTACTTTTTGTACTATTTCTCGTTTTCTTTCAAAAGCCAATTTTTAGGCATTTTGTTAAGTGAAACAAAATGGCGACTCTGCTGGGGACGACCTTCTCCTCTGACGAGAAGGCAGTTGCTCAATATAATGATGTGTCGGTCGGATCGACAAAGAAGACTCTGGTTGTGCACTTCGACCAGACTGCCTACGAAGAAATGCTCCGAACTGGGGGTAGTACTCGTTGCTCCAATGTTCAGAAATCGCGGAAGGCACGAAAAGTTTGGATTCCTAAGTCCAAAGCATCCTCGGATCTCCCTGCTATCTCTGAAGGCAAAGGAATCCTTCCTACTCCTGTTGTGGAGGCTCCCGTCTGTGACGAGACAGTCTCTACTTCGGTGATACGCCCTAGGCGTAAAAATCAGTCTCCCGTCTGTGACGTGGCAGACTCTCTAATTTTACGCTCTACGCGTAAAAATCAATATTTACGCTCTGTGCATAAAAAGTAGTCTCCCGTCTGTGACGTGGCAGACACACAAGTTTTACGCTCCGCATGTAAAAATAAGTCTCCCGTCTGTGACGTGGCAGATATCCATGTTTTACGCTCTACGCGTAAAGGTAAATCTCCTGTCAGTGACAGCGTAGATAAAGTTCACAATGATGCCTTTGCATCTTAAATTTACCTGCACGTATGCAACGTAAAAACATGAATTCTATAGTTGATAAAACTTCAGTTCTTCACCAACAACCTTCTTACACAGCTTTACGCAAGGTACCAAACCTTCAAATTACGCATAATGCTGATGGAGTTCTTTGTGCACAAAAATTGCAAGATTTACGCACGCAACTCCAAGCGCGTAAAAATGTACAGTTCGGTTATGCTAATGCAACCAGTAATCTTCTTTATACACAAGGGACTAAACATTTCTCAGTCCCAAATGTAATAAAGAAGACTACTCCCTCTACCCCTTCTGATTTACGCGAGTTACTCGTACAAAAGCGTAAAAACAGAAAATCTTCTGTGACACTCCCCAAAGAAGATCAGCATTGTGATTGTCACCAGATTGTAATCAAGTGTTGTTGTTCGGCTTCTAAACTGTCAGTTTTTGATCGGTTAAGCTTCAATGCGCCTCAGCAACAAACTGATGATCAAGAATATGAGTTGTCATATGCATCAGTCAATATGGCATCTCATACTAATAGAGGACGACGTCCAAGACGCAACTCGTCCAAGACTCCTGGTCAACAATAGTTCAACCGACTTCTTGATACCTTTGAAGGGGTATATCAGCATACCCGGTCAAGAAGTCAAAGACGGTTACAATCTTCAGATTCAGAAGCTGGGGGTACCCAGTCTTTTGAGTCAGAAACTGATAGTGTCGATTCATACCTCTATACCAATCCCTCTGTATGTTCAAGGGAGGTTGAATCCTATGCTATTGGAGATGAACCGGAGACGTCATCTGCTAATACAGAACAGCATCTCTCTGCCGTTGAGCAATCACTGAAGGACATGCTTACCATGATGCAAAGTATGCATCAAATAATCATGACTCAGCAAACTGCTCAACCAGCAGTAGTAACACCGGTTCAGGTAGCAGCACAAACTCAAGATAGTCAAGGGGTTGATACACCTTTGAATAATCTTACTCAAGAGCCTGCTATTAATCAAAATTCTATAGTTCTAGATCCTCTCATTCCAGAAGATGTACCACCTCCGGTGGGAGTTACGGTACATCCAGCAACTATTCAATCGAATGTGCTTCCTCAAACTAGTGAAGCTATTCAAGCAGTACGTGAACTAAAAGCCCAATTTGTCAGCTGACGAAGCAAGATGACGAAGCAAGGTATACACAATTGTTTATCAGCTGCAGCCTGACTTAGTTACAATTATGTAAAAGTAAGTACAAGACGATCCGACTAACATGTCGGTGCCAAACGGCAAAATATAAAGTAAGTAACAAAATGAGCGGGGAAGTAAGGAACCCACTCGAGTCCTCCTGCGATCATTCCTCTAGTATTGACCATCTTGGAGGTGGAAGTAAGCTGAGTCCTCGGGAACCGGCTCTAAATCTGGCCATGCAAAACCAGAGAGGTTAGACCTCTAATAGCAAGTACCGCAAGGAAGCACGATATGAGAAATTTAAACCAGTAAATAAGAGAATATAATAATAGATCTCTGCTTGCTACTGGGATTCACATAACGTCACGACACTTCGAACCAACCTTCCAACCAAACAAGGACAGAAGTTGGCCCGTCATGTCTCGACACTCTGATCATCTCAGTTAGTCAACAGAGTAGGTACAGTACACAACCAAATCAATTTAAACGGCCATGCAACTACTACGACTTGCTATTGTGGGTTCCAAGTTATCTTGGAATTATGTGATAAAGGATTCCTCAGTTCTTACTATGTGCAAGCAAGGCTAGTCTACCCAGTCAATCAATTGTACCAATCATGAATTAGACGAGTCCCAGCGGGACGGCCGTCATCAATATACAATAAATAATATAAGCAGATACCGTTCCCTGCCCGTGTGACAGATTTGCAGTATCTGTAGGAACCAGCCGGCCTGTCGGGCACTAATAGTCCCAAAGAGGGCTGCCATGTAAGAACTCGGAAATCCATTCTCTCCATGCAATCATTATTTTATTTAACTTAGTAGCCTCTGTTAAGTGAAATCCTATGCCGTGGATCATGGTCATTCAGAATGAGTACTTCCGTACAAAGAACGATATGTCCAACTCTACAACGATACCTGTGCGGTTAGGTTGTAGGTCTTACATAGCGTAATACAATAATTAAAACTAACCACGGAATAAATCATGCCTTGACCATAAAGTACACATGCTGCTTTGTAGAAAAATAAATAAATTGAAGCCTGCATATGCCTGTTTGCCAATATTCGAGATCGGCCAATCGATTACAATAGTTCATAATTAATATGAACGTGTCTCATTCATTCAATTCAATAAGACGACTAGCCAGTCTCATAGTTCCAACTAGGAACGCATGATCAATTATTAGTCAAGGTCATAATCAATATCAATCAATGTTAATTTGGGACAAAAATCAGTCAAGAGGCATCATGGGCTAGAGTTCATGCGGCCGAAAAATTATAGAAGTTCATGCGGCTGAGAATGCATATATTTTCAGGATCTCATGCGGCCAGGAAGTGCCATGCGGCCACGGAAAACAGCAGTCAACAGCTTGCGATCATGGAAAACAGCATGCGCCAGGAAACAGCATGCACCAGGAAACAGCATGTGCCAAGAAACAGTATGTGCCAGGAAACAGCATGCGTCAGAAAACAGCATGCGCCAGAAAACAGCATGCGCCAGAAAACAGCATGCGCCAAAAAACAGCATGCGCCAAAAAACAGTATGCACCAGAAAACAGCATGGCAACAGCTTTTTGCCAGCAAATAGCATGCGCCAGGAAACAGCATGCGCCAGAAAACAGCATGGCAACAGTGTTTTGCCAGCAAACAGTATGCGCCAGGACAGCATGCGCCAGAAAATAGCATGCACCAGCAAACAGCATGGCAACAGTATTTTGCCAGCAAACAGCATGCACCAGAAACAGCATGCGCTAGAAAACAGCATGTGCCAGCAAACAGCATGGCAACAGTGTTTTGCCAGCAAACAGCATGCGCCAGAAACAACATACGCCAGAAAACAGCATGCGCCAGCAAACAGCATGGCAATAGTATTTTACCAGCAAACAGCATACGCCAGAAAACAGCATGTACTGCTCATCTTCTCCAACCAGCCTCCAATGGCCATGAAAATCCATGAACCAAAAGACCATAAATCACTCAAAATAAGTCGAAATCAGGACTTCCAATAGTCAAAATTGGGTAGAATCAAATTTTCTATAATATGGAACCATCAAAACTTGAAAAATAACAAAGTTACTAGATTAAAACCTAATAATTCTAAAAATATATTAAACTTAGATCTACATGAAATGAGCCATGGGAATCGAAAATGCTAAGTACTAAAGTATCTAAGAATCTTGAGAGGAAGACAATGGAACAACAAAAATAAAAATCCATCAAGAAGCAAGTTGGCACTTGCCTAGCCCTCCTAGGTTGGTGGGGGAGTTATGAGGAAGAAGAAGAGTAATGAGAAGAAGTAATGAAGAGAGAGAAAGGGGATGAGGCTTTTAAATGAAGGAGTGGTGGTAGGTGGGTTCATGTTGAACCACCCTAGGCCGAAAAATAAACCAACTCGGGCCGAACCCAAAATCAAAGCAGAAAGTAAAATACAGAAGATAAAATACAGAAAAATAATTAGCAAAAAATTAAATGAATTTAAATACAGAACAATACATGATAAATATTAAATAAATATATTCCAGCAGTACATGTATTTAGAATACGTATTCCGGGAATGGGAAGTGACATCTCTACCCTCCTTAGAAAAATTTCGTCCTCGGAATTTCAAATCCAAGCAGGATAGAAACATCGGAGCTAAACTAATCTAAGTATAAGCAATTTGAGTAAGCAATCATTCTATAATGCCAATAGCAAGTAACATATCTATGTTTAACTATCGACGACACCAAGCAATTCTACTCATAAGGTGACAAGCACGAGGAGTTAAGACAATCAAGGTATACAGAAAGAGATATACCTTGTGAGTCAAACAGGTACGGATACCGTGATCGGATGTCATCCTCACATTCCCACGTTGACTCCCCTAAAGAATGATGACCCCAAGCAACCCGGACAAGGCTAATTGTTCGGTTCTTGAGTATCTTCTCTCTTCTGTCCAAAATAGACACAGGTTGTTCCTCGTAAGACAGGTTGGTACCAACAACCTGCTCGGAATGATCAAGAATATGGCTTGGGTTCGATACATACCTACGTAACTGAGATACATGGAACACGTCATACACCTCTCGTAACGAAGGTGGAAGGGATATATGATAAGCAACATCACCTATCCGATCAAGGATAACAAACGGGCCCACGTACCGTGGACTCAATTTCCTGTGAACGCCAAATCTAATGATCCCACGGGTAGGTGAGATCCGTAAGAACACGTGGTCCCCAACGAAAAACTCTAGCGGCCTACGATGCTGGTCTGCCCAATGACGATACCGATCCTGCGCAACTCGAAGTCGCTCTCTAATTCCCTTGACCACTTCAATTGTCTAGATAATCATTTTCGGGCCTAACATATTCCTTTCTCCGATATCATCCCATGCCAGTTGCGACCTACACTACTTACCATATAGTACTTCAAATGGCGCCATCTGGATACTGGCTTGATAACTGTTGTTGTATGAGAATTCGACTAAGTGCAGGTGGCTCTCCCAAGATCCTCCAAAATCTAGAGTGCAAGCTCGCAACATATCCTCTAAAGTCTGAATTGTTCTTTCTGATTGCCCTTCCGTCTGTGGATGGTAAGCCGTGCTAAATCTTAACTTGGTACCCAGGCTATGATGTAAGCTCTTCCAAAAATGTGATGTAAAATGGGTATCTCTGTCTGATACAATACTGACAGGGACTCCATGCTGCCTGACTATCTGTTGTATATACAACTCTGCCAACTTTTCTGTAGATTGCCCTACTCTGAAAGGAAAAAAGTGTGCCACCTTCGTAAGCCGATCTACTATCACCCAAATGGCATCTTTACCACTTGGTGACCTCGGTAAACCGGTCACAAAGCTATTGTAATATGTTCCCATTTCCATTCCGGAATAGGAAGCGGTTGCAATAACCCCACAGGCCTCTGCTGCTCTGCCTTCATTTACTGACATATCAAGCAACGAAAAATGAATCTAGCTATCTCCCTCTTCATTCCATTCTACCAGAAGTGTTGTTTGATATCTTGGTACATCTTGGTCCCTCCAGGGTGTATAGAATACTGAGAACTGTGAGCTTCTATCATAACCTCCTGTCTGATATCTCTACTAGGCACACATAGGCGCGATCCAAACCTAAGGGTACCATCTTCATGAATTTGCATCTCCTTTCTGAGTCCTGACTCACATTCTGCCCTAAGCTTCTGAATCTTTGGGTCCTGTATCTGAGCTGTCTTGATCCTGTCTACCAAGTCGGATTGAACTTGTAGACTTGTTAGAACTCCTACATTACTAGGAAGTATAACTTCGATGCCCATCTCCTGAAGGTCTTCTAAGATATGCCTCTGTGTTATCAACATAAATGTGCCGCCTCTCCTGCTGAGAGCGTCTACAACCACATTAGCCTTGCCTGGATGATACTGAAGCTCTACGTCGTAATCCTTGATCAGCTCTAACCATCTTCTCTATCTCATGTTCAGCTCCTTCTGAGTAAAGATGTACTTCAGACTTTTGTGGTCTGTGTACATGTCCACTCGATCACCATATAAGTAATGCCTCCATAGCTTTAAAGCAAATATTACTGCTGCCAACTCCAAGTCATGAGTTGGGTAATTCTTCTCGTGGTTTCGAAGTTGCCTAGATGCATACGCTATCACCTTCCCATGTTGCATGAGGACACATCCAAGTCCTTTACCTGACGCGTCACAATATACAGTAAAACCTCCGGGCCCAACTGGCAATGTAAGAATAGGTGCTGATATCAACTTCTGCTTCAAGTTCTCAAATGATGCCTGATATTCTGCCGACCAGACGAATGGTACATCCTTTCAGGTCAAGCGGGTCATGGGTGCTGAAAGTCTTGCAAAGTCTGCTACGAATCTCCTGTAATATCCCGTAAATCCCAAGAAACTCTGCACATCTGCTACGGTCTTGGGTACTGGCCAACTCTCTACTGCTTCTACCTTCTTGGGATCCACTGCTACTCCAGCTCCTGATACGATGCGCCCCAAAAATGAAATATGGTTCGACCAAAACTCACACTTGCTGAGCTTAGCATACAACTGGTTCTCTCTCAGAACTTGTAACACTTTTCGGAGGTGGTCCTCATGTTCCTCCTCACTAGCAGAGTAGACGAGAATGTCGTCAAAAAATACAACGATAAATTGATCTATGTATGGCATAAATATGCGGTTCATCAAATCCATAAATATTGCTAGAGCATTGGTCAAACCAAACGGCATTACCAAGAATTCATAATGCCCATACTTCGACCTGAATGCTGTCTTGGGAATATTCTCCTTCCGAACCCTCACTTGATGATACCCTGAACGAAGATCTATCTTGGAGAAAACTCTAGCTCTGCTCAATTGATCAAACAAGTCATCGATCCTGGGTAGTGGGTACTTGTTCTTTACTGTTGCCGCGTTAAGCTTCCTGTAATCGATGCACAATCTGGATGACCCATCCTTCTTCCCCACAAGTACCACTGGTGCTGCCCATGGTGATATGCTAGCTTGGATGAACTTCTTCTCATTCAGTTCCTCTATGTGCTGATACACCTTGGCATGTTCTGAATCCGCCATTCTGTAAACTTGATCTGATATCGGTTTAGTTCCAGGTACCAATTCTATGCTGAACTCAATATCCCTAACCGGTGGTATACCTGGAAGTTCTTCGATAAATACGTCAAGAAACTCTTCAACTACCTTCGGAACTTGAACTTCTTCCATTGCCGTTACTACTCCCTGCTCTTGTTGAGTTGCCACTGATCTGACTAAGGTGAACCGCTTCATGCCTGGAATATCAAAAGATACACTCCCTCTACGACAATCTATTGTCGCATGACTGTCTTTCAGCCAGTCCATGCCTAATATAACGTCGAAATTTCTAACAGAAAATTCTATCAACCGGGCGGGTAAGGAATGCCCGCAAACTACAACGCTACATGCTAGAATAACTCTACTAACTCCTACGAGCCCATTACCAGTGAGTATATTTAACCTCCCTGGCAATGCCTCGAATTCCAATCCTAGCCGTGTTACAAATTGTGCAGATATAAATGAGTGTGATGCTCCCGAATCAAACAATGCTACTGCGGGATATGAGGCGACGAGAATATTATCGGCCACAACATCTCCCGATGCTAATGCCTCTTCCAAGGACAGAGTGAATGCATGCCCTCGACCTCCTTGTTGGTTCCCATGTTGTGGCCTAGCCTGGTGCTGCTACTGGCCCCTGCCTTGATGATGCTGAGGTGGTCTATGCTGGTGCTGTTGCATCGGTGGTCCCTGCTGCCGAAACATCTGAGCCTGTGTCATGAACGGGCGCTATGCCAACGGTCTCACTGCTACCGTTGGTCCTCGATACTGTCCTGCCCCTGGTGCTGGCAGAGTAGGAAATTATTGCACTGGTCCTCCTGACCTCGAATTTATGGGACAGGTGGTAACCCGATGATCTGGGCTTCCACATATCAAACACTGTCCGTTCAATGTCCGACACAAATCTCTAATGTGCCCTACCTTCCCACAATAAGTGCAGCACGCTGGGGGTTGCTAGTTCTTCCTCTGTTGCTGTTGCTGCTGCCTTGGTGGTGGTGCTGGCCCTCGTATTGCCACATCGTGGATGCGAATGCCAAGGGACGGTGCTGTTGTTCGGGGTGCTACTCCCCCTCCTCCTCCTTCAATCTGACTGTGGGATCTCTTCTGACCTTCAGTCCTTGCCGTGATCCTCTGAATGGTGATCTCATGCCTTCGGGTTACCGTCAATACCTTATCGAAAGTCTGGTAATTGTGCCCCTCTATCAATTGTAAGAGCTCAAGATGAAACCCTTGCTGGAACCTCATAGCCCTCTGGCTCTCCGTTGCTACCATCTCTAGGGCGAACCTACTCAATATGAAAAAACTTCGCTGCATAAGCATCTACCGTCTTGCCGGCCTGCTTGAGGTTGATAAACTTCTGTTGTAGCTCAAACTGCATGACAACTCCATAGTACTTGGTCTTGAACCTTGCAGTAAAATTGTTCCAAGCAACAGGACGTTTGATGCCTACTTCCTCTGATTCCCACTAATCACGTGCGAGATCCTGAAGTAACAACTTCACTTGATCCACACGTTCTTCTGCCGGCACCTTAGCTGCTGTCAAAATAGCCTCAATATCCTTAAGCCATGTATCTGCTGAGATGGCATCTTTTGTGCCCTCGAAACGGCGGGGATTGTACTTGCAAAACCTGGTTGATGCTCCTGAATCTGTCCTTGCCCCTCTATCCAATGCCGTCTGCAATCCTTGGTTGAGGAGTACATTCTGCTCTTGTAACTGAGTGTGCATGCGCTGCTGGGCTAATATCTGGTGTTGCTGAGTAGCCATCATCCCTCTCATGATCTCCAGAAGGGCTGGTGTGTCCACTTCCACAGGGGTCGGTAGAACTATTGGTGGCGTTGGAACCTCCGGATACTGCGGTCCAGCTGTTGGTTCCACTATCACTTCTTCTTGGATAGTCTCTTGAGGTAGTACTGGTCCTTGTTGCTGACCAATATGGTCAGGTTGCCCATGTTGCCCTTGTTGTTGATGTCCAGTTCTGACAGATGCAGACGAAGTACCCCTAAAGAAAGGGACAAGAGAGCAATCAAACGATCGGACATGAAGGATCAATGAAGTCGAAGGATACGGGAATGTCAAGCTTGGATTGAGAACAACGAATCATGAGATCAAGGGGGAACATGTGTGATTGAGACATCCTATAAATCAAAACACCCCACAAGTCTGAAATCAGATCTGCATGGGCCACCACTAAAACCTTGTCATGCCCCAGAACCAGAATACTGGAGAGCGGGGGAATGACCCAGCCAGCTACGTATTACGGGTAGAGGAATACCGTATAATACGATCAATGCTGTCTAATAAGACGAGGGGGGTGCATACGACATAAAAGTCACACTATGGTCACTTTACATCTATTGTCTCAATCATTCAAATACGAAACAGAAATAGAGAACATGTAAGATAAAGCAGTAAGGCGTCCCAAACGCTCAGTCAAAATATTCTTGATATCTGGCTTTACAAAACATAGCCAGATGACGAAGCAAGGTATACACAATTATTTATCAGCTGCAGCCTGACTTAGTTACAATTATGTAAAAGTAAGTACAAGACGATCCGACTAACATGTCGGTGCCAAATGGCAAAATATAAAGTAAGTAACAAAACAAACGGGGAAGTAAGGAACCCACTCGAGTCCTCCTGCGATCATTCCTCTAGTATTGACCATCTTGGAGGTGGAAGTAAGCTTAGTCCTCAGGAACCGGCTCTAAATCTGGCCATGCAAAACCAGAGAGGTTAGACCTCTAATAGCAAGTACCGCAAGAAAGCACGATATGAGGAATTTAAACCAGTAAATAAGAGAATATAATAATAGATCTCTGCTTGCTACTGGGATTCACATAACGTCACGACACTTCGAACCAACCTCCCAACCAAACAAGGACAGAAGTTGGCCCGTCATGTCTCGACACTCTGATCATCTCAGTTAGTCAACAGAGTAGGTACAGTACACAACCAAATCAATTTAAACGGCCATACAACTACTACGGCTTGCTATTGTGGGTTCCAAGTTATTTTGGAATTATGCGATAAAGGATTCCTCAGTTCTTACTATGTGCAAGCAAGGCTAGTCTACCCAGTCAATCAATTGCGCCAATCATGAATTAGACGAGTCCCAGCGGGACGCCCGTCATCAATATATAATAAATAATATAAGCAGATACCGTTTCCTGCCCGTGTGACAGATTTGCAGTATCTGTAGGAACCAGCCGGCCTGTCGGGCACTAATAGTCCCAAAGAGGGCTGCCATGTAAGAACTCGGAAATCCATTCTCTCCATATAATTATTATTTTATTTAACTTAGTAGCCTCTATGTTAAGTGAAATCCCATGCCGTGGATCATGGTCATTCAGAATGAGTACTTCCGTACAAAGAACGATATGCCCAACTCTACAACGATACCTGTGCGGTTAGGTTGTAGGTCTTACATAGCGTAATGCAACAATTAAAACTAACCACGGAATAAATCATGCCTTGACCATAAAGTACACATGCTGCTTTATAGAAAAATAAATAAATTGAAGCTTGCATATGCCTGAATGCCAATATTCGGGATCGGCCAATCGATTACAATAGTTCATAATTAATATGAACGTGTCTCATTCATTCAATTCAATAAGACGACTAGCCAGTCTCTTAGTTCCAACTAGGAACGTATGATCAATTATTAGTCAAGGTCATAATCAATATCAATCAATATTAATTCGGGACAAGAATCTGTCAAAAGGCATCATGGGCTAGAGTTCATGCGGCCGAGAAATTATAGAAGTTCATGCGGCTGAGAATGCATATGTGGTCAGGATGAAGTTCATGCGGCTGAGAATGCATATGTGGTCAGGATCGCATGCGGCCAGGAAGTGCCATGCGGCCACGAAAAACAGCAGTCAATAGCATGCGACCACGGAAAACAACATGCGCCAGGAAACAGCATACGCCAGGAAACAGCATGTGCCAAGAAACAGCATGTGCCAGGAAACAGCATGCGCCAGAAAATAGCATGCGCCAGGAAACAGCATGCGCCAAAAAATAGCATGCGCCAGAAAACAGCATGCACCAGAAAACAGTATGTGCCAGAAAATAGCATACACCAGAAAATAGCATGCGCCAGAAAACAGCATGGCAACAGCTTTTTGCCAGCAAACAGCATGTGCCATGAAACAGCATGCGCCAGGACAGCATGCGCCAGAAAATAGCATGCGCCAGTGTCACGACCCGCTCCCGAATAATCGGACACGAGTCGGACACGCCCAGCCTTCATTGCTAGACACAATGAAGTAAGCTGTATCAACTAGGGAAAGCTAACCAGATAAACATGAAAGATAGAGAATCACAGCATCTATAAAAGGTGTCCCAACCAGAAAGAGATACAATATCTGAAATTATTACAATTCCACTATAAAAGTCTACTAGTCTCAATACATGAAAGATAAATGGAACTAAATGAAATCCTAGGCCTCTGCAGCCTCTATGTCACAAGCAGCTCCAGCTGGCTCAAGGAAAGCAGTATCCTGCCCATAATATGTGTCACACAAAGCCTCCATGTCACCTATCATAACATATCCAGTCAGGAGCGGAGCAAGTACAATTCTACTGGTAATGAACAAGACATCATGAAATGAAAGTATAAGGGAACATGGAAAGTACAGGAAAATACAAGTGAATAAGTACATGAAGAACAGGGTAAAGTACATGAAAGAACATGAATGTAAGAACATGAAAGAACATGATATGTAAGCACCTGAAAGAACATGATATCACAGGAAATAAGTACAAGGTAATCTCCTGAATATGTGTGTAAATGCATTTGAAATATAACTAAATATGTGACCGGCTAGGGTAAGAACCTGAAAGCACCTGAAAGCACATGAATGGTGACTTAGGACCCGCGTGCACGATGCGGGGTCTAAGCTAAAACACACCTGAGTTGATACTTGGGATTGGTCACATAGATAGTATATTTCCCCTCCCCAGATACAAGTAATAAGCACAAGAGAACAAGAGTACCAGAAAGAACATGACGTGTTGCAATTGTGTCACTCAAGAAAGTACAGGATAAAATGAAATGCACAAGACCATAGAATGTACTTGCCTGGCTCCAGCAATATGGTAGGCAATCTAGCTGGATGTTCTCCTGTTAACAATAGTGATGTACAAGTTGGTTAATAAACTATGCTAGTTGCTTCTAGGTTAATAACTAAATCTTTATCTTGATTCTTCCCAAATAAGTTAGTCTTATTTGGAGGTTCACAAGTACTAGGTTTAATTACTAACTGGGAAAATCAAATGCTAAACACAACCCTTGGTTTTACGTGTTTAACACTAAGAGTTCTATAAGTTTATACTTCAAAAACTCATTATATATATAGAGTTAGCATTGCAACTTTATACATAAAAATGGTTTGTTTTATAAACTTTGGTTTTAAAAGTTATTTAAGTAAAAAGTTAACTAATCAGTAGTAATTAAGGAAAAGTTAACTAATTGTTTTTAGTTATAAAATTGGTTCTGAGAGGATGTTTCCATCAACTCACAACAATAGAAAAATAACATTTATTATTTATTGAAAAAGGTTTTACAAAAATTAACTACAGACAGTCCTGCCCCAAAGGCAAAGTCCACAGGCCAGCCCACAGCCACTCGGCCCACTTACCCAAAACCAAGGATCAGTTCAGACCCAACTTCTAACCAGCCCAACAACTACAACAGCATATAAGCCCGGCCCAACATGGCCCAGCCAAACCAGCCCACCCACAATTAATTACAGTCATCCAGCTATAATTAATAAAATAATATTACAACACATACAGTATGGCCCAGCCCATACTTCAGCCCACAAAGAATATACAGAAAGCCTACTGAATAAACACCAACTCGGCCCATCAAATAAAAGCCACAAACTGCCAAAGTCCACCGCCGGTCAGGCCCGAAGTCCAAGGCCAGTCACGTCAGGTCAGAAAAGTCACATCATCTCCTTGGTGTCCAACATGCACGTCGGACACGGGAAAGAGGACACGGCTACAGCAAGGTTCAGCAAAGTTCTAGCCACGAATCCGTGCCACTTCGTATCCGACACGAACATCGGATACGAACAGGTAGGTACAGTCCACAGTCCAGTCGGGACAGAGGTCCAACACGCAGAAGATCCCCAGCAACAAATAACAGAAAAGAGAAGAAGAAGTCATCAATTAAAATCCATAAAATATGCATGCAGTGTCGGACACGAAAGTGTCTGACCATGAGATCTCAGTTCAGTAAAATGGAACCAACATCATATCCCAAAATTATGGCATGCATGCAGTGTCAGACACGAAAGTGTTTAGACACCAGATCTCAGTTCCAGAAAGAAAGGATTCCGAACATCAGATCTTCTCCAAAAATCCACACAAAATGGATAAGGAAACATTCCAAAAACAACCCATCCCAGATCTAACGAACCGAGCAACCTTAGAGTCACCACTGGATTTGTTAGGTCTAGGCCAACCGACAGCATGTAAGCAAAAGGAATAGATCCACTGGATCCCCCACAGGAAAACACTATCGAAAACCCATTCTCAACAGATCTGGAACCACTACCAGATCTGGAGTAAAAACTCCTCAGAAAACAATATCACAACCACAGAATAGTCACAGATCAACTTGATCTCAAGAAATCAACTAAAGAAACATCATAGATCTAACATGCAACCCAAAATAACCACATGCAAGGGTCGATCTACAAGATCGGACCACAAAAACCCTAGATCCAACGGATCTGAACAGTTAGAACTGTTCGAAGAGAAAGACAACATCATCGATCTCACACAACCACAGAAATCCTAGATCTCGTCACCGATCAAAGGATCTCAGAGTCTAGGCCATAGATCTGACATAGATCTGACCAACAGTAGAGATTAGAGTTAGGGTTAGGGTTTACCCTCTGGAAGTCGAAGCCAAGCTCGTCGAGGAAGAAGTCAGGAAGGAGACGAAGAGACAACGAGCTCGAGTTACTGCCAAGCTCCCAGAGTCGCCACCGTCAAAGCCATCATCATCGGGGTCGTCGCCATCAGAATCGTCGCGCTCCCTCAGATCTACGCCACCGGAGTCGCCGTCATCATCAAGGTCGTCGTCGCCATCAGAGTCGCCGTCGAAGTCGCCGGAGAAGAACGCTCGAGAACGGCGAAGGACTCGAGAGCGGTGGAAGACTCGAGAAGAGTGGGTGGAGAACGAAGAGTCGGTGGAGAGAATAAATGATGCACTCTCTCTCCACAACCGTTGGTTAATATAACAACGAAATGGAAATTTGCATATAACCCCCCCCTCTTCTGAATATTTGCCCGTAACCAAAATAAAATAGGAACATTTACAGAATAACCCTCTGCTGTTACATAATTGCATATATTATTTAAAAACAGTTTTTAAATAAGAAAAACAAGATAAAAGTTGTTACAACAACTTCTAATTGTATAATTGTCAAAAATGTAATTCATTCAAAATGTTTCCAAAATAATAATAAGTAAAAAAATGAATTTTTTATTTTTATTTAAGAAAACTGGAAAGTGGAGTTACAAATCTCTCCCCCTTGAAAAATTTCGTCCTCGAAATTGGAATGCAAGCACAGAAAGTCAAGAATAGTGAATCCAAAGAGTTGTTTATTGAATTCAAAAGAAATGCATAAAATACAAGCACTCAAGTGAACAAACTAGGGTATCGCTCACGCATCTCATCCTCACGCTCCCATGTGGACTCTCCCGGAGAGTGGTGTCTCCACATGACGCGAACAAGAGGAATGGTCTGGTTCCGCAGACGCTTCTCCCTCCGGTCGAGGATCTCTACTGGCTGCTCCTCGTAAGTCAATCTCGGGCCCACCTCCAGCTCTGAATAGTCCACCACGTGGCTGGGGTCTGGAATGTATCGTCGAAGCTGAGATACGTGGAAAACATCATGCACTCCCTCCAATCTAGCTGGAAGCGCTAGTCGGTACGCCACCTCGCCAATCCGTGCTGTCACGTCGAATGGTCCAATGAATCTCGGACTGAGCTTTCCGCCTCTGCCGAACCGAATGACGCCTCTGGTAGGTGAGATCTTCAAGAACACTCTGTCTCCAACCTCGAACTCAAGCGGCCGTCTGGTGCTGTCCGCCCAATGCTTCTGCCGATCCTGTGCAACTCTAATACGCTCCCGGATCAGTCTGACTTTCTCTGCTGAGTCCACCACCATCTCTGGCCCAAGTAAAGCTCTCTCACCAACGTCATCCCAGGATAACGGCGTACGACACCTCCGTCCGTACAGCGCCTCAAATGGAGTCATCTCGATGCTGGCCTGATAACTGTTGTTATAGGCAAACTCCACGAGGTGTAAATGGTCCTCCCACGAACCGCCGAAGTCGAGTGCGCAAACCCGCAGCATGTCCTCTAAGGTCTGAATGGTCCTCTCGGACTGTCCGTCCGTCTGTGGATGATAGGCCGTGCTGAACTTCAACTGTGATCCCAAGCTCTGCTGTAGACTCCTCCAGAAGTGTGATGTGAAACGGCTGTCTCGATCTGAAACAATGCTAACTGGCACCCCGTGAATCCTCACGATCTGACGCATGTAGAGGTCTGCAAGCTTCTCGGTCGACAGCCCAACCTTGAACGGAATGAAATGAGCGGACTTTGTCAATCTGTCCACGATCACCCAAATAGCGTCCTTGCCACTGGGAGTACGCGGCAATCCAGAGACAAAGTCCATGGTAATGTGCTCCCACTTCCATTCCGGAATAGGTAAAGGCTGGAGTAGTCCCGCTGGTCTCTGGCGCTCCGCCTTGACTTGCTGGCACACAAGGCATCTGGAAACAAATCTGGCGACCTCTCTCTTCATCCCATACCACCAAACATACTCACGCAAATCCTTGTACATCTTGGTAGATCCAGGATGTATAGAATACTGCGACTGATGGGCCTCCTGCATCACTTCCTCCCGCAAGTCCTTGGGCACACACAGCTGACTCCCGTGCCGTAAGGATCCGTCCTCCGTAATGGTGAAATCGTCGAGCAGACCTAACTCTGCCTGAGCTCTAAGACCCTGGATTCCCTCATCAAGCAACTGGGCCTCCCTGATCTTCTCTAGCAACCCCGACTGTATCTGCATATACATCATCTGACCTCCACATCCTGGGAGAACAATCTCAATCCCAAGGCTCTCCAGATCCTCCAATAGATGCCGGTCCATGGTGAGATACATAGCAATAGGATATCGACTGAGAGCATCTGCAACCACATTCGCCTTCCCAGGATGGTACTGCAGACTGATGTCGAAGTCCTTTATGAGTTCCAGCCATCTGCGCTGCCTCATATTCAGCTCCTTCTGAGTAAAGACATACTTCAGGCTTTTGTGATCCGTGAAGATGTCTACTCGCTCTCCATATAGGTAATGCTTCCACAGTTTCAAGGCAAATATGACTGCTGCAAGCTCCAAGTCATGTGTAGGATAATTCTTCTCATGGGGCCTCAACTGTCTAGAAGCATACGCTATAACCTTCTTGTTCTGCTCCAGCACACATCCCAAGCCTTTCCCTGAAGCATCGCTGTAGATGACGAACCCTCCTAATCCTGATGGCAAAGCTAGAACTGGTGCAGTCGTCAGTCTTCTCTTCAACTCTTCAAATGCTGACTGGCAGGCGTCGCTCCAGATGAACTCCTCGTCCTTCCGCGTAAGCTTCGTCATAGGCTCTGCTATCCTGGCGAAGTCCTTCACGAACTTCCTGTAGTATCCTGCTAGACCCAGGAAACTACGAATCTCTGCTACTGACTTGGGAGGTGCCCAGGCTTCTACTGCTTCAATCTTCTTGGGATCCACAGAAATCCCCTCTCCTGTCACCACATGCCCTAGAAACTCCACTCTGTCCAAGAAAAACTCATATTTCGAGAGTTTCCCATACAGCTTCTCCTTCCGCAGAATCTCCAAAACAATCCGCAGGTGCTCAACATGCTCCTCCTCCGTCTTGGAATAGATCAGAATGTCGTCAATGAAAACTACGACAAACTTATCCAAATACTTGTGGAAAACCTTATTCATCAGGTTCATAAAAACTGCGGGGGCATTGGTGAGTCCGAACGGCATCACCAGGAACTCATACTGGCCGTATCGGGTGTTGAAGGCTGTCTTCGGAATATCCTGCTCCCGAACCTTCATCTGGTGGTACCCCGACCGAAGATCAATCTTAGAAAAGACCTTCGCTCCACTAAGCTGGTCAAACAGCTCATCAATCCGCGGCAAAGGATATCTATTCTTGATGGTGATGTTGTTGAGTGCACGGTAGTCAATGCACATCCTCACCGTCCCATCCTTCTTGGGCACAAAAAGCACCGGTGCTCCCCAGGGTGAAGCACTGGAGCGAATAAATCCTTTGCCCTCAAGCTCATCAATCTGCGCCTTCAACTCCGCAGCCTCCTTCGGGTTGATCTTGTAACAGTGCTGGGACTTCGGTGCTGATCCGGGCACTAGATCAATACTGAACTCCACATCTCGATCCGGCGGTAACCCTGGCAGCTCCTCTGGAAAGACGTCAAGATACTCTGCAATCAGCGGATGCGGCAACTCCTGGTCTTCTGCAACTGCTCCGAAGTAGACTCCCTCTGGCCTCTCTGCAACTCGTCTGCTGATCTCGAACGGTGGAACTCCTGGCGGGCTGAAGATCACCTTCCCCTCATGGCAGTCAATTACGGCAAACTGCTCGCTCATCCAGTCGATGCCGAGGACTACATCGAATCCAGGCAGTGGCATCACTAGAAGTCGAGCTCGAATCTCTCTCCCAGCAATAGTGATAGGGCATTCCACCATCTCACTTACTGGAACTGATCCGCCTCCTGTCATGATCTGACAGTTCCGCCTAGTGGGCTTGGGTGTGAAGCCGTGTCTATGCAGAAACTCATACGATACAAAGCTATGGGTAGCTCCAGAATCAAACAATGCAATGGCAGGGAAAGAATGTAAAAGTATAGAACCTGTGATCACGTCTGGCACTGCCTCGTCCTCCTCAACTGCAGCCATGACGTAAGCACGTCCCTGCTGAGCTCCTCCTCTCTGCTGCTGCTGATGCTGTGCAAACCTCTGCTGCTGGGGTGGCAAAGCTCCTCCTCTCTGGGGTGCAGCAGGTAATGCTCTGGGTGGTGCAGCCGGTGGTCCTCCTCCTCGTCCTCCTGCTAGTCTGGCTGTAGCCTGAGCGCAGTCCCTCATCTGGTGTGCATCAGATCCGCAGAAGAGGCAAAGTCCCAACCTCTTGCGGCACTCGTCGATGTGGTGTCCAGGGCGATGACAAAATGCACAACTGATCGCCAAATGCTGTCTCTGATGCTGATGTGCTGGAGCTCTGGCCTGTCGGTGATGCTGCTGCTGCTGGTGCGACCTCGTCTGGGTCTGAGTCTGAACCCTCTTCGCTGGTGCCTGGAAGCTGCTGCTGCCCACGTCCCGGTCTCTCTTCAGTCTGGGGTCTGCCTCCTTCTCTACTGCCTGGGCGATCTTAAGGATGCTGGAGTAGGTAGTCGCCTGGCTAATCGCCACCGCATGTCGCAGCTCCCTGTTGAGACCCTTCTTGAATCTCTATGCTCTGTCCTCTGGCTCTCTAACCAGTCTCTCAGCAAACCTGCTGAGCCTGGTAAACTCCGAAGTGTACTGTGCGACCGTCATCGTCCCCTGCTGCAGCGCCTCGAACTGCATCCTCAACTCATCACGCTCCACCTCCGGGAAGAATTTATCCTTGAACAGCGTTTTGAAAACTGTCCAAGACACCCGGGGCTCTGACAACTGGGGGTCCTCCCGGTACCAAGCTCTCGCCAAGTCAAAGAGTCGCATGCTAGCCACTGACACCTTCTGGTCCTCTGGAATGTTCGCCATGGTCAAAGTCCTCTCTGCATTCTCCAGCCATTCATCTGCATAGATGATCCCCTCGTCGCCCCAGAAGTCCATCGGGCTAAGGTGCTGGTACTCCTTCGCTGTCCCGGGTCTCGGTCCTCGCGGTGCTGGAGGTACTACTGGTGCTGGTGCTGGTGCTGGTGCTGCCGGCTCCCTGGTCCTCAGCGCGTCGACGACAGTCGCTCTGAACTGCGCTGCCTGATGGTTCTGGGCCTCCAGAAAGTGCTGAAACAACGCCATCACCTGGTTGCCGTCAAGCATCATCGTCGGCGGCAGCGATGGAAAGATAGGAGGCGCTGGCGGAAGCTGATCTGCCTGGACGTCTGGTGCGGGCTGCTCTGGTGCGGCCTGCTCTGAACCGCCTGCAACTCCAGAAGTGCCTGCAACTCCAGCCTGGTCTGCGGTCTTCCTTGTAGTGACCATCCTGCATAAAAAGAAAACTTCGTTGAACGACAAACCCTAAAACCTATCAAACAATGTTTTTATAATAATAAAGCACCTGAAGAACATGAATAACCTGATATACCCTTAATTCCCGATTTTCCTATGCTGTGATCAAGTTTCCCTAGTGTAATCAAGTCCCCCAATAGTACGCTAAGTCCTAGGTACCATTAGGATAGACCTGCATGGGCCACCAATAAAAACATGTCACGACCCGCTCCCGAATAATCGGACACGAGTCGGACACGCCCAGCCTTCATTGCTAGACACAATGAAGTAAGCTGTATCAACTAGGGAAAGCTAACCAGATAAACATGAAAGATAGAGAATCACAGCATCTATAAAAGGTGTCCCAACCAGAAAGAGATACAATATCTGAAATTATTACAATTCCACTATAAAAGTCTACTAGTCTCAATACATGAAAGATAAATGGAACTAAATGAAATCCTAGGCCTCTGCAGCCTCTATGTCACAAGCAGCTCCAGCTGGCTCAAGGAAAGCAGTATCCTGCCCATAATATGTGTCACACAAAGCCTCCATGTCACCTATCATAACATATCCAGTCAGGAGCGGAGCAAGTACAATTCTACTGGTAATGAACAAGACATCATGAAATGAAAGTATAAGGGAACATGGAAAGTACAGGAAAATACAAGTGAATAAGTACATGAAGAACAGGGTAAAGTACATGAAAGAACATGAATGTAAGAACATGAAAGAACATGATATGTAAACACCTGAAAGAACATGATATCACAGGAAATAAGTACAAGGTAATCTCCTGAATATGTGTGTAAATGCATTTGAAATATAACTAAATATGTGACCGGCTAGGGTAAGAACCTGAAAGCACCTGAAAGCACATGAATGGTGACTTAGGACCCGCGTGCACGATGCGGGGTCTAAGCTAAAACACACCTGAGTTGATACTTGGGATTGGTCACATAGATAGTATATTTCCCCTCCCCAGATACAAGTAATAAGCACAAGAGAACAAGAGTACCAGAAAGAACATGACGTGTTGCAATTGTGTCACTCAAGAAAGTACAGGATAAAATGAAATGCACAAGACCATAGAATGTACTTGCCTGGCTCCAGCAATATGGTAGGCAATCTAGCTGGATGTTCTCCTGTTAACAATAGTGATGTACAAGTTGGTTAATAAACTATGCTAGTTGCTTCTAGGTTAATAACTAAATCTTTATCTTGATTCTTCCCAAATAAGTTAGTCTTATTTGGAGGTTCACAAGTACTAGGTTTAATTACTAACTGGAAAAATCAAATGCTAAACACAACCCTTGGTTTTACGTGTTTAACACTAAGAGTTCTATAAGTTTATACTTCAAAAACTCATTATATATATAGAGTTAGCATTGCAACTTTATACATAAAAATGGTTTGTTTTATAAACTTTGGTTTTAAAAGTTATTTAAGTAAAAAGTTAACTAATCAGTAGTAATTAAGGAAAAGTTAACTAATTGTTTTTAGTTATAAAATTGGTTCTGAGAGGATGTTTCCATCAACTCACAACAATAGAAAAATAACATTTATTATTTATTGAAAAAGGTTTTACAAAAATTAACTACAGACAGTCCTGCCCCAAAGGCAAAGTCCACAGGCCAGCCCACAGCCACTCGGCCCACTTACCCAAAACCAAGGATCAGTTCAGACCCAACTTCTAACCAGCCCAACAACTACAACAGCATATAAGCCCGGCCCAACATGGCCCAGCCAAACCAGCCCACCCACAATTAATTACAGTCATCCAGCTATAATTAATAAAATAATATTACAACACATACAGTATGGCCCAGCCCATACTTCAGCCCACAAAGAATATACAGAAAGCCTACTGAATAAACACCAACTCGGCCCATCAAATAAAAGCCACAAACTGCCAAAGTCCACCGCCGGTCAGGCCCGAAGTCCAAGGCCAGTCACGTCAGGTCAGAAAAGTCACATCATCTCCTTGGTGTCCAACACGCACGTCGGACACGGGAAAGAGGACACGGCTACAGCAAGGTTCAGCAAAGTTCTAGCCACGAATCCGCGCCACTTCGTATCCGACACGAACATCGGATACGAACAGGTAGGTACAGTCCACAGTCCAGTCGGGACAGAGGTCCAACACGCAGAAGATCCCCAGCAACAAATAACAGAAAAGAGAAGAAGAAGTCATCAATTAAAATCCATAAAATATGCATGCAGTGTCGGACACGAAAGTGTCTGACCATGAGATCTCAGTTCAGTAAAATGGAACCAACATCATATCCCAAAATTATGGCATGCATGCAGTGTCAGACACGAAAGTGTTTAGACACCAGATCTCAGTTCCAGAAAGAAAGGATTCCGAACATCAGATCTTCTCCAAAAATCCACACAAAATGGATAAGGAAACATTCCAAAAACAACCCATCCCAGATCTAACGAACCGAGCAACCTTAGAGTCACCACTGGATTTGTTAGGTCTAGGCCAACCGACAGCATGTAAGCAAAAGGAATAGATCCACTGGATCCCCCACAGGAAAACACCATCGAAAACCCATTCTCAACAGATCTGGAACCACTACCAGATCTGGAGTAAAAACTCCTCAGAAAACAACATCACAACCACAGAATAGTCACAGATCAACTTGATCTCAAGAAATCAACTAAAGAAACATCATAGATCTAACATGCAACCCAAAATAACCACATGCAAGGGTCGATCTACAAGATCGGACCACAAAAACCCTAGATCCAACGGATCTGAACAGTTAGAACTGTTCGAAGAGAAAGACAACATCATCGATCTCACACAACCACAGAAATCCTAGATCTCGTCACCGATCAAAGGATCTCAGAGTCTAGGCCATAGATCTGACATAGATCTGACCAACAGTAGAGATTAGAGTTAGGGTTAGGGTTTACCCTCTGGAAGTCGAAGCCAAGCTCGTCGAGGAAGAAGTCAGGAAGGAGACGAAGAGACAACGAGCTCGAGTTACTGCCAAGCTCCCAGAGTCGCCACCGTCAAAGCCATCATCATCGGGGTCATCGCCATCAGAATCGTCGCGCTCCCTCAGATCTACGCCACCGGAGTCGCCGTCATCATCAAGGTCGTCGTCGCCATCAGAGTCGCCGTCGAAGTCGCCGGAGAAGAACGCTCGAGAACGGCGAAGGACTCGAGAGCGGTGGAAGACTCGAGAAGAGTGGGTGGAGAACGAAGAGTCGGTGGAGAGAATAAATGATGCACTCTCTCTCCACAACCGTTGGTTAATATAACAACGAAATGGAAATTTGCATATAACCCCCCCCCCTCTTCTGAATATTTGCCCGCAACCAAAATAAAATAGGAACATTTACAGAATAACCCTCTGCTGTTACATAATTGCATATATTATTTAAAAACAGTTTTTAAATAAGAAAAACAAGATAAAAGTTGTTACAACAACTTCTAATTGTATAATTGTCAAAAATGTAATTCATTCAAAATGTTTCCAAAATAATAATAAGTAAAAAAATGAATTTTTAATTTTTATTTAAGAAAACTGGAAAGTGGAGTTACAGCCAGCAAACAGCATGGCAACAGTATTTTGCCAGCAAACAGCATGTGCTAGGACATCATGCGCCAAAAAATAGCATGCGCTAGCAAACAGCATGGCAACAGTGTTTTGCCAGCAAACAGCATGCGCCAGAAACAGCATGCACCAGAAAACAGCATGCGCCAGCAAACAGCATGGCAACAGTGTTTTGCCAGCAAACAGCATGTGCCAGAGAATAGCATGCGCCAGCAAACAGCATGGCAACAGTATTTTGCCAGCAAACAGCATGCGCCAAAAACAGCATGCACCAGAAAATAGCATGCGCCATCAAACAGCATGGCAACAGTATTTTGCCAGCAAACAGCATACGCCAGAAAATAGCATGTACTGCTCATCTTCTCCAACCAGCCTCCAATAGCCATGAAAACCCATGAACCAAAAGACCATAAATCACTCAAAATAAGTCGAAATCAAGACTTCCAATAGCCAAAATTGGGTAGAATCAAATTTCCTACAACATGGAACCATCAAAACTTGAAAAATAACAAAGTTACTAGATCAAAACCTAAAAATTCCGAAAATGTATTAAACATAGATCTACATGAAATGAGCCATGGGAATCGAAAATGCTAAGTACTAAAGTATCTAAGAATCTTGAGAGGAAGACAATGGAAGAACAAAAATAGAAATCTATCAAGAAACAAGTTGGCACTTGCCTAGCCCTCCTAGGTTGGTGGGGGAGTTATGAGGAAGAAAAAGAGTAATGAGAAGAAGTAATGAAGAGAGAGAAAGGGGATGAGGCTTTTAAATGAAGGAGTAGTGGTAGGTGGGTTCATGTTGAACCACCCAAGGCCAAAAAATAAACCAACTCGGGCCGAACCCAAAAGCAAAGCAGAAAGTAAAATACAGAAAGTAAAATACAGAAAAATAATTAGCAAAAAATTAAAGGAATTTAAATACAGAACAATATATGATAAATATTAAATAAATATATTCCAGCAGTACATGTATTTAGAATACGTATTCCGGGAACGGGAAGTGACATGTATGCAGAATGAGTTCGAGATGAGCATGATAGGGGAGCTTAACTACTTCCTTGGATTGCAAGTCAAACAAAACTCACAAGGAGTCTTCATCAGCCAATCAAAGTATATAAAGGATATGCTGAAGAAGTTTGATCTTGACAACATCAAACCAATCAGTACTCCGATGGCTACTACAACTAAATTAGAACCCGATGAAAGCGGCAAACCAGTCGATCAACATAAGTATCAGGATATGATTGGCAGTCTACTCTATTTAACTGCTAGTCGTCCCGATATCATGTTTAGTGTTTGCATATGTGCTCACTATCAAGCCAACCCTAAGTTATCACACATGATCGCAGTTAAACGTATCTTTCGATACCTTAAGGGAACTGTTACGGTGGGCTTATTGTATCCTAAAACCACATCCTTTGACTTGATCGGATATTTTGATGCCAATTTTGTTGGATGCAAAGTCGACTGTAAGAGTACCAGCGGCATGTATCATTTAATAGACAAGGCTTTAGTCTCTTGGTTTAGCAAGAAGCAAAATTTTGTAGCACTATCTACAACATAAGCTGAATACATAGTTGTGTTAGCCCAATGATTGCATCATGTTTTTGAATATGGCTAATCAATTAAGTTTAACATAATGATGTCACTAATATTCATATACTCACTATCATGTTGCTACTTAAACTTAGCATTGTCTTAATTGTCCTATATCATATTGCCATGCTTGTATCGTACTGTAACATATTTTGCTCGACTGAATTTCTCTTTCTCAGACATTTTTTTCCTTTACCTTCATGTTTATCTAAAGGGTATTCATATAGTATGATAAGGTAATTGAGTTCAAATGCATGAATTTGGATAAGCAAATAGATTTGCAAATAATGAGATTATTTTATATCAATTGCTCTATTTTACATTGATCATTCATTTATTTTGTTCCACTATTTATCTGTGGACAATTGTGACTATCATAGTTTCATTGATCAATGTTTCAAGTTTATTTATTTCAATTGATATCAAGTTTATATATTTTAATATCTCAATTGGTACCTTTCTTCTTTGATATCTATTATTTAAAATTATCTAATCCCTGTGGTTTTTGACTGAATTTTTTTCATAATTCTCTTCCAAAACTAGAGCAATATTTCATATCATACTATATTTTTGGATGTCTTTCTTGGACTTCATGTTGGTAAACTATCTATTAATTATTTTCAATTTTTTTTACAAACTATCTGTGTTTTAACAAGCTATTTTCTATTTGGCACTCTACATTTGGTATGTAGTCTCTATACTTGTCTTTATATACTTTTTCCATTGTTCTTCATTTTGTACATCTTGATCATGATTGTCTATGCCTTCCTCCTTTTACTTATGCTTGAGTTCGTTTTATCTCTTATTATGGGGGAGCTTATTTTTTGATCATGTCAAATGGGGAGAAATAAGTTTAAGTTAGCACACAATACGTGTTTATTAGTGATACATGCATCTATCGTATATGTCTTAAACTTAACTGATTTTCCATAATCGAAAGTGGAAGATTGTTAGCCCAATGATTACATCATATTTTTTAATATGGCTAATCAATTAACTTTAACATAATAATGTCACTAATATTCATATACTCACTATCATGTTGCTACTTAAACTTAGTATTGTTCTAATTGTCCTATATCATATTGCCATGCTTGTATCATACTGCAACATATTTTGCTCGCCTAACATGCATTTGTAGACATGCAGTAAACATGATCTAACATGATCAAACTAGGACATAGGCAATGAAGAATTAATGATAGACCAAAGACGGCGTCATACAAAGCCCAAAGGCCCAAAGGCCATTCTGCCACCTAGGAGGCAGAGTTCGGGCCGAACTCTACCCCCACACAGAGTTCGGGCCGAACTCTGTCTCTTGATTTTCAGCACCCTAATTTTTAGGGCCTTCTTGGTACAAGCTGTCCAACGTTCAAAAATTTGAATACTTGGGATAGAATTCGGGCCGAACTCTGTCTCCCCAAAGTAGTATAAATAAGGCTTGATTTCTCTTATTTCACATCATCTTTCTATCTCTCACTCTCAATCATCTAAGCCTTATATTACCTAAGCCTTACTCTTCCAATCTACTAGCCACAAAACTTCCTACGCCTACAAGGTGCTCGGTGTGATTCAGCTAGAAGTTTTTGTGCAAGAGTTGAAAAGAAGTCACTTGAAAAATTCTAAGTTTCTCCACTGCGAAGTTAAAGTTGCGAGCGCTTCAAAGGCTCGTGTTTGTAAGAAGTTAGCGTGCTCTTCTGAGTAAAGGCACGTGGTTGTACACTATTTCACAAATAGTGGATTTCAATCCTGAGCTAGAGTTTTCAAGCCTGGACTAGTCCTCCACGAGAAAAACCAGGTTATAGCGCTGTGTTTGTGTATGCTCTTCTGATCGTTATTTACTTCCGTATTTCTCTCTAATTTATTTACTATTTTGATATTTGTTTTATGGAGGTGATATAGAGTTAATTTTTATTTGGTGATTATCGACACAAACTCTATTCACCCCCCTCTAGAGTTGCCTACACGTTATTTCAATTGGTATCAGAGAAAGGACTCTATTGTTAGGTTTGACATCATTAGTGTATATCCTTGTTATTTTTTTCTATGGCATCATATTCCTTCTCTTCCGATAAAGATGGATTTACTTCTAGTAGCATGGACAATCATGTTTCTTCTATATGCAAGAAATGCTCTAAGTGGAAAGTCATGGCTAACCAATCCTTAAAGATTGTTAAGGCTTTTCATTCTACAAATGAAGAACTTTCAGAAAAGGTTATTCATTTAGAAGAATCTAATGAGGCTTTGAGAAATGAAAACAATGGTTTATTATCTAGATTTGATTCTCAAAACTCATCTTATATTTTTTTAAAGAGTTTGAATGAGACTTTAATTTTGAAAATCAAATCTCTTTTCTCATGAATAGAAGATCTTAAGAAGCAAGCACATGAGCTAAATCATTTGCATGATTCTTCTATTGACTCTTTAAAGAAATAAAATGATGATTTTATTTCTAGAATTGCTTTATTTGAAAAAAAGAATTATGCTTTAAATGCTAAATTTGATTCTCTTACTTGTTTGCATAATGATTTGTTATTAGAACATGATATTCTTAAGTCCAAATTCATGCATGCTCACTCTAGAGATATTTATCATTCTAGTATGTCACATGTTCATAATCATGCTCATTCTGATACATGTGCACACATTAGTATTAGGTGCTTCTATTGCTCTCGTATTGGACACATGAGTGTAACTTGTCCTATTCGTAGAAGTTTTTCTACCAATGCTAGAGTAAATAGTATATGGGTCCCTAAAGCTAACAAATGTGGATCCAAGTTTATTTTGATACCAAAGTCTTCGCCTAATGTTGTAGGTGGAGCTTTTTGTATCAGGACATAGCACCGAGGAACCGTGTTGGTGGTTGCAAAGCCCAAAGGTCATCTTCCAAGCAATTGCACCAACACAAGTATGGCCACTAGAGCCACTTTGGTAACATGCTAAACGATTCTCTTTAAATGGTTTATATTTGTAGATCTAGCATGTTTCTCTTGATGTCTTACGACTAGCTCACATTGATATCCTTTAGTTGCTTATTATATAAATCAATGTGAGATATAATACTAGCATGCTTAGTTAATTTTCTTACTATTTCTTTTATCTAGCATGACTAATTACTTAGCTTAAATGATTAGTTCATACTATGTAGTTTATCACTTATTTTCTAGTAGTGTGATACATCTATATATGCATGCTCGTTATTCTTAATCCTTATTTATAAAGCATGCATATCACTCTAGTCCATAGGACCTTGGTTTTGATTTGAGTTAATATGATTTTAACTCTCCATCTTTAAAAGTTTTGAGATAGTTACTTCTTGCCGATTTGTATTTAATATGTCATATTTATCTTAATCGGTATTTGTGAATATATGTGTTTAGCACAAGCTTCTTATCACTTGACAAGTATACACTTATACTTCCATTTTAACCTTGTACTTACATAATATATTTATTATTGATTTTCATGTTTTATTTTGACTAAACCTTTTATGAATCAATTATGTATTTGCCTAATAAAGCCTTTTTATACGTGCTTTTGAATTTGTGATAGTTTATCAAACATTCATTATGGATACATGACTTTATTCATTAAATCTTCATTTACATGTAGATCATGTATTTATTATATTGACATCTATTTTTGTATAAATATCTTTATGTGGACATATGAGTTAAGCTCAAGTTTTATATTATTTTGAAGACTATCTATTCATACTTGTGCTTACCTTAAAATTTAGCTATTTATTCTTTTGACCAAATTTGTGTTCTCTCTTCTTGAATCAATTGGCTTTTATTTGTTGACTTTATGGATATATGCCTTTTAATTGATTTTTGATCTTTTCGTTTGTGATATATATATATATATATATATATATATATATATATATATGTGTGTGTGTGTGTGTGTGTGTGTGTGTGTGTGTGTGTGTGTGTGTGTGTGTGTGTGTGTGTGTGTGTGTGATTCCTAACTTCTGATATTTATTTGTTTTACTTCTTCAAGTTAGAATGTTGAGAGAAAATGTTTATTAGTGTCTTGTTCATGACTTTTATGGAAGTTCTTTTAAGAATTGCTTGGTTTTATGGTTTACCTTACTTGTTAAAATCATCGTACTTATTAGTGCACGTTTTGAGCATGTATCTTCTATATATTTATCTCCATAAGTGCATTATGAAAATGTTTGTTTTGAAAATACTCGTAGCAAATTTTGATGATCATTCTTTCATTATTATTTGGGTATTTACCTTTCTTATACTTAGGGATTTTTAGATTTTTGATGTTGTTTGATGATACTGCATATATTTCTTTAAATCTAAGTTCTTAAAAAGTAAAGAACATTTTGGAAACAAGCCGAAAGGGTCCTTTTGTCATACAGGTGTAAATAGCCTGAAGCGACACAGTGTACTAGTCTTCGGACTACCGCTAGCTGGGAACCGGCCTCTACAGCTAACCCAAAGTGGTCAATACTTTATAGACTTAAAATTTATTAAGGTCTACTTGCAACCATTATCTAGTTCCAGATCCACCCCTAAGTTCCATAATACATCATCATATCTAGCTATGAATATTTTATTATTATTGCCCAATGATATTTTTGTAACACATGAGAATACATATAATTGATATATCATACTTATCATGTCTTTAGCTACTATGGTTTGAGCTTTTGCGTTGAGTTTTTCCATTTCTAGAGAATACACTTTCATAATGGCTATAATTTTGTATTCTCTAGATCAATCTATTATTTCATTATCTTGGGTTAATCTCAATACTTGGCAAAGAGATTTGTTCTACTGTATTTTTATGAACATCTATTTTGTCCTTTACTTGATGAAAGTGTAATTCATTTACTTGCTATCTTATACTCTTATCCTTGCTTAATAAAGAGTATATAAATTATTTTGATCATTCAAAATGTATTATCCGTATTGTGAACTCTATGCTTAAGCATGTATTTTTAGTGTTAGTGACTTAAGATTTAATGAGCACATTTATCCTGTTAATAGCCTACCTCATTAACCTTAATTAGTTATGTAGCTAGCTTGTTTATTTGCGATGTATTGTTAAGCTACATAATTTTTTGTTCACTTTCACTCATCTAACTATCTTCTTGAATTTCAATCTATATGTGATATGCTAGTTTACAAAAAACAAGACTTATGAATTTTCTTGATGAGATTTGTATTCTATTTTAGATACATACGTTTGGTATCTAAAATTAGTTTGACAAAAAAAAAATTCCATTGAGGTTTGTGATTCATCGCTTTAACTTTCTTCCATACTAGTCATTGGTAAGCATCTCTTAAATTTCTCTCATCTTTTGAGTCATAATTTTATCATATTATCATTTCTTTGGAATAAATTTGCAATCATTTAAATAAGATTGACTCTTTTCTATATTTTTCATTGGTTTGTCTATATGGTTTTTAGATGAGATTTATGACGGATCATAATTATTTATTGGTTTACTTTATGCATGATCCTAATAATTGAGTAGTCCTTTATTATATAATTATGTGGTTATCAAGTTAATTTATTACTCCACTTTGAGTACTCATGGATTATCACATATGCTCTTTGCTATTTGAACTTCATTGATTTCTCATTTAGTATTAGCAAGGTTGGATTATTACCCGTTGATGGGTACATATGTGGTAAAAACACACATAGTCCATACAAAGCAATAAATTGGTTGATCATTTCTTAATTGGATAATCATGGACATGATATTTGAGTTTTATTTTTTTCGTATTTTTGAGCTATATTTTGACTTTCACCATGATTGATTTAATTGACTTTATTTCTTTTCATAATGACCTTCTTCTCAAAAGGTAACATGCATAGATATATCATATTTTATTCTTCTATAGGCTAATGTATGTCTCTTTTGATTAAATGTGCTTAATTAAAATATTATTTTGATCATTCATCTTTAGTGGCTATTATGTGGATATCTCTTCTTGACTAAAGATGACATTATTCGTTTTATGACGATTTTATAACCTTATATGTATTGAGCAAGGGGGAGAAATCAATAGTTGATTTACCCCTAGATCTTAAAGTTATCCTTTTTTTTTTTTGCTATAAGTGCTTTGGAACTAGATACGCATATTTTAAGAGGGAGCAAATAAATTGGTTCAATTCATTTATACCCTTTAATATGTCGTGTACCTAGTTCATCATTGACCCATATATTAGTGATTGAGGTTATGATACTGTTATTTTATGAAAGGTTTATGAGAGTATATGCAATTGTTTTTATCATATTATCTTTCTCTTTTATATGAGTCATCTCGTTA
Organism: Iris pallida; assembly: GCA_029216955.1. Taxonomy (NCBI): domain Eukaryota; kingdom Viridiplantae; phylum Streptophyta; class Magnoliopsida; order Asparagales; family Iridaceae; genus Iris; species Iris pallida. The sequence goes on along the minus strand of JANAVB010029819.1, from coordinate 5,815,230 downwards.
ATATTAACTTTCGTATCTTATCTTGATGACTATTGTGCTTTCTTTTATTTGGCTTTCCATGTATGCTTAATTGATTTGGCTTTCCTTGTTGAGGACTTACCCAAAATTCTTGATTTTATCTATATTGGTAATAGTTTGAGGGGGAGCATTCAAGTCGACTGAATTTCTCTTTCTCAAACATTTTTCTCCTTTACCTTCATGTTTATCTAAAGGGTATTCATATAGCATGATAAGGTAATTGAGTTCAAATGCATGAATCTGGATAAGCAAATAGATTTGCAAATAATGAGATTATTTTATATCAATTGCTCTATTTTACATTAATCATTCGTTTATTTTGTTCCACTATTTATCTGTGGACAATTGTGACTATCATAGTTTCATTGATCAATATTTCAAGTTTATTTATTTCAATTGATATCAAGTTTATATATTTCAATATCTCAATTGGTACCTTTCTTCTTTGATATCTATTAATTGAAATTATCTAATCCCTATGGTTTTTGACTGAATTTTTTTTCATAATTCTCTCCCAAAACTAGAGCAATATTTCGTATCATACTATATTTTGGATGTCTTTCTTGGACTTCATGTTGGTAAACTATCTATTAATTATTTTCAATTTTTTTACAAACTATCTGTGTTTTAACAAGCTATTTTCTATTTGGCACTCTACATTTGGTATGTAGTTTCTATACTTGTCTTTACACATTTCTCCCATTGTTCCTTATTTTGTACATCTTGATCATGATTGTCTATGCCTTCCTCCTTTACTTATGCTTGAGTTCGTTTTATCTCTTATTACGGGGGAGCTTATTTTTTGATCATGTCAAAGGGGGAGAAATAAGTTTAAGTTAGCACACAATACATGTTTATTAGTGATACATGCACCTATCATATATGTCTTAAACTTAACTGATTTGCCATAATCAAAAAGTGCGAGATTGTTAGCCCAATGATTACATCATGTTTTTGAATATGGTTAATCAATTAAGTTTAACATAATGATGTCACTAATATTCATATACTCACTATCATGTTGCTACTTAAACTTAGCATTGTCCTAATTGTCCTATATCATATTGCCATGATTGTATCATACTGCAACATATTTTGCTCGCCTAATATGCATTTGTAGACATGTAGTAAGCATGATCTAACATGATCAAACCAGGACATAGACAATAAAGAATTAAAGATGGACCAAAGACGGCGTCATACAAAGCCCAAAGGCCCAAAGGCCATTCTGCTACCTAGGAGGCAGAGTTCGGGCCGAACTCTGTCTCCTGATTTTCAGCACCCTAATTTTTAGGGCCTGCTTGGTACAAGCTGTCCAACGTTCAAATATTTGAATACTTGGAGTAGAATTCGGGCCAAACTCTGCCTCCCCAGAGTAGTATAATGAGGCTTGATTTCTCTCATTTTACATCATCTTTCTATCTCTCACTCTCAATCATTTAATCCTTATACTACCTAAGCCTTACTCTTCCAATCTACTAGCCACAAAACTTCCTAAGCCTACAAGGTGCTCGGTGCGATTCAGCTAGAAGTTTTTGTGCAAGAGTTGAAAAGAAGTCACTTGGAAAATTCCAAGTTTCTCCACTGCGAAGTTAAAGTTGCGAGCGCTTCAAAGGCTCGTGTTTGTAAGAAGTTGGCATGCTCTTCTGAGTAAAGGCACGTAGTTGTACACTATTTCACAAATAGTAGATTTCAATCCTGAGCTAGAGTTCTCAGGCCTGGACTAGTCCTCCACGAGGGAAACCAGGTTATAGCGCTGTGTTTGCGTATGCTCTTCTGATCTTTATTTACTTCCGCATTTCTCTCTGATTTATTTACTATCTTGATAGTTGTTTTGTGGAGGTGATATAAAGTTAATTTTTATTTGGTGATTATCGACATAAATTCTATTCACCCCCTCTAGAGTTTCCTACACGTTATTTCAAGCTGCAAGACGTTGTTGTGCTCAGATTTTGTGGATGAAGCAAACCCTTGAAGACTATAATTTATCTTTTAAGCACATACCTATATTCTGTGATAACACTAGTACAATTAACCTGACCAAGAACCCAGTATGTCACTCACGCACTAAGCACATAGAAATTCGACACCATTTTCTACGTGATCATCAATTACACGGCACTATTAATCTAGAGTTTATTGACACTGATCATTAGCTAGCAGACTTTTTTACTAAACCATTTGCCGAAGAGTGTTTCAACTTTCTTTATCGAGAATTAGGAATCTTGGATGAAAATGTCATATAATGAGTCATACCTGCACAAATAATAATGAAATCAAAATCGTACATGGTGCATTGTTTTGGGTACAAACCGAAAGGTCCCTTCTGATAACAAGGCGTAAAAACCTAAGCGATACGGTGTACTAGTCTTGGACTACCGCTAGTTGGGATCCGGCCCCTACATCTATCCTGAGAAGATTCACCTGTACTGATCAATGATTCACAAAATTTGTCGTATATTTCATTTATTTTATGGCTCTTATAATCCATTATTGTTAATTCAAGACCATCTTTTATCCATCTTGTCAATATTTTTTTACCTTGTTGGAGCTCTGGAACCAGCCACACAGAGCTCGGGCCGAACTCTGCCTTTGGCAGAACTCAGGCCGAACACTGTGTTGTGAGTTCCAGAACTTGCAGCCATTCCTGGCCATCCAAGCTATTTGATCAAGGGCCTACGATTTGCTAGTACAGCCGGCCCTACTATTTAAAAACACGAATTTGTCTTCTCTCTCCTTATTTCCATCATCTTCCACCGCTCTCCAAACTTATTCCTCCAAAACCCTAACCCTAAAAATCTCTAGTTTGGTGCTCTCCAAACTCAAGTTTTCAAAGTTTTGGGTGATTCTCTTCCATCATCCTTTCTTATTTTTGAGGTATAACTCTTAGTTCTCCATCTCTACTTCAATTGTTATTCTTCATCTCTATTTGTTTAGCTTTTATCATGGCTCCTAGACTTTTTAGTAGAGAGAAGAGGACTAGGACTGAAGGAGCTTCATCATCTAATCCTCCTTCTCCTCCTCCAAATCCTATTCACCCATTATTTAACCCTTCTCCTCCTCCCAATGCCAACACTTATAATGAGCATATTTTTATATCGTTAGAAGCCTCTAACGAGTGGTATTCCAATTTTCGCTCATGTAGTGTTGTACCGGGACATCCCATCAATTTTACTATATTTTCTGAATTTGATCCTAACTTCAAGGATCTATGTCTTGATGAACTTGTGTCTACATCTTCCCTTATTTATCTCAATGCAATTCAAATGTTTTATTGCAACATGACCCATGACGACCGTAAAATCTATTCTCGGGTCGCCGACATTAACATTGTGTTTGATGACTTTGACTTAGCTGAATATCTTGAACTCCCTGACCCCAATTCTTGGGAGCGTATTGTTGATGCACGTGAATTCCAATTTGTTGGTGATATCACACTCGAAGGCTTTAAGGATATGATGTGTGCACCCAATACTCGCCCTCGCAAACTTTCTGCCGAGTTTCTCAACAACCACTTCTATGAACTTCATCTCATCATTTTCTCTTCCATCTTGCCCAAAGCGGGATCTACCGATGAAGTTACTTATCATGAGATTACGACTCTTTGCTATCTTCACTTCACCATCCTCTTTAATTTTTCTCGTACGATGATGGACTGGATGATTTGTACAAGAAAGAAGCCAAAATCGCTTATATATACAATGTATCTTCTTATGATCTTTGCTGCCTTCCATATTCCTTTAGATGAGTGTCAGTTTCTAGCAGCTCCTGCCTATCTATCTAAGGCTCGTAGGACTGCTCCTGCACCTGTTCCTCCTGCTCCCGTTGAGGATGAGTCTTCTGACTCAGATGCCCCTCAGCTTGAGCCACCTGCCACCCTCGACTCCATCCGAGACATATTGCATGACCGATTCCGTTTGGAAGACGATCGCTATTCTCAACTGGACTATCGGACCACTCTGCAGATGAGCGCCATCAGCAACACCCTTCATGACATCCAGTACAACATGGCCCGGCATCCCACTATGCCGTTTCCTATGGTCGGGACCCTTCTCACGAAGGCTACCGGATTGACGACCCATGGGCCATGTGGTATCTGGATCTTGATGCGACGTTTGTTGATCCTCGTCGCTCTGCCAGCGAGCCATCTGATTCGGCCGGTCCATCCCGTTCTCATGCTCCATGATGGCTGTGGTCTCCTACCTTCTGCTGCTGTTGATGCTTTTATTTTTAGTTATGCTTTATATTTGTCATTTTCATGACTTTAGCACTATTTATACTATATTTTTTTAGTTCATGACTTCAGTTTGTCATTTCATACGTATGACTGTTCGTTTCTTTATTTTGGATTATCAAAACTGCTAGTTGTCTCTTTTAAAAGTTTGGTTGTGGTTAAAAGTTGTTTGATTGCTCTCTTATCTTTGTCTATCTTTTTGCGGAGGAGCTATGATATATTTTGCTAAGTGACAAAGAGGGAGAATAATAGATATTTGATATGGTCTTATATATTATGTTGGATTTATTATTATGAATTATGTTGTGCTTGGATAAGAACTTTGTATCAGGACGTAAACCGAAATATTTATTTGCGGAAGAGCCGACATATCTATTTGCGGGGGAGCTACTTTATATGTACAAAGTAGTTTACTCCCTTCAACATGTGTCTAGGTATGAATGTTGTGTCTAGGTATGAATGTTGCGACATACAAATATCATTTTGTCAATTATCAAAATGGGAGAGATTGTTGACCCAAAGTGGATCACAGTCAACCTAATTTAGAGAATTAACAAAATAATATATGATATGATCTAATACGACACATCGGGCTCAAGACAGAACATCGTCTACAGCGTATCAAGTTCAAGACAGACGTCATCGACAAACTATTATATTACAAATGTACTTGTACTCCGTCTGTAATTTATCATTTTATTGAGTCTAGGGACATGTACTGTAATGTCCCAGTCCGAAATACTTAGGACTAAGTACGTAGACATGCCAGCCGCATACATACGAAGTATACTCCAATATATAGAATCCTCGTATGTATACATACGCTATAAAATGCAGTAAACTATGACAACTAAATCTCATCTACGAAAATAAAAGAATAATGATATAAATCAACTATGAACTATTATTTTGTACAAGACATTGGGCGGAGACAAATCCACTACCAACTACTTTAAATGAGAGAACATATACAAGAAAATGTATATGGTAAAAGTAGCAATGGATGATCCAAGAGCAATCCTCCTCGATAGAAAAGGGAAGACCATGATCTTGGCTAAAGCACCTGCAAAAATTATGAAAAGCACACACCTGGAGAGATCATCAGGTCCTCAGAGGGACGTTACAAGATACATAAAGAACATGCCATATAATCTGTGATATAATAAATAAAAGAAAGGTGCAAGCAATAGGATGCCTAACCATTCTACAGTGATAATACAGTTAAGAACAAACCTTTGACGCATGGGCACTCTGGCTATAATGGGATCGGTATGGTCCCTCATGGGATACCAGGGACCTCAAAGTATAACATCCATCGAATGTCAGAGGCCAGCAGGAATCAGGTATCAGGAATCAGGAGCATCATGACCGTATCTCCAGCGGAGCTTCCGATAATAAAAGGAAAGTGCATACGTGGCTCATACGTTAAGGAACTGTTCTCCCCACCCAATGCCTAGTAGGGTCACATCCATGACTCATATGAACCTCTAGCAACTTCCAAGTCCACTAGCATGCAATTCTATTATTGGCAGTTACTCCTAACCGTCGTACGTCTCGTACGTATCAGTGGCCGACCGACTACGCGAGTACGTATCCTACATATGACTCACATCATGTGATAATCATGTGTCAAGGCCATATGAGATATACCAATACCTCAACATCAATGGGTGGTCACTAGAACTAAGCTAATCCAAAAAAAGAATAAAAATAACAAAAATTAGCAATACAGTAATGGCAGGATCATAGAGTACGGTGGCAAGGTATCTTGCCTGAGGTTGTGTGCAAAAATGGCAGGATCCAGTAGCTCGAACCATCGGAATAGTGAAGCAGAGATAGTCAATTATCGCAAACGTCCTCGGATGCTGAAATAAACATTACCAACATTTCCAGAATAAGGAAAATAGCTAGGATAGACTACCCACAAGTCTAATTCTGGACACAGGAACAAAATCATAATTTTGGGTCAAAACGATGTCCGACGTTGGACCCGTTTTGTACCGAAATGCGTGTTGATATCTATGGTCTCTAAAGTCATCAAACTACATATCTACGGGTCCAATTTGAGGAGGTAAACTCAACCCTATGTCCAAAGTTAGATTTCGGTGGGCTATGCATAATTTCGTCCGTTGGATGGGATTACGGGCCCGCCAAATAGGCGTTCCGGTCAACCTTCTCAAAATCGAACCAAACTTGGCACACAGGACCAGAAAAATAATTCGGTCCTGATGGCTCATGTTTCATCACGATTTTACTAACGTGCATAATGTAATTGCATAATTTCAAAAAAAGGATGATACCGTGAATGTCGACGGATACGCATCAAATTCGTCGCGCACACGCAACCAATTTGAATTCCATCAAAGCCCACACGTCCGCAAAGTCGATACACACCTTTCGATGCGTTCGGTTCGTGACCACGTCACCCATTTTGGTGGGATGCACGTCGTATTTGAAAGATTTCTAGAATTTCTATTAATTAAAAACAGGTTTTTTAGAAACTTTGGGTTCGAAATTAATTGCATACAGTGCATAAAAATTTAAACTACAAGAAGGAGATGGAAAAGCTATATGGGGTCTAAAATTTCTATTCAAAAGTTTCCCAAATACTGTTGCTAGATTGATCAGAATTCCTCTCCAATCGTGGGGGTTTAGGATGCTTTCAGTCGTCAGAAAATGATATGTTTTCGGGTTTTTTCGAGTCAAATTTTTGACTCAATGGGTCGATGCCTCGAGGAACTAGTAGGTGGGACGTCTAGAGGGTCATGTGGACTCTCTTCAGGATTTTATGGGATCGAAATCAGTCGAGTAAATGCAAGGAAACAAGCCGAGGAAGAGAGCTACCTCGCGCAACTGCTGATGTGGCTGTTCTTCACGCGACTGCGCGTGGCACTGCTGTCGGCTGCCGTCAAGCCGCGACGGTGGCGCGCGCGCGCGAAGGAAGGGTCATCTGACAAGTAGGCGACGGGATTAGGTTTTGGTTTGCGTTAGGGTTTGAGGGATTGGTGGCTAGATTTCTCTGTATCTATATACATATATGATATGTATAAAATTTTGGTTGGCTGCTCTTATTCAGAAAAGGGGGCCATGTCGCAGTTTTGGGGGGGTTCCACCTCTCGCGAGATATTCCCAATATTTCGCTAGTTAGGTTATACATATATATATATATATATATATATATATATATATATATATATATATATATATATATATATATATATATATATATATTATTATTATTATTATTATTTTCATTTTCTTTTTATTATTTTTTTTACCTTATAATACATTCATAAAATATATAACGATATTTATACTTGTATAGAAAAATTCAATAAATTTTCTAAAATCCAAAATTTAGTATCTACATAAATCTAACAATTATTTATTATAAAAATAGATTTCTTGTACTAAATATTGCTCCATATCATATTTAATAGTAATTTAAAAAATATAAATTCCAATAAAAATCCTTTATAATCTAAAATAAAATTTATAAATATCCAATAATTGATTTCTTGTAAAAAAAATTATTGTGCATACATGTAAAAATTCCTACTTTTAATATTTATTTTAAAATACAAATACTTGACACCCAGTTAAGGTAATTAGTAAAAATACTCTTAATATCATAATATAATAAAAAAATTTGGGGTTTACATCCTACACAACTTTAAAAAAAATCGTCCTCAAAATTAAAATAACTCTTAATATCAGAGGACAGCATGATTAATACGAAGGGAGAGTAAATATGTCAAATCGTAACGCGGTTTCTGAAATGAGAGGGGGTGGTTATTAAAAAAGAATCCACATTGGCTCTATATCTTACAAGGTAACGTGTTCTCGGTTCAAGGCCCTACCCAACTTATAGAAATTGGATAACCGTGAGAATCGTTGTTATAAAACTACTGAGAATGACAGTTTCTAACGAGAGGGCACGAGAATATGGGACACTTCTGACCGTCGTCTCGATTTCTAATATGTTCTTGTTCCTATCAGCCGTGCTATGAACAAGATGATAGGAATATCTTGTTCGAATATCACTAAAACGTGTCGGTTCGATGGGTTTCACTCTTCTTCTAATACGGTAACCAAGAGATGAAGTTGAGGAGCCTAGGGAATGAAGAATTCACGGGCTAGGAGTTGAGAGTCTATAACAAGTACAGGAAACCTTGCTATAGCATATGATTAGGTAAGTGTCCAGAATTCTTAAGCAGTAATGGCTAGTGTGTGTGAGATTGGTGTTTGGTTTCGTGTGGGTGGCATGAGCCTGCTTGGGTGGAATGCATAAGTCATAAGTGCGATACATCTTGCATGGATCATGGGCCTTTAGTTTGGTTAAAAAGAATGGATCGATATTTGCATGGTTAATGCCTAATGGAACAAAAATGGGCCTCTATGGTTTATTCTAATAGAAAGGCGTCATACATGTGGTGTAATCGAAATAGAGAACAGGAATATGTGCTTGTGTGTAACATGTATGTCATGTGGGTAGCTCGACTGATCTAGTTCATGACTGTGAAATTTATTAGAAGGAAAAGTTTGTGTCGTGCTCAAAATATCAAAGTCACGGTCGAGGTCATCCGATGATATGGGTAGGAGTATACGTTATAAGCCCCTATTTTATCAGTTTGTTCAATTGAAACCAATATATCTCGATCACTTGCTAATTCTTAGATAGACTTGCCTACACACTTTATGAAATTTTATTCTCGAAATTGAAACTAAGACTGGGTTTTATGACCAATACGGAGTTTAAAGAATCAAAGTCATGATCTTCTACCGCAATCATCTAACGCACAAGCAAAGGGATATAAAGTGTATTATGAAAATTGTATTACAACTCCCAACAGATAGAAGGATGGTTACGAAGGGCATCCCGTTCTAAGAGATAGAGTACACTAAGTTCCATGTTCTAAGCAACTTACAAAAATTTGCTTAAGCGGGGAACGTGCAGTAATAGGACTTCTAAGAATGGTAAATTTCAAGGTGGTGTTTGATATTATGAGGTACTTCTGGATATAGTCATGTACTCTATAGGAATTCTAAGTATTACTTATTTAATGTTGCTCATGTATTGGCCACATTTTTTTTATGGCAGGAGGGGTCTTGGTCCAGCCTAACCGGAAAAAGTTGGTACAACGGGATTCCATTCATCAGATAACAGGGGTTACAAAGCGATACAGTTAAGAAATTTATGGAAGAAGTACCAATGGCCATGAGATGGGGACTACATAATAGGTGTAAGGGACTATTTTATCAACTTTGGTTTCATAGTCCAAATATGGCAATAGGTAAGGTTGGGTTCAACTGAGTCTCAATGGGTTCCCTAATTGGGCTTCAATCTTTGATTAAACAAATTTTGGTTTTTGATCTATATTGGTTGGACAAGATTCCATAGAATCAAGTTAAACCATCCCTTATTAGGTTAGGGTAATATAGAATAGGTTCCAACTCAAGTGGTTGGGCTAATTTGTTAATCGAGTTGGTTAGCTAGATTCCTTAAGCCCAAAATGTACCTTCTGTGACTTTTGTGTATAAGTAGCACATGGGGCCTCAATCGGGTGGCACACAAGTGGCATGTGCGTAGAGGGCTTCGAATAGATCACAGCCATATATTTGGTCAAAAAATTTGAGTCAAGGTTGGATTTTTTTAATTACAGTCGGAAAGTACATCGGTATTATGGTAAGGGTTATAGCTAGTCCTTTTGACCTGAAAGTCGTATCATAAAAATAGGATACAAGGGGACGTATCTTAGTGGGACATGATATATCTACATAAAAATGGAATCATCTGGATCTTGTATATGGAATTTGTTGGAAGGTAACAGCTAGTATTACGCTCCGAGTATCAAAGTCACGGTAAGGGACACCAAAGTTCTAAATAGAACGTGGAAGTTCGTGAGTCACTAATTTATCATCCTAGTGAGAACCATTTTACTTTATTCAATCGTAAGCTTAGTGAATCCCAAAAATTTAGATGGCCTTTAATCTATTCGCTCCAGAAACTAAGACTTGAGGTTAGGAAAAACTTAAGCCATGACATCTTACCTTGACCTTTGATTATAATATGGCATGATGTGATCGATAACGTGATATCGTGGATATGAATCAAATTCGAGGATCGTACCCCGAATTCTAATAAATGGAAATGATTGTGTGTACAACGATACACAAGTCAATAAATAGAATGATCCACTCTTCTATAGTATATGAGAGTTTATCGATGGGGTAACAAACTCTACTGCACATCTTACAAATGACCTCTAACGACTAAGTCGTAAACTTCTATTTGTGTTAAGCCTGCCAGACTATGGTTATAAGGGTTCTAATGGTACCGAATGTAGTGCTCATGGATCACTATTGATAACTAGTATAACATAATGACGGGGTCATGCTACAGATATTGGCTAAGCTGGTGAATGTGTTGTTCTAATGCTAAGTCACTTCTTTAATAATAGAATTTTATACCTAGAGTAACACCTGCTGGATCCCTAATCTCGGAATGGGTATTTATGATAGCCATGGTAAATGCTTGTCTTTGTTTCTGTCTATTCCTCTCATGTCTAAACTGTGGACTTGGTCGAGTAAGGGTTAGGTTAAGGCATAAGGGTTGTTAGTTAAAACAAGGATCAAAAATAATAGAGGCTCCCAATATTTGTTCTTTGAGAACAGGTAGTCTCTTAAGTTGGTGTTTTGACCAAAGGTAAGATCATAATCATTCTCAAATTCAAATGACTAAAATGTCACGATATTAGTTTTAGGATCGAGGCAAGGACAAGTAACTCAAGGCAAGGTTGCAGTCACATGGCTTGGCCGGTGGTTGCTACACTGGTATATATATAGCTTTTCATGGCCATAGGTGGTATGGCAGACTAAGAGAAACATTATATATCTGTCTCTCCTCAAATACAAGTGTTTGTTTTCTGCAATAAGTAACGACGAAAAACCATAAGGAGTTCAAGGGAGATGGAATCAAATGCGAATACGGGTTCCAAAGAAGATGGAATCAAATGCGAATACGGGTTCCAAGGGCGATTAAGTAATTCAAAGCGAGTTGTCAAGGCAGTGTGGATGAGATCCTAAAGACATCTATATCTTAATCCACATGGGATAACCATATAAAGAGCGAACCAAGTGCATCAAAGTTGATCAGACCATAATACACTGATTCTGATTAGACAATATGTTAGTGGGCGTCCCCAGTATACATATGTCCTGGACAATCTCGATAAAGAATAAGCTTGTAAAACTAGGCTATAAATAGCGACATCATTCATGGTAGTGCAAAGTATAAGTACAAAAGATAATGAATAAAGCAGTTATAAATAGTTCAAGTTTCAAAAGGACCTAAGTCTTGTCCGGTGTTCCTGCTTACACAGTCATCCTACTACCTCTTGTATCAGGCCGTGGTTGACCAATGAAGTATGGGCTACTAAAACTCTATAATCTAGGTAAACATATCTTCCTACACTAGCATATATTCAGTGCCACCCGGTTATACTTCATTAATGGATTATAAAAACACAGGGTATATACTACCCAACTTATAAAAGTCAATTAATATAGTAACGAAAAATATAATATGTATACTCGTATGAGTTATCTTTCTAACCTCTCTATCAGGCACGAAAAAAAAGTTAAGATTTACAGTAGAAAGAAATCAAGCAGAAGGAAATCAAAGTAGTCAGACGAGAGTTCAAAATTTGGAATCAAGGGAGGAGGTCAAGTATGTGGATGAGATACCTAGATTCTAATCCAATATGTAGGTTCGTTCGGTACAGTAACATAATCGAAACGGCAAACTCGACCTGCATGGGCCACAACAAAAATATGTAACGCTCCAGTCCCGAAATACTTAGGACTAAGTACATAGACATGCCAACCGCATACATACGAAGTATACTCTAATATATATAATCCTCATATGTATAGATAAGCTGTAAAATACAGTAAACCATGACAACTAAATCTCATCCACGAAAATAAAAGAATAATGATATAAATCAACTATGAACTGTTATTTTGTACAAGACGTTGGGCGAAGACAAATCCACTACCAACTACTATAAATGAGAGAAGATATACAAGGAAATGTATATGGTAAAAGTAGCAATGGACGATCCAAGAGCATTCCTCCTCGATAGAAAAGAAAAGATCATGATCTTGGCTAAAGCTACTGCAAAAATCATAAAAAAACACACACCTAGAGAGATCACAAGGTCCTCAGAGGTACGTAACAAGATACATAAAAAACATGCCATATAATCTGTGATAAAATAAATAAAAGGAAAGGTGCAAGCAATAGGGTGCCTTACTGTTCTACAGTGATAATGCAGTTAAGAACAAACCTTTGACGCATGGGCACTCTGGCTATAATGGGATCGGTATGGTCCCTCATGGGATACCAGGGACCTCAAAGCATAACATCCATCGAATGTCAAAGGCTAGCAGGAATCAGGTATCAGGAATCAGGAGCATCAGGACCGTATCTCCAGCGGAGCTTGCGGCAATAAAAGGAAAGTGCATACGTGGCCCAAATGTTAAGGAACTATTCTTCCCACCCAATGCCTAGTAGGATCAAATCCATGACTCATATGAACCTCTAGCAACTACCAAGTCCACTAGCATGCAATTCTATTGGCAGTTACTCCTAACCGTCGCATGTCTCGTACGTATCGGTGGCCGGCCAATTACTCGAGTATGTGTCCTACATGTGACTCACATCACATGATAATCATGTGTTAAGGCCATATAAGATATACCAATACCTCAACATCAATGGGTGGTCACTAGAACTAAGCTAATGCAAAAACAGAATAAAAAATAGAAAAAATGACCAATACAATCGCCTGGACCCAAGTGTGAATTGGATGCACAGTGATACAATAATGGCCACAGATAAATACTACTGAATATAAATAACTGAAATAAAGTAAAAGTAAATCACTGAGTATGGTGGCAAGGTATCTTGCCTGAGGTTGTGTGCAAAAAGTGCAAGATCCAGTAGCTCGAACCATCAGAATAGTAAAGCAGAGATAGTCAATTATCGCAAACGTTCTCGGATGCTGAAATAAATATTACCAATATTTATATAATAAAAAAATAGCTAGGATAGACTATTCATAAATCCAATTCTGGACACAGGGACAAAATCATAATTTTGGGTCAAAACGATGTCCGTTGTTGGACCCATTTTGTACCAAAATGTGTGCCGGTATTTATGGTCTCTAAACTTGTCAAACTATATATATATATATATATGGATCCGATATGAGGAGATGAACTCAACCGTATGTCCAAAGTTGGATTTCGGTGGACTGTGCACAATTTTGTCCCTTAAATCGGGTCGCGGGTCCGCCAAATAGGCGTTTCGATCGACCTTCTCAGAATTGAACCAAACTTGGCACACAGGACCAAAAAAATGATTTGGTCCTGATGGCACATGTTTCGTCTCGATTTGACTAACGTACACAATGTAATTAGAGAATTTCGAAAAAGGTCGATATGGTAAATTTCGACGGATACGCATCAAATTTGTCGCGCACACACAACCAATTTAAATTATGTCAAAGCCCACACGTCCGCGAAGTCAACACGCACCTTTCAATGCTTTTGGTTCGCGACCACGTCGCCCATTTTGGCGGGATGTACGTCGTATCGGAGAGATTTCTAGAATTTCTATTAATTAAAAACAGGTTTTTTGGAAACTTTGGGTTCGAAATTAATTGTATACAGTGCATAAAAATTTAAACTACCAGAAGGAGATGGAAAAGCTATATGGGGTCTAGGATTTCTATTTAGAAGTTTTCCAAAGACTGTTGCTAGATTGATCAGAATTCCTCTCCAATCGTGGGGGTTTGGGATGCTTTCAGTCGTCAGAAAACGATATGTTTTCAGGTTTTTCGAGTCGAAAAGTCGATGCCTCGAGGAACTAGTAGGTGGGTCATGTAGAGGGTCATATGGACTCTCCTCAGGATTTTATGGGATCGAAATCAGTCGAGTAAATACAAAGAAACAAGCCGAAGAAGAGAGTTATTCGCGCAACTGCTGCTGTGGTTGTTCTTCACGCGGCTGTGCGTGGCACTGTTGTCGACCGCCAGTAAGCCACGGCGCTGGCGCTGGCATGCGCGCACGCAAAGGAAGGGTCGTCTAACAAGTAGGCGACGGGATTAGGTTTTGGTTTGCGTTAAGGTTTGAGGGATTGGTGGCTAGATTTCTCTGTATCTATATACATATATGATATGTATGAATTTTTGGGTTGGCTGCTCTTGTTCAGGAAAGGAGGCCCTGTCGCAGTTTTGGGGGGGGTTCCACCTCTCGCGAGATATTCCCAATATCTCGCTAGTTGGGTTATATATATATTATTTTTTTCATTTTCTTTTTATTATTTTTTACCTTATAATACATTCATAAAATATATAACTATATTTATACTTGTATAGAAAAATTCAATAAATTTTCTAAAATCCAAAATTTAGTATCTACATAAATCTAATAATTATTTATTGTAAAAATAGATTTCTTGTACTAAATATTGCTACATATCATATTTAATAGTAATTTAAAAAATACAATTGCAATAAAAATCCTTTATAATCTAAAATAAAATTTATAAATATCCAATAATTAATTTCTTGTAAAAAAATTATTGTGCATACATGTAAAAAAATTCCTACTTTTAATATTTATTTTAAATACAAATACTTGACACCCAGTTAAGGTAATTAGCAAAAATACTCATACTATCATAATATAATAAAAACTTTGAGGGTTTACATATACGTTGAGTCGCACTGAGTCATCTCAACCCTAGACTTACTTCTCCAAGCTCCACCATACAAAACAAGACAATTCCTGAACCAAACCAAACCATTCTAGCACACATAAACATTCTGACCCAAGGGAAAGAGAATTCAGGCCGAACTCTACCCTAGGCAGAATTCGGGCCAAACTCTGCCTTAGGCAGAATTCGGGCCAAACTCTGCCCCCTAATTTTCAGGAAGCTGATTTTTAGGAACACCATGATCCAAGCTATCCAACGTTCAAATTTTAGAATATTTGGGACAGAATTCTGGCCGAATTCTGCCTCCCCAGACTAGTATAAATAGGGCTTGAATTCTCTCATTTCAAATCATCTCTCACTTTCAATCTTATAAGCCTTATATATTCTAAGCCTTACTCTTCCAATCTACTAGCCACAAAACATCCTAAGCCCCGAGGTGCTCAAGTATGATTCAGCTAGAAGTTCTGTGCAAGAGTTGAAAAGAAGTCACTTGGACAATTCCAAATTTTGCCTCTACGAAGTTGTAAGAAGTTGGCATGCTCTTTTGAGTAAAGGCACGTGTGTGTACCCTATTTCAAAAATAGTAGATTTCAATCCTGAGCTAGAGTTCTCAGGCCTGGACTAGTCCTCCACGAGAACAACCAGATTAAATCGCTGTGTTTGCGTATGCTCTTTTGATCTCTCTTAATTTCCACATTACTACTCTGATTATATATTTCTTTTGGTAGTTGCTTTTGGACTGGCATAGAGTTGATTTTGAATTGGTTATTTTTGACACAAACTCTATTCACCCCTAGAGTAGCCTACACGTTACTTCACAGAGCCCGTCCCCTGAGTGCAGCTGCAGCTCCGGATATGACTGAGAGCGTGCTTCCACCTCCTATTGCTCAGGAGGTAGTGACCCCTCAGGCTGACCAGAGGGTAGTGGCACCTCCTGCCATTGAGGAGGTGGTAGCAGTCTCACCAGAGAGTTTTCCTCCACCTTCTGTCATTCAGGAGAGAGCTGCAGTTTCGCCTAAGACCGAGAGTCTTCCTCTACCTCTTGGAGTTGTACCCCATACCATATTCTCGGGAGGTTTGATTCCTGATGGAGCTCATATACTTGGACTTCTTCGGGATGTGTTGGAGACATAGAGAGTTCAGGCCAAGATCCTGAGGGAGCAGAGCCAGTGGATTCAACATCTGTAGGACTTAGTGCATTCAGGAGGAGAGCCTAGTTCCAAAAGAGTGAGGAGCACTATCCAGTTATACCCAGAGCTCCAGGAATACCCAGACCTTCAGCCTAGGCCTTCCTTTCCAGTTCAAATTCCTGTCCAGCAGAGGCCAGTTAAGCGAGTGCTACCTGTGCTAACTGTAGAAAGCTTGGGCATATATGGGACGACTGTAGGAGGAGGAGAAAGTTGTGCCTGTTCTGTGGGTCAGCTGCACATGTGATACGAGACTGTCCTATTGCACCTGTCCTAGTCGAGACCCCGCCTTCAGGAGGGAGTTCTAGTCACCAGACCTAGTTGGAGGTGAGTATTTGACCTCGACCTTAGTATGTCTTTTGAGATGATTTGATGTACCCTACCATTGCTTGTGAGTTTTGATGCCTTATGATTGCCTTGTGTTGTAGTATGATTAGTGTAGCTAGACGAGACCCTAGATTGATATAGCATGTCATGACCCTGTATGTTGTTCTTTCAATATTTTATGTTTTAGATAAAGTTTTCTTAGACCATGACTGTTGGGGGCATGACCTTAAGAAGAGTACAAATGACTTAAATTTTGAGGACGAAATTTTTCTAGGTGGAAGGATTGTAACTATCACTTTTCTAAAATGAGAGTAATTTTAAACTTTTGTAAAATTTGTTATTTTAGTTATTAATTAATGGATTAAATCGTGTTAGTGATATCAATTGGTGAATTCTTGATTATTTTATCATTATTTTATTTAATGTATTGTGATTGTGTTATTAGCTAGTGAAACCTTAGAACTACTTTGACTAGAGGCTAACCAAGACCATAGAGACCTAGCTAGTGGACTTAGACTTGTTAGCTAGGCTCTAATCATTCTAGAATATAATGTAGAGACTATTATTTGACTTAGACATCAAGCCACCTTTGGGCCTTTCCTTAAAAGGCTTGAAATGGAACTTTAGAAGAGACCTTTAGCCATTGTAGCCAACCAAACCCTAGCCCAACCAAGGTGGCCAGCCATAGCAGCCTAGAGCAGCCCCCTCTTGCTATTTAAAGCATCATGAGCCCCCTTCCTTCCTCTTTTATTGAAACCCTAACCCTAGTTTTGGTGTTCTTCCCCAAATTCCTCTATCTCTCAAATTAACTCCAAATTAATCCAAACCAATTGCAATCTCTTTCTTTTGAAGAAAGGAAACCTTTATTGGCTGGCTAGGAAGGATTTGGAGCAATTTGGTCATTGGAGCTTGGTGGGAGATCTATTCTAGGAGTTTTCATTGGGATTCCAACTCCCAATTGGTAAGAGCCTCTAAACCTATTAAATTTCTGATTTCTTGTTGTAGTTGCATCCATTTAGGGTCCCCTTAGCCCTAGGAATGATTTGAGTCTAATTCGAGTCCAATTGAGGTACGTATTATGGGCGTATCGCTCCGTATCGAATACGTATCTCTAGTGTTCGACGAAATGCCCCATAGGATGTTTTATTCTCCAAATTCTGATCTAATTACATTTTTGGGTAGCTAATATACTGTGGATCGCATATGTGTTGGACTGAGTTGAATTCAAAATGGTTTGGTGGCTTATATTAGATACGGGGACACTCGGCCTGGGTTTTGGCATGAACAGTGGCTTCCGTGCTACTGGGGCCCTGTTCTTTACTGTTACGCCTTGGTTTCACAACCAAATCACTTTGGTAGGTAGGCCAGGTGGCTGACACATGGTCCTAGGCTTGGGGCTTCGAGCCATGGTCATTTCGACCCATGGCAGACCCTGCAAGTTCTACTCTGAACAGTCGAGCATGTTGTCTTGCTTTCACTATTTGTTCACTGCACTTGGCCACATATTCTATAGCCTGACACCTTCATTACACACTTTAGAGCATACAATACTACCTATACTATGTCTTGTATTTGACACAGAGCTTGCACACTTAGATGTCCTGCTCACCATAAACCTACTGCATTCATATCCTCTTGCAACCACTGCACCCTGTTCTGTATCACACTGCTAGAGCCCCCTGCATTCAATATTGCATCTGTCTACATACATATTCTTATTTAGCCGATAATTTGGTTCAGTAGAGTGGTTCATGTTCTATCATGTCCTTTTTGGGATAATTTCTACATGTGACACTAGATACATGTGTTCTTTTGTACCAGACTTAAGCTACATATCCATGAATGTTTACTCTACACCTTGCATGAGTTCAGTCAAGGAGAGCTACCCATACTTCACCCCTAGTTCAGAGTGATTACATATCACTGTCCAGATTTCTTTTGGTTCAACTCATGAACCCAAACCACTCGATCCTTCATATGCAAACATGTCTAGACCCTTACTTGTTGTCCTACACCTTGGCATGTCCTGCATTCCTATTGATGCTTACCCATTCTTTTGTTCAGACCTTAGAATGTTCGGTCTCCCTTGGCATTATCTGTCCATTTTAGTTCAGACCACCCATATGCATGTTCAAGCCACCCCATTGTTCAGATTACTCATCCTTTGGTTCTGTAGTCAGATGCAGCTCTTAGTTAGTTATCATACCATATATGATGTCAGGCCACATTAGATATTTTGTCCATTAAAACTTAATGTCCAGACCTTGCCATTGTTTTGTCCAAGATATCCTAGTGTATCTTTTCCTTCACTTTTATTTCAATCACCAATTGATCCATATGTTCAGATATTCCCTATATATATCAACCTACCCATTGATTTATACCTTTATTCAATTATCTGTCCACTTTACGTACATTTGTTCCCTCTCACATCTGTTGGCTTGAACCCCCAACCTTTCACTGCATTTCTTGATGTCCTACACTTAGTATTATTATTGATACTAAGGAGTATCAGTTAAATATGCCTTCCCTACATTTTAGCCCATACATGGACGAAGGTTTTGATATGTTCAATTTGTCCTGCATTCCTCTTAGTATATTTCATCATGACATCAACTTCACCACAGTTGCATGTCATACCTTTCTTGCATTCTTGTTCTGAACGTGCTGCACACACCTATTCACTGCCACTTCACTTAACTTCATTCATTGCATTCTCCCAAATTAGCCACTGCCTATACTTTTTGGCACTTCACATTGCAGTCATACATTCCATAATATGCCCGGTACTTTACTAATCCACTGTATTACTTGAATGCCCTGCATTCGCATGACTGCAATTGCCCATGAACCCCTGCATATATTTATTCCTGCACATAATGCATTTGTCCTGCTACTTGGACTTGCCCTGCTTGTTCTTCACTGGATACACATCACTTTAGTGCATCCATATATTGTCTGCTTTCTAATCCAATTCATGTGATACCTGTCCTACATGGCCTAAGTGTCAGACATCCTTATTGGATATTCTATGGTTGTTCTATCATTTGTTCATTCCTGAACATTACCAGTTAAAGGATATTGATCTGCCCTTTTGTTTTAGTCTAGTTAAACTCAGTTAAGAGAGTTCAGTTTTTTTTTACCTAGTCTTATGATCTTTTATCTATATATGCATAACAGTTAGGTTCACACATGAATGAATGTACATATATAAATTATGAGAGTTTGGTGATTGTTAGTAGGTTAGAGGATAACATACTATGTGCTATGGAGATTAGAGTTGTGGTATAGTCATATAGTTATGTACATCTGTTATAGGGATAATGTAGAGATGGGTTAGATATATCGATATATATATATATGCATTAACTTGTAGGTATACAATATATTGTATTTTCATTTATTATATTAGTGAGAGGTAAGGGTAGCTTATATATATAATGGATTCTATGTGAGTCTAATTAGGTTGAATGGGTTTTGACATGAAGTTGCCTAAACACCTAAATAGCCTAACTAGCCAAAAACCCTAGAATTAACCAAGTTGACCAATTGACCAAGGGTTGACCTAGTGGCATATAGAATGCGTTGTATATTTTAATTATTCAATATTGAACACATTGTAACCTATATTTCTCTAAATAGGACCTTGCTACTCCAGTTCAGACATCTATACACTTCAGTTGCTCAGGGTATCAGGCGAGTAGATTCTCTGTTAGTTTTTATCGGATATTTCATGTTCATGTATTTTATCATGTACATCGTGTACTCTTTGTATTCGTATTATTCGTGTACAAATCGTGTGCTCTCATGTAATCTCGTGTGCTCACATGTGCTTCTTGTGCAAAACTAACTATCGTGTACGTAACATAACTTGGTCGGATCCTTATGTATTGATCGGGGCGGGGGAGTAGAAGTGGTCATGTGATTAAACCCCTTAGCATACTCGTGTACATGTCTATTATACCCTCACGTATAATGGAGACCCCTTAGTATACTCTGTACAAACCTAAACCAATCATATGATCATCTTGTGCTCTGAAACACTTATACTTATTATAGTTCATAGATTATTTATTATATTTCATGATCTCAGTTTACTTATCCATATCTCTTGTATTCCTGTATTTCTTTACAGCACGTCATATATTTTATTTTACTGTTAGCTCTATATTTTCTACCATATTTTGGAACTGCTTTTAGAGATATGTGTTCGTTCCCATCCTGACAGGATAACGTTGAAAATTTTACAGATAACTTGGAGGATTCCAGCTAGCCTAGAGGAGACACCAGTAGAGCTTGGAGTAGATTGTTATGTTTTCAGTTATTTCATGAGTCGTATTTATTTCATACTCTGTGGGTGTGGTGATGTTAATACTTAAACTTCTTCAAATCTGGTTTTGTATTAAACATTGTGATCCTTCTATCTATTCCATTTTGTGCCGATTATCTCTCCTAGATATTTCGTGATTGAGTTGTATCCTTCTGAAATTGTCCTTCGTTTAGAGATTATATTATATTGTGTTTAGTTTGTGATTGAGACCTAGGACAGCGTTCTATCGCCCACACTGCGACATAGGCTGGACGTACCTACGATCTCGTGCCCCTTTACCGGGTGCGGGTAGTGACAAAAGTATATATCAACGAGTCCAGAATGACGATACGAACCTAACGGTATATCCAAAATTAGATTCCGATGAGCCGATCTCAAAATTGGAATCCGTACCAGAACGATGCCATGAGTCTACTGGTGGTGTCAGAATTGGAATCCAGAGTCCCGGGTCTAAATTTAGAATTTTACAAGTTGGAAATTATGAATTCGGAGGCCAACTTTGACGTCAAATTCAACCAATCAAACGAGCTCACAATCAAACGAAACTTTAGGGACAAGAAGTTGGTTATACCAGATGTGAACAGGAACTGGTGGTGTATCAAATGGAGCTGCAACGGCTGAGATACAAGTCTACAAAGTTGGCCCCACAAAATGGTCCAAAATAAACACAATTATTGGGGCAACTTGGCGGCCGATTTTGACATATCAAATGAACGAATTAACAGCTGAAACTTTAGGTGGAGGTAGAGCTATATACCAAAATTACAAGGAGGAAAGAGTTCGATGATCCAACGGTCGGATTGTCCACGAAACGTGCCCAAAGTTGCTGTCTCGAGAACGAATTCTGACTTGGCGTTCCTCGCACGCGTCGACGGAATTTCGAGCAAAATGTTGAAATTGCCTACGGCGATCGCTGGAGAAGAGGGAGGATGCACCGGGGACTCACTGGAGGATGTGCGTGTGACACGGGGTGGTCGACGACGAGCAGTGCCCCATTCGCGCGCGTACGGCGCTGCCGTCGTGTGTTCGGTACGCCACAACGAGAGGGGAGCGGCCACACGGGGAGACGCACAGTGCACTGTACGGTCGACCAGGGGAGCGTCGATAGCCACACGCCGATGGCAATGGCGGTCACTCCTGCAATGACGGAGGCCACGCGTGCTTGCCGCAGCTGTTTTAGCGCCGAGCGTGCGCGTACGTGGAGTGCGATGCTGTGCGTAGCCGCACTGGGCCATGGTACACTGGGCTCTCTGGGGATCGCCGAAGAGGTAGCTACTGTTGCCCTAACCGGTGGTGGGAGCCACAGCACCAACAAAAAGTGGCAGCAATAACTGCTGCTAAAGGCTGCGGCAGTAGCAGTAAATATGAAAAGAGATAGGAGGAAGGAGATGAAGAAGAATAGGAATGAGGAGAGCTAGGGTTCATGTAGTTTTCTGGTTGAGTGAGGAAGAAGAAGAAGAATAGTAGGAAGGAGTTTGGCTGTTATAGGGAGATTTGTATGTGTGCTTGGGGTGAGGTTGAGTGTTATAAAGGGGAAGGTCCTGTCGGTCTAGGGGGTTCATCTGTGTGTGTTTGGATAAAGAGAAGAGAGAGAGGTTGAGTGAGAGGGAGTGAGTTACACAGGGGAATCATTTCAAATGTGTTGTTGAAGTGGATTGGCCAAGGGGTTGGGTGTGTCATCGGTGGCTTTCCCAAAGCCATCTCTTGGGCTTGGCCAAAAGAGGGTAATTTTGGATGGTGAGGATTGAGTGTGTTTAATAGGAATTACTCTCTAACCTTTATCGTTAATGATGTCCATTAGGCTTAGGAGTGAGTTGGCTAGTGTGTTTGGTGTTGTGTGGAAATAGGATGGTGTTGTGTGTGTTGGTATTCTTAAGATGAAGCACATAGAGCTTGGGTTGGGTCCAGTTGAGTCAGGTCATGTCAAAATCGGGCTTGGTGCAATAAATGGCTTAATTTAGTCAATTATGATAACGGATAAATAAGTAGCATACAGGGGCTCAATTGAATGGGATACAAGTGTCATGTCTGTAGTAGGCTTAATGTGGATCGTGTCCATATCATGGGTCGACAAGTTTGGGTCAAAATGGTGTCCCCAATTCGAGTCGGAAATAAATGTGACTGTGGGATGAATCAAGATTGGGTCTTGTGTCAGAAAAGTTGTGCGATAAAAATAAAGCACAAAATGGTGTGTCTGAGTGGGACACGAAGGTCATGGGTGTAGAGTGTCTTGACTAGATCATGCATGTGAAGTTGGTTTTGAAAAAATAACTAGTCTTGTGCTCCTAAATTAAAAGTCATGGCAATGTGCCTATGATAATCATAAATAAAAGTAGGAATTCATTAATAACTAGAAATTCATAACAAATGTATTTAAATCCTAATTAATATTAATCCATGCTAATTAATCATTAATCCTCTACTTAAAATTCAGAGGGCTTACAGATTGGATCGATATCGAGCCCCGAAATCAATTTGGAAGTTAGGTCAGGTTTTACGGTAGATGATCAAATGGCCTAAATTGACCCGATAGTTGTGCGATGCAAATAGAGTAGAAGAGAACAAGTTTGAGTGGAACATGATATATCAACATGAAGATAAACTCGTCTAGATTAAAACTCATGAAGAATGTTTTGAGAGATTGACATCTCTGGCGCTCAAAAAATTAAAGTCACAAAAAAGTATATTTAATGGTCAAAAATAACTATAATATAATATTTATTAAAAATAATTCCTTTAAGAAAATTTAAAATAATCCCTAAAATCCAGGGGGCTTACAACCTACCCACCTTAGAGAATTTCGTCCTCAAAATTACAATAGGACATAGTATAAGAAGGATAAAAGATTAATATCTTAAAGGGTCAAGTGCGACTAGATAGATACTTAATCAGGAATTTGGAGGGAATGGCGTCTAGGGTAAGATGATCATTCGACAGAAGAGGTATAAAATCAAGGTTTTGGTTTAAGATCCAGGCATGGCTAAGGAAGAATAGGGTCTTCTCAATCGTTTCTTTAGAATGATAAGCTGACTAAATCACGCAACCGTGATTTACAAGCTTAGAAATAGGAAGAGAAAGAATATGGATGTCTCTCAAACAAATATGAGAAGTCACTTAGAATAATCTGAAAACCAAGCGGGTTGAGATAATTGCACACGAATTCATACTATGATTTAGCCTATCTATTAGGTTCCTAGGATAACGTATGATCCATCAAATAAGGCTAGTCTCTTATTCCATGATCCAACTCATAATATTCGAAAGTCCTTGATATCATCCAATTTTCCATTAGTACACTCCATTCTATAGCTTTTCCGTTTCAATTGTAAGTTTCGCTAGCACAATATCAAGATGCTCATAATGTAATATGCCCAGGTCTTCAATCGTCTTCAATTCTTGAAAACTTTAATTCTTAACTTATCCTCTTTGAAATATCTCCATCTTCAAGAAATTTGTCATCCACTATGTACTTACTCAGCTCTAGACTCTATTTCTCAAACTATTTATGATTGATCTACCTCTCTAACTTGAAATCTTTTCTTCTCATTTCATGCCATAATCTTGTTCGATGCTTATGTCATCGTAGATAACCATAGTCATAATCGTCGTCTCGATAACCCTTCCTGAAATCTCAACCCTATTCATCTTCATTTATTCAGACTAAATGTTGTGTTCCTTATAATTCTCTCTTTTGTATATCGACCACTTATCCTCAGTCTAATACATTGTTCCAGTTGTAGTGCCGCCAGGGTCTCTAACGAACTCGCATCAATAAAGGATTTACCAGTCTGGCCCTGAGGTATAGTTCTAACTCTATTTCTAGATTCTTGGCAACGATTAATTATCGAAGACAATGATTAATTCTTAAACTTAATCAATCCTGAAACTCCAAGCTATACTTCTACAGTCCATAAGTCATACTCAATAACAACATAACCACTTATCTACCTTATATATCCCCAACAATTATATGTTTCTTACAAGCACGCCTAACTATCTGCTAAGAAAACCTGAGACTTGGTCTAATAAGTACTTATATCTAATACCTCTGTCATAGTCTAACTGTATTAATCCTAGTCCCTATCTTCAATAGTTCATTCGAGGTTTGATTCGTCCAATATAAAGTTGATGGACTAGTCTAACTTAATCTTACACATTTCCTAGATCATATTTCTCTCTGATATATAATCTTCCTAAGATAGTTTCTCATTATCCAAGAAATTTCTTCTTCCATCATATCATATTCCTGTCTTTTATATCTTCTACGTTAAAATTTCTCAACCTTTAGTACAATTTTCAAAGCTTATACCTAGTCATGATCATTATGTTTCATCAATTCGTTCATCTTGTCGGTTCCTCAAACTTTAATTGCTATCATTCCTTGAAACTTTTAAGTTATCTTCCTTCCAATTCAATCATAACGATCAGAGGATTTTTTTGTACCTTCCTTAGTCAACCTTTATGGTTTTATGATAATTCTCTGCAATACTCTATCTAACTCAAGTAGAGGGTGGCATAGTTGGCCTAATGGTCCTCATGTCTCCTCTTATAGTTAAACCATGCACTATTCTCTATTCCACATCCTATCTTAGAAGGGTGTCTTTATAGTCTACCCACCTTAGCTAATCATCTAGTCCTGTCAAGCATGTGTTACTATATCCTTTCAGGTAAACTTCCTAGCTCAACGTGATAATTTACATGATGTTGAATCACTAATTTGCAACTCAACAAATCATTCAACCAGAGAAAGTTTCCTAGAAAAATTTAAACCTCGATAGAAATATCATTCTTACCCTAACTGTCTATCTAGTAAAGACGTCTATCCAAACCTCTACATATTCCAAATAATAACCTATAAAATATTCCATATGTCTTAGTCACAATAAATAATAAGATAATGACGAAATGATCGTCAACACAAGTGTTCGTCCTTCCGAGAGAGGGAAAGACAAGAATTCATAAATAGGAATTCAGGAATGGTATGCTTGAGCACAAATACGAATTTTTAAGGATGATAGTAGAAGTCGAAGAAATTTCCAATAGCAGTAGTAGATTGAGATTCTAATATATCATCCTAACGCAGGCTCGTCCGGTACAGTAACGTAACCGAAACGATTTATCTCGACTTGCATGGGCTACCACTAAAACATGTCACGTCCCAGTTCTAAAATATATAGGAACTTGAGCGCGAGCATGCCAGCTAATACGATCTAGGGTAAGTTTCTAATTTAATGGAATTATCCCTGGATGTACTCCGCTGTAAAGGGTAACCAAGAGTAACTGATCATCTATATCTCAATCCACAGTAATGAAACGAATACCAAGAATGAACATAATATACTAAAGTTGGCCATCCAGTAATATACATGTTCGAGCAAGCTCGAGAAAAGAATAAGCTTGGTAATAATAGGCTACATAGCAGCATAAAACAAATAGAGGTAAAGATATAAACAGGAAAGAGTAAATGGAAATACCAAGAACATATATGTAAATATATACCTGAGACCTTGGTGCATCATGCAGCACCTGCCTAGCTACTCGTACTAACTGCTCAGCGAATACCTGGAGAGATCACCAGGTCCTCAGAGGGGCGTAACAAGCCATAGTATGAACTGAATAAAATGAACAACCTGAACAATAACATGGTCTAATACCCAGTCATCAATCACCAAACCATATCTTAGACCAATCCTGATCAAAGGATGGCATACCAGTCCATATTAAGATGCTATCCCCTGATACGGTCCGACATAGGTACATAAACTAACCAGTCTATGTGAATGCATGTTGAAGACAACCTTTGAGCGTATGGGTAGGTGAATAAGGGATTTGTATATAGTCGCGGGCTGATGTTGGATCATGAACCGTTGTAAACATACATCACTAGTATACCTCACGATCGTACCTAGCGCATAACTAGTGGCCGCTGTCGGACGTATCCCCTAGTGTATGTATGGCCTATAACCGGGTATCTACGCCCATAACCGGATATCCACTGAGGCTAGAATAATGTAACTGTCTGTCACATACGCCTACTGATTGTCTTTCCCATCCTAGAAAATGTATAAGTCGTATCCATGACTCAGACAATCTATATCTCAATGCGAGTCTCTAACCTAAACATCATCAAACTCTATATGTACCGACATACGAACCGCTCGTACCGATGGCCAGTCGAATGCGTAAGTTCATGCCAACACCATGACCCTCTTTCAAGGTGTCGTGTAATATCTCATATCAAGTCATAGAAGTTATTCGGAATAACTTCACCATTTCGGGCATGTCTACTAACTCTAAGTCACACACGCATGCACCCATAACATCGATGCCATCATCGATAAAACCCAAGTCATCCTTGGATACACACTACTAGTGCCACCAACTAACAATACAAGAATAGATATGAATAAACATTACAAGTATGGCAAGGTATCTTGCCTGGAGTGAAGCAGTGATCCAAAGGTGTCCTGCAGACAAATCGTCAAGTCCAAAAAAGGTAGCAACATAGGAGTCTCCATGAACGTCGCCGGATGCTGAAACAAACATCACCAACAATCCTAGAATAAGGAAAATAGCTAGAATAGACTACCCATAAGTCCAATTCTGGACACAGGGATAAAATGATAATTTTGGGTCAAAATGCGGTCCAATATTGGACCCACTTTGCACCGAAAAATGTGTCAAGATTGAAGTCATAAAAATCTAGCAAACTATATGTCTATGAGTCCAGAATGATGATACGAACCCAATGATATGTCCGGAAGTGAATTCCAATGAGTCGATCTCAAAATGGTTCGTCGACCCGGACATTGGAATCCGATTTGCACGAAAAAATGTATCGGAGTCCAAGTCCACAAAATCTTGCAAAGTATATGTAAACGAGTTCAGAATAACAATACGAACCCAAAGGTATATCCAGAATTGGATTCCGATGAGCATACCTTAAAATGATCTGTTGACTCGGACTGGGGAGGCCGTCTAGTATCGAAATGCGTGCCAGGACTCACGTCCTCCAAATCTAGCAAACTATATATAAATTCGTGCCAAAACAATGTCGCGAGTCTACTGATGGTGTCAGAATTAGAATCCGGAGTTCTGAGTTCAAAATTGGAATTTTACAAGTTGAAAATTATAAATTAGGACGGCCAACTTTGGCATCAAATTCAACCAATCAAACGAGCTCACAATCAAACGAAAACTAAGGGACAAGAAGTTGGTTATAACAGCTATGCACAGGAACTGGTAGCATGTCAAACGGAGATACGATGGCGGAGATACAAGCCTACAAAGTTTGCCCCATAAAACTGTCCAAAATAAACACAATTATTCGGGCAACTTGGTGGACGATTTTGACATATCAAATGAACGAATTAACGGCTGAAACTTTACGGGAGGTAGAGCTGTATACCGAGATAGCAACAGACGAAAGAGTTCGACGATCCAACAGTCGAATTGTCCACGAAATGTGCCCAAAGTTGCTGTCTCGAGAACGAATTCTGACATGGCGTTCCTTGCGCGCGTCGACGGGATTTCGAGCAAAACGTTGAAATCGCCTACGACGATCGCTGGAAAGGAGGGGGGACACACCGGGGACTCACTGGAGGGTACGCGTGTAACACAGGGTGGTCTACGATGAGTAGTGCCACGTTCGTGTGCTGTCATCGTGTGTGCGGTATCCCACAACGAGGGGGGAGCGGCCACGCAGGGAGATGCATAGTGCACTGTACGGTCGACCAGGAGAGCATCGACGGCCACACGCCGGCAGCAATGGCGGTCACTACTGCAGCGACGGAGGCCACGCGTGCTTGCAGCGACTGTTGTAGCACAGAGCGTGCGCGTACATGGAGTGCGATGCTGTGCGTAGCCGCGCTGGGCCATGGCACACTGGGCTCGCTGGGGCTCGCCGAAGAGGTAGCTACTATTGCCCTAGCCGGTGGTGGGAGCCACAACACCAGCAAAAAGTGGCAGCAGCTGCGGCTAAGGGCTGCGGCAGCTGCAGTAAATATGAAAAGAAATAGGAGGAAGGAGATGAAGAAGAATAGGAAGGAGGAGAGTTAGGGTTCACGTAGTTTTATGGTTGAGTGAGGAAGAAGAAGAAGAAGAAGAAGAAGAAGAAGAAGAAGAAGAAGAAGAAGAAGAAGAAGAAGAAGAAGGTGTTCGGCTGTTATGGGGAGAGTTGTATGTGTGCTTGGGGTGAGGTTGAGTGTTAGAAAGGGGAAGGTCCTGTCGGTCTAGGGGGGTTCATGTGTGTGTGTTTGGATAAAAAGGAGAGAGAGGTTGAGTGAGAGGGAGTGAGTTATACCGGAGAATCATTCCAAATGTGTTGTTGAAGTAGGATTGGCCAAGGGGTTGGGTGTGTCATAGGTGGCTTTCCCAAAGCCATCTCCTGGGCTTGGCCAAAAGGGGGTAATTTTGGATGTTGAGGATTGAGTGTGTTTAATAGGAATTATTCTCTAACCTTTATGGTTAATGATGTCCATTAGGCTTAGGAGTGATTTGGCTAGTGTGTTTGGTGTTATGTGGAAATAGGATGGTGTTGTGTGTGTTGGTATTCTTAAGATGAAGGACATGGAGCTTGGGTTGGGTCCAGTTGAGTCGGGTCGGGTCAAAATCGGGCTTGGTGCAATAAATGGCTTAATTTAGTCAATTATGATCACAGGCAAATAAGTATCATGCGGGGGCTCAATTGAATGGGACACAAGTGTTATATCTGTAGTAGGCTTAATATGTATCGTGTCCATATCTTGGGTCGACAAGTTTGGGTCGAAATGGTGTTCCCAATTCGAGTCGGAAATAAATGTGACTCTGTGGGGTGAATCAAGATTGGGTCTTGTGTCAGGAAAGTTGTGCGATAAAAATGAAGCACAAGATGGTGTGTCTGAGTGGGACACGAAGGTTATGGGTGTAGAGTGACTTGACTAGATCATACATGTGAAGTTGGTTTTGAGAAAACGACTAGTCTTGTGCTCCTAAATTAAAAGTCATGGCAATGTGCATATGATAATCATAAATAAATGTAGGAATCCATTAATAACTAGAAATTCATAACAAACGTATTTAAATCCTAATTAATCTTAATCCATGCTAATTAATTATTAATCCTCTAATTAAAATTTAGAGGGCTTACAGGTTGGATCGATATCGAGCCCCGAAATCAATTTGGAAGTTAGGTCAGGTTTTACGGTACATGATCAAATGGCCTAAATTGACCCAAAAGTTATTCGATACAAATTGTCACGACCCCCTCCCGATTATTCGGATACGAGTCGGACACGGCCAGCCTACGTTGGAAGACTCAACGTAGTAAGCTGTAAACATCAAAGGAAAACTCCAAGAATAACATGAAAGTAAACATCACAGCATTTAACCGTCCCAGAATGATCACCATAATCCACAAGTTATAATTCAATTTATACATGAAAGTACCAAAGACAAATCTGGTAACAAAAAATATAATACAACTATGAACTCTCAATATACAATATCTAGAAGTAAAACAAAACAAATCGAAACTGATAACCTCTAACTAAGTCATGGCTCCATCCTGCTCAGCAAAGATTCCGGGCTCTGGCCCATAGGGTGGACGATATCCTCAAGTACACCTGCAACATATCCAATCAGGAGCGGAGTAATATATAATTCTAGGTAATGAATAAGAACATCATGATATAAAAATGAGTACAGGAAGGTATGAACATATAAAGTACTGGAAAAGTGAAGAACATGAAATTACAGGAATGTAAATACAGGAAGTACAAAAAATAAAATACATGAAGTAAATCATGAACATGAAGTACAAGACATGACATGTACACAATATTTGAAATACAGCTAGCATATGTGACCGGCTGGGGTAAGCACATGAAATAGGTACGGCTTAGGGCCCGCGTGCACGGTGCGAGGCCTAAGCTATCAACCTAAATTTCTGATCATTGGGTTTGGTCACATAGCTAGTGTATTTCTCCTCTCCGACCACAAGTAAGTACAAGAACATGAAAGTACAAGAGCACATGATATCGTGTCACATCGTATCATCAAGAGAAGTACAAAAGATGAATGTAAATGCACAAGACCATAGAAAGTACTTGCCATGCTCCGGGTGATCAAAAGTGGGTAGTAGAGCTGTAAGTCCTCATGTTATTAGGTTCAATTTGATTAAGTTAACAGTTATTTAACTAAATATTTCTAACTAACAAAAATAGGTTACTAATTATATTCCTTAGTTTGACCCTTGCTAGCAATAGGCTTACATATACATAAACTAATTAATCACCTATCCTATAAAGGATTACTTTAGTTACACTTAAATTTAGAAAAGCATTTTTTTAGGGGTACACTATATATTAAGGCATTTGAAAGTTCATAACCATCATTACCAAACTGCTACAGTAGTTTAGTTATAAAACTAACCCAATCCCATTTATGAGAATAATTCAACTATTCCTTTACCAACTGACAATACAATATTACTAGAGTATTCAAAATACTCCAGTAAAAACCAATGGGTCATAACACCAACACTTATTAAAACCAAAGTTAGAATATAATGGCCAACACTTCCCCTTGCAGTCTGCTATTTAGATCTCAGATCAGTTATATTGCTAGGAAGAAAACAACTAGTCTCACTGCCCATCCTTTAAAGCATCCAATGGTAACATATTTTCTTACTGACAAACACATATACTACATTTTAAGCCACATGCTCTGCTTACTTACCAGTCCATGCCAACGTCCCAAACCCAGTTTACTAAACCTGATAGATTCTCAACAGTTAAGAAATAAGACCATGTTCCAGGTTCTTGCAACACAACATCTAGCCATCCTATTCGTGCCACAGCAATCCCCATTTCCAGCTATAGACTACCCAGTTAATTAAATCTCCAGAATTTCCAAATCAAATAACAAGTTCAAGAAATCATTCAAAATTAAATGTTCATTGTAACATTCAAAATAACATTCAAATTAAATGTCCAAATTATCATTTCAAAATCGATTGTCTAAAATAACTTCCAAAATCAAAAGAACTCAGTTGGCATTCAAGCAATGCTTGATTAATCTGACTCCAGTCTTCGTATAGGCTTCTCCCGTCCATATCCACGCCATCACCCATGGTCACGCACACAATAGCTAAATACGGACAGCTTTGGACACGTACACAGACTTGGACACGGTTGGCACTTGGACACGTACACACACAACCTGGACACAATATACGTATTCAAAACTGCAGCAAGACAATTATAACATCAAGAAGAGTAGAAAATTTACCTGTAGTGGATGTTTGATCTAGAGGAATGTAGATTCGAACAAGTGATGGAAGTTCAACCGATTGTATCCGATGGAATTCTTCGAACACAAACAAGATCTGAGAAAGAGTCCAATCAGAGTAGAGTCACGACCCCGAAGGTCGGACACGATCTCCCTATGTCCGATTCAATCATAGTAGTACATCTGAACCCTTCAGAGACAATTCCCCATACCTAGTGATCAGAACAGGAACCCGAGTCAAAATGAGTGATCGAAGTCAGGGATTTAAAGTAAATCAAGAACATGAAAATTCAATTCAAAGACATCAAAATCGAATCAAGAGTGGAAACAATCGTTCATTAATTTGATCAATCGATCTAATCAAGATCGATCGAATCACAAGACAGCCAAAGAAAAGAATACTAAAGAGGAACTCACCGGTTGCGCACTTCCTGACCGGAGGAGACTCGGACACGAGGAGGAGATCACCGTGTCGCCGAAGAAGGAGACTCGGTTGTCGGTCGTCGAGAACGATGAGACGCCACCATGATGTCATTGCTGGAGAAGAAGACGAAGCCTCAATCGCCGCCACGAACTCGACGCCAAGAGGTGGCGCTGCTGGCGACTTAGTCGTCGGAGGAGTGGATCCTCATCGTCGCCATCACCATCGCCATGTTGACTTCCTCAAAGAATTAGGGTTAGGGTTTGGGTCGAGGGAAAATTTGGGAAAGAAGAGCTCGAGCAGCTCTGCTCTGAAAAAAAGTGTAGGAAAAATATAGTTGGAGAGAGAGAGAGATTGAGAGAGGGACTCTTAAATACAATTAAGGAGTCATTTGATTCCCACAAGAAAGAAATAGTTTATTACAGAAAATCAATTTTATTACAATTTGGGTCCACAACTTAGTTAAGAGTTGTTAGAAATCTTGGAGAACACTCCAAGTTAGTTATTAAACCAATAATTAGTTAATAATTAACCATGCCAATTAATCAAAAAATTCTTGAAATAATAACCATGAGATTAAAATAAAACTTGAACATAATTATTCTTTTAAATTTATCATAACTATTCCAAAATTCCATAAAATTTGGAAAGCGGGGTTACAAATCTACCCCCTTAGAAAAATTTTGTCCTCGAAATTCTAAAGAGTACAGCGCGATACAGAAATGACACGAAGTTCAAAATTGGTTAGGAGCGAGTATGAATATGCTCGATGAGCAGGTACGAAATTCATAACAATTTGAAACGATTTAGCATGGCAAAGTACATAAAATGGCATGATTGAAAATGATTAAAAAATGGTCAGGCACGAAGTGAAACGAAGTTTAATTAAGACTATGTACAATAATTTCATACAGGGAGTTGAAATAACACGATCTAACAATAATCAAGAATTAAACAGGCACGCGGTGGCATGAAGTTTTAATTATGACTTAGAGGAGTAAAATCATGATGGCACGGTCTTCAAAGTACGGTCAGAATTAAAAGTGAAAGTCACGGTTAGATAGGCATGATTAAGAGTGAAATTTAGACAAATACGATTAAAATATAGATACGATGTAAAATCCAGTGAAACAGAATCGGGATCTAGTAATGTGTACTTGAGAAAATCAAATGATCCAACGATAAAATGCAAGAAAAAAAATTGCAAGAATTGATTGAGAAAACGTATGGAACTACCCAGGAGGTATTATTACCAGATCAAGGTGAAAGTGCAAGGATTTGTTATTCACAAAAAATTGATAACCATATGGAAAGGGACATAGTCTCTATGGTATCCGAGAACATATAGACATTTAAAGTCACTTTACTTAGAATCCCTGACTCACAGTGTATATCTGGCTGCAGTAAACTTTTGTCTCCGTGACTCAAATAACCGAATATCTATCAACTTTATCCATCTTCCAACAATTATCAACGAAGCAACAAAAAGACTAAGATATGAAAAATTTAGAACAAAATCTCAATAATACTCGAGAACCTATGCATGTCTGAAATCGCTTCAACTTAGAGTTTATGCCTCACCAGTGCGCTGCTGGCTGCAGTGAACCCTCAGTTTTTGTAATCCAGATAATGGCTGCAGCGCACAACTGCCACGCCCCAGTAGGTCATCGGATAGTCTCTCAACCTTATCCATAGGAATTACAATAGAGTTTCAAGGGATTCAAAATAAGTTCCTATAGTCCAAGTCACGATAAAAGTGGTGTTATCTGTCTTTTAGAAAACAAGAGGGTTTTACTAGGTACTAAGAAGCAATAAAGAATCCAACAAGGAGTAGTGGTTACTAAAAGGGACAAACGAGGAGATTTCAAATCTCGAACAGGGAACGAAGTTTCGAATAGTAACCGGAATCTCAAATAAAATCTGGAATGGCAACAAGATTTCGTATATGGACCGTTATCCCGAAGGGTTAACAGAGTCTCGAAGGGTGAATAGAAGCAAGGTATCAGATAAAAGACAGTCTCAAAATAAGAAATAAAATCTCGTATCAAAAACAAAGTTTTAACAAAATTTTGAACAAAAAATGAAATCTCCAATAAGATACAAAGTCTCGAATTAGAATTCAAATATCAACAAAGTCACGAACAAAAAATAAAATTTGAATAGAAACCTCAAACAGAAGGTAAGGTTATGAATAGTGATTAGAAAATAGGGTATCAATTGGCGAACAGGAGACAGGCATCAAAGCAAAATTTCAAATAGGAAACGAGATCAAACAAGGTCGTGAACAGAAACAAATTCTTGAATAGGAACAAGTCACAAATAGAAAACAAAATCTCATATAGGACGAGTCAAAATCTCAAAATAGAAAACGAAGTCTCGAATAGAAACAAAAAATAGGCAAATTCTCGAAATAAGAGACAGAATCTCAAAATTTCGAATAAGAATCAAAGTCATGAATAGAAACCAAATTTCAACAAAGTCCCTTAATAGAAAACTGAACTTTGAGTAGGAAAACAAATTCACTTAACAAAGTTCTGAATGGGGCCGAGATTTCAAAGTAGGAAGTGAAATCCCGAAATAAGATCTCGAAAAGCAACAAGGTTTTAGATAAGAAAATTTTGAGATAAAACAAAATCTTGAAATGGAACAAAATTATGAATAGTGAATAGAGAACATATTATCGAATAGTGGATCCAAAACAGGTATTGAATATAAGACAAAATCTTGCAGAGAAACAGAGTCTTGAATGGGTGACAAGATCTAGAAATAGAAAACAATATCTCGAAATATATCTCGAATAACAATCCAAAGTTTTAGAATAGAAAAGAAGGTCTAACAATTCTTGAATAGAAAATAATGAAGTTTTAGGTGCTAAGAGAAAAATCCAAGGAAATTGGATTGCGAATCACGATCCACTGCCTTCTCCAACCGTGCAGGAAAATCTTCTGTCTGTAGTCCGTCTTCAGTATTCCTCTGGGACTGGAATCTTCTCAACATCTTCCGCTATCCTGACATAGGCTGGTCCCTGCGGTAGTGCTCCATGCGAATGCTAAATTTGAAGGGGCGGGTCCCCTTATTGCAGTCCTGGTGCTCCTCATGCTCGTCCTTGGAAAGTATGGTTAGCGGCCTCCGGGTAATCCTGGACCTGGTGAGCAGGCGATCCGCAGAACAAGCATAGCATCAGTCGCTTGCGGCACTCAACGTGGTGGTGTCCTGAGCAGCGGCAGAAATTATAAATAACTGTCGTCCGGATCTGAGTCTGAACCTCCTGCTGGGACTGATGTGCAGGGACTCTGGCTGGGATATACGACTGCTGACATGCTAACTACTGAGGTCCTGATGCTCCTCAACCATTATGATCTGCGGCCTACTGGCAATCCATCGTTCGGTGAGTAGAAGATCCGAAGTATAAACAGAGTCTGAGTCTCTTGCGGCACTTATCAACATGATGTCCCGCCCTCTTGCAGAATGCACAAGGAAAGTGGGTCCGAATCTGTCTCGGACAATGCGACTGATGGTGCGACTGAAGAGGCGTTGTCTGAGTGTTGTGACGCTTTACAGGTCCAAAGTAGTTGTTATCTCCGTCATAAGTCTTCATGTCTCTCTTGGCTTCAGCTCTCCGTCTTGTTCTATTGTCCGTACTATGTTCTGGATCTCCTGGCTGGTGGCTCCAATATTCAGAGGAGTCGGATCCTCAAAGACTTGGGCAATCTCCATAAGTGGCGGCTTCAGGTTCTCGATCTGCTCTTAGGTACAAGGAATGTGCTTGGTGTCGAGGAAGTCTAAAGATCCAAGAGTCTAGAAATCGAAAGTCTTCCCTGGCCTGGAAAGCACATCTTCAAGTCTGGCTTGAAAAGGACGACCTGCTCCCTTTGGTTGTCAAGGAATTCCTGGAACATCTTCATCAACTACGTACTACCAATGGTGATAGTAGGGACGACCGGAGGTGATGGAAGCTCGGAAGTCTCAAGTTCAGGAGGATTGATAATCTTGGCGTTACATGTCTGATCCATCTGAAAAATAGAAAACTGTTAAAATAGCCTAACTTAGATATTAAACAAACCTAGTAATTAATATGTATAACCAGACTTAGCAATAACCATAACCATTTTCCGCAATCCTATGTTGTGATGAGTTTTCCTTAGTCAAACAGGTTCCCCAATAGCACTCTATAGCCTAAGTGTCATTAGGACAGACCTGCATAGGCCACCACTAAAAATATATCACACCTAGCCTACGTTGGAAGACTCAACATAGTAAGATGTAAACATCAAAAGAAAACTCCAAGAATAACATGAAAGTAAACATCACATCATCTAACCGTTCCAGAATGATCACCATAATCCACAAGTCATAATTTAATTTATACATAAAAGTACCAAAGACAAATTCGGTAACAAGAAATGTAATACAACTATAAACTCTCAATATACAGTATCTAGAAGTAAAACTAAACAAATCTAAACTGATAACCTCTAACTAAGTCATGGCTCCATCCTGCTTAGCTAAGATTCCGGGCTCTGGCCCATAGGGTGGACGATATCCTCAAGTACACCTGCAACATATCTAGTCAGGAGCAGAGCAAAGTGCAATTCTAGGTAATGAACAAGAACATCATGATATGAAAAATGAGTACAGGAAGGTATGAACATATAAAGTACTAGAAAATGAAAGTATAGGAATGTAAATACAGGAAGTACAGAAAATAAAATACATGAAGTAAATCATGAACATAAAGTACAAGACCTGACATGTGCACAATATTTGAAATACAGCTAGCATATGTAACCATCTGGGGTAAGCACAGGAATAAGCACATAAAATGGGTACGGATTAGGGCCCGTGTGCACGGTACGAGGCCTAAGCTATCAACCTGAATTTTTGATCCTTGGGTTTGGTTACATAGCTAGTGTATTTCCCCTTCCCGGCCACAAGTAAGTAGAAGAACATGAAAGTACAAGAGCACATGATATCGGGTCACATCGTGTCATCAAGAGAAGTACAAGAGATGAATGTAAATGCATAAGACCATAGAAAGTACTTGCCTTGCTCCAGGTGATCAAAAGTGGATAGTAGAGATGTAAGTCCTCCTGTTATTAGGTACAATTTGATTAAGTTAACAGTCATTTAACTAAATATTTCTAACTAACAAAAATAGGTTACTAATTATATTCCTTAGTTTGACCCTTGCTAGCAATAGGCTTACCTATACATAAACTAATTAATCACCTATCCTATAAAGGATTACTTTAGTTACACTTAAATTTAGAAAAGCATTTTTTAGGGGTACACTATATATTAATGCATTTGAAAGTTCATAACCATCATTACCAAACTGCTACAGTAGTTTAGTTATAAAACTAACCCAATCCCAATCATGAGAATAATTCAACTATTCCTTTACCAACTGACAATACAATATTACTAGAGTATTCAAAATACTCCAGTAAAAACTAATGGGTCATAACACCAACACTTATTAAAACCAAAGTTAGAATATAATGGCCAACACTTCTCCTTGCAGTCTGCTATTTAGAGCTCAGATCAGTTATATTGCTAGGAAAAAAACAACTAGTCTCACTGCCCATCCTTTAAAGCATCCAATGGTAACATATTTTCTTACCGACAAACACATATACTATATTTTAAGCCACCTGCTCTGCTTACTTACCAGTCCATGCCAACATCCCAAACCCAGTTTACTAAACATGATAGATTCTCAACAGTTAAGAAATAAGGCCATGTTCCAGGTTCTTGCAACACAACATCTAGCCATCCCATTCGCGCCACAGCAATCCCTATTTCCAGCTATAGACTACCCAGTTTATTAAATCTCCAGAATTTCCAAATCAAATAACAAGTTCAAAAAATCATTCAAAATTAAATGTTCATTGTAACATTCAAAATAACATTCAAATTAAATGTCCAAATTATCATTTCAAAATCGATTGTCTAAAATAACTTCCAAAATCAAAAGAACTCAGTTGGCATTCAAGCAATGCTTGATTAAGCTGACTCCAGTCTTCGTACAGGCTTCTTCCGTCCATATCCACGCCATCACCCATGGTCACGCACACTAGCTAAACACGGACAGCTTTGGACACGTACACAGACTTGGACACGGTTGGCACTTGGACACGTACACACACATCCTGGACACACTATACGTATTCAAAACTGCAGCAAGACAATTATAACATCAAGAAAAGTAGAAAATTTACCTGCAGTGGATGTTTGATCTAGAGGAATGTAGATTCGAACAAGTGATGGAAGTTCAACCGATTGTATCCGATGCAATTCCTCGGACACAAACAAGATCTGAGAAAGAGTCCAATCAAAGTAGAGACATGACCCCGAAGGTCGAACACGATCTCCCTATGTCCGGTTCAATCACAGTAGTAAATCTGAACCCTTCAGAGATAATTCCTCATATACCTAGTGTTCAGAACAGGAACCCGAGTCAAAACGAGTGATCGAAGTCACGAATTTAAAGTAAATCAAGATCATGAAAATTCAACTCAAAGACATCAAAATCGAATCAAGAGTGGAAACAATCGTTCATCAATTTGATCAATCGATCTAATCAAGATCGATCGAATCACAAGACAGCCAATGAAAAGAATACTAAGGAGGAACTCACCGGTTGCGCACTTCCTGACCGGAGGAGACTCGGACACGCAGAGGAGATCACAGTGTCGCCGGAGAAGGAGACTCGGTTGTCGGTCGCCGAGAACGATAAGACGCCGCCGTGATGTCATTGCTGGAGAAGAAGACAAAGCCTCAATCGCCGTCGCAAACTTGACACCGAGAGGTGGCACTGCTGGTGACTTAGTCGTCGGAGGAGTGGATCCTCATCGTCACCATCGCCATCTCCATGTCGACTTCCTCGAAGAATTAGGGTTAGGGTTTGGGTCGAGGGAAAATTTGGGAAAGAAGGGCTCGAGCAGCTCTGCTCTGGAAAAAGTATGAGAAAAATGTAGTTGGAGAGAGAGATTGAGAGAGGGACTCTAAAATACAATTAAGGTGTCATTTGATTCCCACAAAAAAGAAATAGTTTATTACAGGAAATCAGTTTTATTACAATTTGGGTCCACAACTTAGTTAAGGGTTGTTAGAAATCTTGGAGAACACTCCAAGTTAGTTATTAAACCAATAATTAGTTAATAATTAACCATGCCAATTAATCTAAAAATTCTTGAAATAATAACCATGAGATTAAAATAAAACTTGAACATAACTATTCTTTTAAAATTATCATAACTATTCCAAAATTCCATAAAATTGGGAAAGCGGAGTTACACAAATAGAGTACAAGAGAACAAGTTTAAGTGGGACATGATATATCAACATGAAGATAAACTCGTCTAGATCAAAACTCATGAAGAACGTTTTGAGAGATTGACATCTCTGGCGCTCAAAAATCAAAGTCACGAAAAAGTATATTTAATGATCAAAAATAACTATAATACAATATTTATTAAAATTAAGTCCTTTAAGAAAATTTAAAATAATCCCTAAAATCCAGGGGGCTTACACAGGCTCCCCGTACAAGAAGGATGGTGACCGAAGTCGAGTCGACTGGAACGGCGGTTGGATATGGGCATCGTAGGGTTGCTAGTGTGGAACCCCAATGGGAACTTGTCAAGCTCGATATGGAGGGGATAGTGGCGACGGCTAGGGTTTAGATCGTGGAGTTTTGGAGAACAGGGCAGATATATAGGGAGAAAGCGGGAGAGAGAACGCTGGACTCGTCTGAAGGAGGTAAGAGCGTGTATGGCCGCGTCTGCAGATGTCAGTATGGGTCGCAGGTGCCAGCTCTCGCGTGCTTGGCAGAAAGAAGAAGTTAAACAATAAAAAATTTGAATTAGCGGGTCGGGTGGCATTCTCGGGTTCGAGTTGTATTTGCCCGCCCAATGCATCTACACTGCAGTTGTTTAAGTTGCGAGTTCGGGTCGCGGGTTCGGCGCTGCCCGACCCGAACCCACTTTACCTAAGGCTAAGGTGGGCTCTGTTTATTGGGCAGGAGATTAGGCTAGGCTTTTAGGGGTTTGCTTGGGTTTTAAGGAAGGGAAATAGAGAATAATCATTTAACATTTGGGTTTGGGTTTCGCCCCCTTTATTTAACTATATAATTGTTGGTTATAGATATTACCATATTGCTATCTAATTCTACAACTCCACTTATAATATTTATAATATTGCTAATAATTAAGTAAGTAATTAAATTAAAAAAAATACGAGTTAATCTAAATAATATTCTAGCCTATTGACAAGCACCTATACATATGTATATATTCCTTAAATTTACTCATATATTTATCAATACTAGTGGGAAAATAGTTTAGGCTATGGCTACAGGTAATTAAATTCCTAAGTTTTGTTTGGCAACAGGTCATAAATATATAGGCATTTGGATTCTAAACTTAATAATATATCAAATTGTTGGTGTTTGGCCATTAAGACTAGAAAGATAGTCCCACATTGCCTAGGCAAATGGTCAGTATCTCTATATATAAGCTTTGCTTGTATGGAGAGATGCACATGAGGTGTGGAGAGACACATGGGTTCCATATGGGGGTATTTTTCTAGTGGAAAAAAGGCTAACTCCACAAAAAAAAGCATTTATGCCCACATAGTGCGCTTAAGTTGCGTTCGTTGCGCCCGTTCCTGCGGCCGGATCATGCGGCCATCGCATGCCCGTTCGTTGCACCCGTTCATGCAGCCGATCGCGTGCCTGTTCGCGCAGCCAGATCGTACGGTCAGATGGTGCGGTCAAATGGCACAGCCAGTTAGCGCGGCCTGTTCGCAAGGCCAGTTCGCACGGCCTGTTAGCATGGATAGTTTGCGTGCAGTGCGCGCTGTACGCGGGTGCGCAAGTGCGTGTGGGTACAGTTGGCGTGCGGGTGCATGAGTGCGCGCATACGCAGTTGGCACAAATTGCTGTAGCGTACACGTCGTGTCTGTTCACGATCTGAACAGTTACGAAATGGTTCCTTCTTTCACAGACATGTATTAACACGTCCCAAATATTTTGGATACTGGGTGGTTACTGGACTGACACCATATAAGTTTCTTTCTTCTCTCTCATTCTATCAGTTCATTCCACAAGTTCCTTACGAAATCCAAAGAGTAGAGAAGAGAGAAACAAAGAGGCGCACGTGCAACTCTGTCCATCTGAGGAGTCAGAACAAGGAGTCAGAAGAGTATTCGACAGAGTGTTGCAAAAGTTTATCTTTAAACTTGCTGGTTCCTGGAAGCTATTCGTGTGGGACGAATCTAGCTTTGAGCTCCGGTGATCAGTCAGCCCAACAGGACTTTTTCTTTTTTTTGTTCATGTTTTCTGATCTAATCAGAAACTCTCTGTGGATATTCGTCGTTGCTGCTACGAAATTAACATATGCCTTCTTCGAAGTGTTACAGTTGATTTCGTATCTCGAAATCCTCCAGGATCTCTTTTGTGCACCTTCCTCGAAGTGTTGCCAAAACTCTATTTTTCATCTTAAAATTACACCCCGAAAATAACAATCTCAAAGCTAGATTTACAAGATGGAAAATTCTCGTACTGCACTCATCGATTCCAACTTTAACAAGTTAGAGAAATTAGCACTACCAAGTCTAGAAGATGAAGGTTAGCCTCAATCTTCAACTCGTGGACGTCTATCACGTATTATCTGAGGATGAACCAAAGGTTCCAGAAAAATGTGACTGCAGCCGCAATTGCTGCTGCTAATGACAAGTTGTCCAAGTGGAAGAGGGAAAATAGCCTCTATAGCCTTCTGATCCTCAATGTTAATGAGGACTCTCTGGAAAAATCTTACTCAAAGAATTCCAATACCAGAGAGATATGGAAGTCTCTGGAGAAATTGTATGAAGATGACAAGAACAGGAGCAAGATATTCATCGTTGAAAAATATCACAAATGGCTCTTTGAAGACGAGAAGACGATGCTGCCTCAGGTGAAGGAATTCCTAAAGTTGCGTCAAAAATTGAAATATGAGGAGATGCGCCTCAATGATAAGTTCGTTGTTGGAGGGATCGTCTCCAAGACTCCCGCTGGATGGAGCAAATTCTATACGAATATTGTCACGTAAATTCTATACGAATATACATAGGAAGAAACTGAAGATCAGTCTGGAAGATCTCCTGCAAGAAATCTATGTTGAAGACCAGATGAGAGATCAACTGAAGATTGACACTCTGTCCAAGCAGATGGCTAAGGCCAACTTGGTCCATACCAAGGAATCCAAGGGAAATCAGGTGGCTTCCCACAACAACAAGAAGGACCTTACTAATCTGAAAGTGAAGGGATCTTCTTTCAAGCACCAAAAGCCAAAGTCCAATATTACTTGCTTTAACTATGGCAAGAAGGGCTACTACAAGAGTGAATGCAGATCCAAGCCCAAGCAGTCAGAGGAAGGTAAGCCTAGTAAGGTCTTCATGGTTACTGACGTAATTGCTATGATTGCTCAGGTCACCACGTACATACCAACCTCTAAAAATGTTATGGTGGTGAACCAGGCACAAGCTGAAGTACAAAGGATCAGGACGGTAGTATTGAGGCAGATTTCAGGGAAGTCTCTGACGCTTCAAGGAGTGAAGCATGTACCTACTATTGCAAAGAACCTGATCTCTGGAGGCCTACTCTGTAACGCGGGCCTAAGGATGGACATGAATGCTGGCTAGATGGTGATGTCCATAAAAGGAACCTACTTCAGAAAAGCCTTTTATATCGAAGGGATGTTTAAACTTCAGCTTTTAAATCAGTCAAATGATATTAATGCAATCACTCATTCTGATTTTACTCTTAAGTTGTGGCATAATAGACTAGGACATTTCATTGTAAAAGAATAAACAAAATATCTAGTATATGACTTATTTCCAAATGTGGGGGTAAGGTAGAGAAATATGAAGCGTGTGCTAAGACGAAGATCACAAGAAAACCCTTTCATCGGGTTAATCGAAGTACAGATCTTCTGGAGTTGGTATACTCTGATATTTGTGACTTCAAACAATTCTCTATAAAAGTTGAAATAAAGTATTTTATAACCTTTATCGATGACTTCTCAAAATACGCGCTCGTCTACTTGCTGAAGACTAAAGACGAAGCGTTCGAGAAGTTCAAAGAGTTCAAAGCCGAAGCTGAACGACAAACTGGATAACAACTCAAGAGATTAAGAAGTGATCGAGGCGGAGAGTATCAGTTTCATGAATTCCCATCGCTCTGCAAAGAATATTGAATTATCAACGAGACTACTGCTCCGTATTCTCCTCAATATAACGTAGCAGAAAGGAAGAACAGAACGTTGACAGAAATGATGAATTCAATGCTGTTGACCACGGGTCTTCAAAAATACTATTGGGGAGAAGCTGCATTGACAGCCACTTTTATTCTGAATAGAGTGTCGTATGCAACTTCTGACATCACTTCTCATAAACTTTGGTTCAAAGTCAGACCTAACTTGAATATCATTCGAGTATGGAGGTGTCTGGCATATGTAAAGCTCCCAGATCTGAAGATTCAGAAGCTCGAAAAAAGAACTACGAAGAAGATCTTCTTAGGATATGCCGAGAAGAATGATACTTAGATATTTCTTGATATAGAATCAAATCATATCATTGAATCTCGTGACGTAGAATACTTTGAAGATAAATTTGCAAGGCACAAGCACATTGTTCTTATGGATATTCCGGAGAATAATGAGGTTGCGTAGGAAATTAAAGTTTCCAATGAGAACGTAGTCCAAGAAGAAGTTGTTGTTGCAGAAACAACTATTGAAACATAACTCGCAGAACCCGTGTCTAAGCGATTGAGAAGACCGAAAAACTTCGGAGATGGCTTTGTCACCTATCATGTGGAAGCAGATCCGCTTACCTATAGTAAGGCGATGAAGACCAGAGACGCTATTTTCTGGAAGGAGGCGATCGACAATAAAATTAATTCAATCACCTCTAATAACACTTGGGTATTAGTTGATCTTCCTGAAGGAGCAAAACCCATAGGATACAAATGGATCTTCAAGAAGAATATTAAAGCAGATGGAACTATTGACAAGTTCAAGTCTAGGCTAGTAGCCAAGGAGTTCTCTCAGAAGTAGGAGATCGACTACTTCAACACGTATGCTCCCGTAGCCTGAATGACCACCATCAGAATGTTAATTGCTCTCGCAGCAAAACATAAGTTGGTGATACATCAGATGGATGTAAAGACAACATTCCTGAATGGCGAGCTAACCGAAGAGATTTACGTACAACAGCCAAAAGTATTTATCGTCAAGGCTCTTGAAGACAAAGTCTGCAAGTTTGTGAAATCCTTGTACGATTTGAAACAAGCTTCCAAAATATGG
This sequence comes from Iris pallida, assembly GCA_029216955.1. Classification (NCBI taxonomy): domain Eukaryota; kingdom Viridiplantae; phylum Streptophyta; class Magnoliopsida; order Asparagales; family Iridaceae; genus Iris; species Iris pallida. Next base: position 5,770,315 of record JANAVB010029819.1, on the reverse strand, counting down.
CATGAGAAGTTTGACAAGGTCATAAGGTCAAATGGATACAGAGTCAGCGAAATGGACAAGTTGTTTATACGAAGTTCGTTGATGGAAGAGGTGTAATTATTTGTCTCTACGTGGACGATATGCTGATCCTAGTTACGGATATGGGCTGTGTCACAGCGACAAAGAAGTCCATCTTGACCAAGTTCAGTATGAAGGACTTGGGGGAAACTGATGTGATCTTAAGCATCAAGCTCATCCGGACGGACACTAGACTGGCGTTATCACAGTCTCATTATATTGAAAAGATGATCACATGCAACGGGTATCAGGATCTTCCAGTGATCGATATGCCTTACATATGTGACCTGAAATCGAAGCTGAATTTGAGGGAAAGCGTCAGGCAGCTGGAGTATGCAAGCGTCATCGGCAGTTTGATGTACGCTACTACTGCCATTAGGCCTGATATAGCTTTCACCGTAGGAATGCTGAGTCGATTCACGAGTAACCCAGGCGTTGAGCACTAGAAAGCTGTGAAACGGATAATGAGATATCTCAAGAAGACACACATATGCACTACACTATAGCGGCAATCCGTCAGTAGTAGAAGGCTTCAGTGATACGAGCTAGTGCTCAGAGGTGGAGAGCGAAGGATTCACAGGTAGATTCATTTTCTCCATGGGTGGAGCTTCAATATCGTAGAAGTCAAAGAAACAGACTATGATCTCTCGTTCCTTCATGGAATCTGAGTTCTTTGCACTTGATTTCACAGCAAAAAAAGTATAATGGCTTCAGGAGCTCATGTATGATCTTCCATTGGTTGGAGCATAAATACCAGCAATACCTATATACTGCGACAACCAGATGACTGCTGCGATGGCATCAAATAACCTTGTCAACGTAAAGAAAAGAATTGTGCGACTAAAGCACAGAGCAGTGCACGATCTCATTAAGAGAGGTGTCATTGCAGTGATTGATGTTCGGAGTCATAAGAACCTGGCGGATTCGTTCACAAAGGGCCTCAAGCACTAGCTGGTCGAAGATACAACAAATAAAATGGGCTTGAAGATATTCTGATATTGTGTTATTGTAATCCTACCATAAATTTTTATGCAATTAATTTAAAGAGAAATCTACTAGGCAACTAGATTTTGGTTCAATAGAGGACCACTAACTAGGAAAAATCAAGAACAGTAGGTACATATCCTCTGGGACATGGAAGGGATATAGACCCACAACTACTGTTGTCTACTATATGTTCTCTTCGAAGAACAGATCCTGTGGAGAGGATGGCTTAAACGCCTTAATGAGTTCTCAGGTAGAGTGAATGTCTGTTGTGCTTTACAGGAAGCACGGTAGTACAGTACTACAAGGAGTGTTACAACTCCATGCTACAGTGGGGTGACTCCACCATGAGGTTTCCAGGTAGGGGTAATACATCGGCTTTGCAAGCCAAGTCATAGCTGATGGAACTGGGGATTCCCAGGACCCTTACTTTGGTGTGCGTATTGATCGATAGAAAGTTAAACAGATTTAATACGTGTTCTAACCCTTCATAGGCGGAAACTAGGGTTCACGAATTATACCTACGGCAGAAAGAAGACAAGTAATTCCTGGCAATCTCGAGCGGACGACCCCAAGATCTTCTGCACGTATTCCTTCCTCGAGTTGGACGTCGTGTGGGCGACGATCTCCCAACCTTTTCTTCTCCTTGGCAGCCATCTCTTTCTCTCCATACGTGAATCACGAATTTAGAGAAAACTTTAGATTTTTTATCAGTAATATGACGGCCAGAGAATAGAGGATATATATAGGCTACGGTAGGGACCATGAGGAGAAATTAGGGTTAGGCCTCCTAACGGATCTGGATATCCCGTGTTCAGCCCGAACACACAATCCAGGCCCATTAACAATAGCTTGGTCCACTAATGAGCTATTGTTGCACTACCTCCCTAATCCCAAATTATGTTGTGGGCTTCTTTTATTATATGCTTGTTTGGCTCCACATGTTAAGATATCGTATGTCCGTCGATCAAATTAAGTTACTGACAACTATATTGATTCGACATCTTTTATTCTTAAGTAGTACCGCTCAACTTTATTTGTCATGTCGGATATAATCTACCTGCAGGATTTACATGACAATCTTTATGAGCTTCTTAAGGGGACATCATCAATCCGATGTATCGGGACATGGATTCTATTTATAATCAACAGCCCATCATACATACAATATTATTACCCAATTCATAGAGGTTGTTGATCCATAATAAATCGCACTCTTTTATGAGTCAAAGTAATGCACACTGCATATACATGTCTGTTATTATATCTGGATTAAGAGCACAAGCATCCATAATAACAGAGGTGTTTGTTCTCTTATGTAGTCAGTACAAAGAGAACAACCTCAAGTGTTCCTATTCAATACACACAAAGTGTACTAGTGTAAACCTATAGTCAAGGTAGACTAATACCAGATTACACTACAACCTTTCCAATAGATTGTCCAAGTCCATCTAGGTTGTGAACTATTTATATACTACATAGGGAACTGATAATATGATCTTCTGTGTGACACCACACACCATATTATCTACAATATAGAATATCAGACATTTGTATTAACACTTGCAACAAATACAATATGCAAACATTTGCCCATATAATTTTTATTCAAAATTTAAGGAAATAAGGTTACTACAAAAGTGATGCAAATTGTTAGGGTTATATACTAAAAATAGCGACGTAGCACCACATATAGGCAGGTAGCCTAATATTGTATGATGAAATTAAAGAGTTGCAGGCAGCACTACAAAGGGGACGATATCCTCATGTTACAGTAGCATGACACCACGATGAGGTTCCCAGGTAGGGGTAAAGCCTCGGCTACGCAAGCCATGTCATTGTAGCGTAACACTGCAAGGAAGCGCAAGGCTTCATGCTGGGTAGTTTGGCACCACAGAGAGGCTTGTGACCTCATGCTATAGTGGTATAACACTACCATGAGGTTCCTGGATAGGGGTAATGCCTCGGTTTTAAACCATGTCATAGCGATGTAACACCGTAAGGAGGTGCAAGACTTTATGCCATGTCTCTTTAATAAAGAACTCACCTAGAGTGTATGAACAGAGATAGCAGGCCGTCTCTTGAGAGTAAACTTGTAGACGACCAAAATACATACACCAAAACCAGGCTGACACAGGGCCTTTAGTGTGCAGCCAGAAGCACATGTAACTACATTGTGTGAGTGGAAAGAATTGCAGCTATGGTGCAGAATTCAAGGCTTAGTCTATTCTTGTATCATACTGTTGTTTGACCCATACGGGAAGATTCAAGTCGTCAGAGATATCTATCCTAATGCATGATGAACAGTCACTGTGGGGAACACTCAACCCATATATATAGAGATATGTGGGAGATTGTTGGTGTTTGGCCTTTAAGACTAGAAAGATAGTCCCACATTGCCTAGGCCAAATGGTTAGTATCTCAATATATAAGCTTTGCTTGTATGGAGAGATGCACATGAGATGTGGAGAGGCACATAGGTCCATATGGGGGTGTTTTTCTAGTGGAAAGAAGGCTAACTCTACAAAGAAAGCATTTATGCTTTTTGTCATGCTCTTGGAATTAATTCTTTAGGAGCTAAGTCCCGTAGGGGCTTAGCGACTCGGACTCGGGCTCATGAGATATAATGTGGCATTTTGTTGGCACACTTTACACTTAGCACTCAGCATCGTCACTAGGCGCATAGTGCGCTGAAGTTGTTCGTTGTACGAGCCTCTGCGTAGTCGATCGTGCGCCTGTTCGCGCAGCCAGATCATGCGGTCAGATGGAGCGGCCAGATGGCGCGGTCAGATGGCACGGCCAGTTAGCGTGGCCCGTTAGTGATTACCGGTTCGCACGACCTGTTAGCACGGACAGTTTGCGCGTAATACGTGCAGCGCGAGCTGTACGCGTTGTCTGCGGGTGTGCGAGTGCGCACAGGTGCAATTGGTGCACGAGTGCTCGTATACGCAGTTGGCGCAAATTGTTGTAGTGCGCACGTCGTGTCTGTTCATGATCTGAACTGTTACGAAACGGTTCCTCCTTTCAGGACATGTATTAACACGTCCCGAACATTTTGGATATTGGACGGTTACTGGACTGACATTATATAAGTTTCTCTCATTCTATTAGTTCATTCCACAAATTCCTTACGAAATCCAGAGAGCAGAGAAGAGAGAAACAAAGAGGCGCACGCACAACTCTCTCCATCCGAGGAGTCAGAACGAGGAGTCAGAAGAGTATTCGACAGAGTTTCCAAAAGTTCATCTTTGAACCTGCTGGTTCCTGGAAGCTATTCATGTGGGACGAATCTAGCTTTGAGCTCCGGTGATCAGTCACCCCAGCAGGACTTTTTTTTTTGTTCATCTTTTCTGATCTAATCAGAAACTCTCTGTGGATATTCGTCGCTGCTGCTACGAAATTAACTTATGCCTTCTTCGAAGTGTTACAGTTGATTTCGTATCTCAAAATCCTCTGGGATCTCTTTTGTGCACTTTACTCGAAGTGTTGTCAAAACTATGTTTTTCATTTTAAAGTCACACCCCGAAAATAACACAAAGTGTGAATACTAGTTAAATAATTTAAATAAAAAAAAGAGGGGGGTTTACACCGAGTACCCAGGAGATCCAACATATTGTCATCTCGATCTGTTTGACCACATAACCAAACTGACACGTTCATCTACACCACCATTGTGTGCCAACCACAACGCCTAGTTGCATATGCTTCTAACTCCACCTTGAGAAGAGAGCCTGTATATCTATGTATACGTATGAACGTTCAGCACCATCTGTCTTGAACCAATTGGAGCAGCCCAAACCAACCCCGTAACCTTGGGCTCTGATACCGCTTGTTGGAAATGCGATGTGACCCGAACCAGAGTTGGTCCATGAGGTGCGATATTGAATTGGGCTCATATCCTTAAAAAAGAATTCTCATGTAAGGCTCGAACCAATTTCAATTATCTGCACCTCATGACCCATCTCCTACCCGATGTGGGACTAGATTACCAACTCCATTGTCATCCCATTTTGAGCGCTCCACCGAAAACGAGTTACAATCCAACATAAGGTAATAGTAAATGTATTTGCGATAAATATCTGTCAAAGACGTGGGAGACTCGAGAGTTATATTTTTTTTTTTTTAGATGTCCAATGTTACTACGTACGGGACTTTGTGCACGCTGCATTGCATGTATTTTGGGGACATTGTCCCAACTCCCACCATTTTTATAAATGGAAGGAATAATACGTCTCTGTGACCGGATCCATTGATCTTCCGCCATCTAGCCAAGATCTTATGCCCCCCAGTAACCACAAGGGAAGGGTCACTCGAGAGTTATAATTCATTGAATTGGTACTCCTACTGAAAAAATGGATTTAGAAATTCCCAATTTTATGATTCTCAATTCAATGAATCAACCAATTTATTTAACTCGAATTGGCAACAACCAAACAAACTCTTAATAATAAATGTCAGTAAAACCAATTCAAGTGCAATTGGCATCAATATCAGTGAAACCAAATACCATACATCAGAGAGCATTCCAAACACTGCTTTTAATAATAAAATCAGTAAATGATTGCAAAAAATTTTGAGCTACTTGAATATCTTAAAGTTAGTCGCATATAAATCTCAAGTTATATAGAGAACATAGTATAATTGGTATTTACATTATAAATATAATTCAGATGTTGGTTGAGTTTTTTAGATATAATTAATTTAAAAGTTATTATAAGCTTGATTACATTATATTACATATTGTTTTCAATTCAATGAATCAACCAATTTATTTAACTCGAATTGGCAACAGCCAAACAAACTCTTAATAATAAATGTCAGTAAAACCAATTCAAGTGCAATTGGCATCAATATCAGTGAAACCAAATACCATACATCAGAGAGCATTCCAAACACTGTTTTTAATAATAAAATCAGTAAATGATTGCAAAATTTTTTGGGCTACTTGAATATCTTAAAGTTAGTCGCATATAAATCTCAAGTTATATAAAGAACATAGTATAATTGGTATTTACATTATAAATATAATTCAGATGTTGGTTGATTTTTTTTTAGATATAATTAATTTAAAAGTTATTATAAGCTTGATTACATTATATTACTTTTTCTTTTAAATCAATTACATTATAAAATTTATGTAATCGTTACAACTTAAAACTTATAAATATTTGTTTGAGCTAGTTGAATATCTTAAAGTTGGTTGCATCTAAATCTCAAGTTATATACTATCAAACAATATGAATCCTGATTGCGAACCAAACGGTGACCTAAGAGTATGATATTGAAGTTCGTATTTTGACAAACCTCACTAAGAAAAAACTTGATTACTTGTATGATTTAAGAGGTTCCACTCATGACTATGCTATGCACATGGACGAATCCATTCGCAAACTCTATAGTTATTGATCCAAGTGAGACTAGGGGTCCGATTGATTTATAGGGTTGGGCAACCTGTGGGTTGGACAACCTGCATTGTAAATCTAATTTAGATTTTTGGTTGAATTCATTTTATAGATATAATTAATGCAATAGTCATTATAAGTTTGATTATATTATATTACTTTATCATAAAACTTATGTAATCGTTACAACTTAAAACGTATCAAATTGCCAAATTCGAGTGATCCTTGTGATTAGTGGAGAGAAGCGTATAAAAGCCTTGGTTGGGTGGTGGAATATCAGTGGAACGAGCCACGAGGGAGTATTATCCATTTCAGTTATGGTGGACACCATCACAAAAAAAACTTACCAAAGTATTTTTAAAGTTTATTATTATTATTATTATTATTATTATTATATTATTATTATTATTATTATTATTATTATTATCATATTTAAAAAAAATATGATCATTATTTTTTACTTTTTAAAAATTTTAATTTTAATTTTAATTTCTTAATTGTTTATTCCCCTCCCCCCCCCCCCCCCCTTTAAAATTGTTTATTAATTGTTTATTCTTAATTGTTTATTCCCCCCCCCCCCCCCCCCCCCCTTTAAAATTAAAAAATAAAAAATAAAATTTTATTTTTTTTGCACTTTTTCTAAAATGTTTCATTTTTTTAAAAATTAATTTTTTGTAAGAAGGAATAATTAAAAAAAATTGTTATATTAGAAACTCTATTACATTACATGACATTTGAATACAATCGGCATTATATTACTTGGTTTGATTGCATGGTCTAACCAAACATGGTAATTCGATTATATTAAAAACTGAATTGCATTACAAATTCAATTCCATTGCGATTATATTTACATTACATTGAATCAAACCTAATCTAAAGTTGAATGGTTGGATAATGGAATGTAACAAACATTACATTGTACATATAATTTGGATGTTTGGTTGGACAAAAAAATTGTACACTAACTACCCCTAAGTTTTAGGCTTATAACACAGAATACCCCTACTTTTAAACTATTTATACTGGTCATCCCCATGTTTTATGTTTATTACACGGGGTACCAATACTTTAAGATAAAAAAAAAAAGTTATAACACTAACTACCACTATTTTTGTTTTTTTTTCTAGAGGAAAGGATGATCAGTGTAATTAGTTTAAAAGTAGGGGTATTCCATGTTATAAATCCAAAACTTAGGGGTAGTTAGTGTAAATAATCTGTAATATAATGAACCATTACAAACTTGATTACATTACAAGACTTTCTTTTAAACCAATTACATTATAAATTCATGTATTCACAATTACACTATAACTTAAAAATTTACATAATTATTTTTTTTTTGTTTGGTTTTTTTTTATAGTTTTATTTTTTTCCTTTTTCTAAATTTGATTTTTCTTCAGTTTTTTAGTTTTTTCAATTTTCCATTTTTTTTCTTTTTTCTTTTTTCTTTTTTCTTTTTCCTTTTTCTTTTTTCTTTTTTAGTTTTTAAATTTTAATTTTATATCATTATTTATTAATTTATTTAAATTTTTAAAAGCTTTTCAAGTTTTTTTTACTTTTAAAAAAAACATTTTATGATTTTTATGTACAAATTTTAAATTTCTTTTTTAAATACTAAAGTTGGCCAAAATAGAAAATATAATCATGATAATGTAATTATTCCACTACATTACATGGTAAACCAAACATTTGAATGCAATTGATATTACTTTGAGTACATGTTCCAACCAAACACTTGCAATAACTACCATCCTAGCAGAATACAAAATGACAGAAATGTCCATATATGATAGGAAGAGAGAAGGCCTTCGTCGAACCAAAGTTTGCGGTATCTGCCAATAACAATATTGTTTGGCATTGTCCCGATCGGATACCGGCCGATACTGACACTGGAGGCCTTTTTTCCAGTTAATTGGGTAAAAAAAAAAATTGAACGAAAAAAGACAATACAATAAGATTGTAAAAGCGTAGTAAGATTGTAAAAGCATGTAAAATAAAATTTATCTATTGCAGGTAAACCAATTGACCAAGGTAAATAATATTTCATTCAATTTTAAAAATACTGATAAACAACACAAAAGTACTCAAAATTATGCTTAAATGTATAAAATATTTTTCTTCTAAAATTTTAATAATTATTCTCTTTTTGATAAAGAAAATATGATATTCCGATCCAATATCACCGATCCAGATACTCATAGGAAGGATCTGATGCCAATTCCGATACCGCAAACCTTGCATAGAACATCACGCACACACAAGCAGACATGCCAAAATCACCACCAAGATTATTTTGTTCATAGAACACGCACACACAAGCAGACGTGCCAAAACCAACACCAAGATTTTTTTTATTCATAAGAGATTCAAAAGCAGCAATTAGAGCTTCTGGAGATAGATGCTTACATAGCTCAAGTATCAGACATACCAAGCAAACCAACAAGTCAATAATCTACAATTCATTGGAAAGAATATATTGCTAACCATTTGTTTCCGGTTCCACTAAACACAGGCTGCAAATGATTTCAAACAAACACCTAGCAAAATCCTGGCTCTAATACAACAACATATTCCTACTCTCTTCTAGAGGACAAAAATACGGAAAAAATAATAATAATAATGTCACAGCAGAAACTATCGAAAAATCGATATTTTACAAATTGAACACAAATATAAACAAGGGGAAGGAGAGGTCCACTCTCTTTGATCAGGAGGGCTCATCACTCAGCTTTGTGATTGGCGGTATATTTGCAAAATCCAGTCCAAGTAACTGCTGGTTCCAGCAGTCTGGTCCTCCACGAGCTTATTGAGAAGCAAATTAGCCTCTCTCGACAGTTCCCCTTGCCTTACAATATTGCAGAGCTGGTAGCAGGAGGGATCCTTCTCTCTCAATTTCTTCAGGATCCCTGTAAATTTTCTTGAAGCCTCGTTGTTGTGTTCACGAAGAACAACCTGCAATTCGACATGGGGACAATTATTTTATATATATCAGAAACTGTTGCAGCCAATTTTGTTCCACCCAAGCTCTAGATAGCATATTTGTTTTTGTTTTCTTTCAGCAGGGTTTTGGTTCCCGTGGTGGTACAGAACTTAAAGTGGAAATGTTATGCATTTCTAGAAAGGTGTTAATGTCTTGGATGTTGAAGGCTAGGTTTTATACAAGGATCAAACTAAACAGAATAAATTCTAATTTCTTCAGAAATGTGTCCAATGCAGGACAGATGAGTATTAATATCTCTCTCTCTCTCTCTCTCTCTCTCTCTCTCTCTCTCTCTCCAATGCAGGACAGATGAGTATTAATCTCTCTCTCTCTCTCTCTCTCTCTCTCTCTCTCTCTCTCTCTCTCTCTCTCTCACACACACACACATATATATACGATAACTAATGAGGCTAAAGTGTAAAAGCTGTATATATCTGCATGGTAAGCACTAGGTTGTACCGGGGACCTGGAAATCTCATGTATATGAGTTTTGATTTCGTTCACATAAGAAAATTATTTCTTGACAAATACTATAAAATAACAAAGTGACTAGTTAATTGTGGTTTTATTTCATATCTGACATAAGGTATCAAAATAATATACATATTATGTCCATCAAGGCACAAAGATCCAGAGCCCTTCAAGCAAATAACATTTGTTGAAAGAAATGATTTGCAGCTGCCAAGACACATGAATGACATTTCACAAGTATACCTACAATAACATATCCAAGTGGTAAGGAGCTGTCTTATAGAAGAACTTGGGCTTGGTTTGGTATTGATCAAGGTGTGACTTGGGCCGGGCTGGCCCGACCTGGACCCAGTTTTGACCGAGCCTGGGCCGGGTCGGGTTCAGTCCGGATTGGGGAGCAGGCCAGTTCGGGCCGGCCCGGGTCGCTGAACACCGTACCCAGCCCGGACCCACGGCCTGGTTTTCATTGGGCAAGGCTGAACCGGGCCTGGGCCGGGCCGGTTCAGGGTTGGACCGCCCGGTTCGGTTTGGTTTAAGCAAACCATTTTTTTTATATCTTTAAAAAAAACTTTCAAAATGAAAAAGAAAAGAATAAAAAGAATAAAATTAAGAACTTAAAAAACTGAAAGGAAATGAAAAAAGTTTATAAAAGGAAAAATAAAACTTAAAAAACTTAAAAGAAATGAAAAAAAAGTTAAAAAGATGAAAAAAAGAAGTTAAAGAACTTCAAAAACAAAAAAAACTCAAAATAAATGAGATATGTTAATAATTTCTGTTAGCGCTAGAGGAGAAGTTGGATAATAAACTCCAGATAAAATACAGGTAGAATTGTAAAATAATTCTAAAAATTCATAAATAAAAATAGCAATTAACCAATCATTTTCAGTAACTTGATAATTAAAACCGGGATTAACATTACAATAATGAGTAATGACATCTTTAAATCTAATGCAAGATTTCAACATTAAATAAGTTGAATTCCATCTATGTGGTGCATCCTTAACAAATCTCCTAAAATTTATACCATATTGTGCATATAAAGTTTTAAAAGTTTGTTGTCTACTTGCGTATTCAGACTTTGTAGACATAATCTAAGAGTTTCTAAATTTACATGAAAAAATTGAAGACATTCTTGTACAACTAAATTAATAATATGGCAAGCACATCTAATATGAAAAAGTCGTCCTTCTACTATAGGTATACTAATACAAGAAGTATTATTACTAGCATTATCAAATAAAATAGAAAAAAATTTATTGTGAATATCATATTCACGTAAAAATTGCATGATAGCGCTACCGACTACAGAAACTGTATGTGAAAATTCCAAAGGAAGTAAACAAATAATACATTTTTGCAACATCCACTTTGGATCTATATAATGTGACGTGATACAAATAAAAGCATAGTTTTGTTTTGTAGTCCATATATCAGAAGTTAGAACCAACTTACTAACATTTACGGAAATTTGCTTCAAAATTATTCTTTCCTTTTGAAAGATTTTGATAGCCTCTGATCTAGTACTCAATCTAGAAACTTTAGTAAAACATGGATTAAGAGTAGTACTTGCATACTTATAATACCGATCACTCTCACCGAATGTGAAATGTTGTTCATCACAAATAAGAAATTTGGTTAACTCAGTTTTGTTACGAGCATCAGAATAAATGAAATTACCTACAGAAGATCCTTGAGGACCGATACTTATCTGTGACTGTCTAGCTTGTAGTGTGTCCTTACCATAACAAATGTCATAGTGACTTTTCAATGTGCCTGTGCCCTCATTCTTTTTCCATTTAAATATTTTCTTACATCTCTTACACTGTGCACCTTTAGCAATTGGTTTTTGATTTTTGAGATCTAAAATCGGTGCGTCCTCACTATCAGTGACATATTTTTTTTCAAAATATTGTCATACCACTGATTTCTCCCTATTTATTTGTAGTCAGACTCCTAACTTCAGGAGGTGAGGTATCGGTGGCACAGAATCAGAAACATGATTATTTTCAAATAAATCAGCGTAGTAAGTAAAATTTTGTTCTGAATCACCTCCGTAAGGTTGGTTAGAACCACTAGCATCCATAACTTGAAAATTAATTTTTTAGTAAAAGAAGAAAGAAGAGAAAATAATATTATCTACCAAAAAGAGAGGGCGAGAAAGAAAGAAAAATAAAAAATCCCAAATTTTTTTTTTCTCTAAAATTAAAATTACTTGGAACGTAAGAGATGTTGAACTCCAAAAAATTTCGCAGAAGTTAAAGCCTCAAGAAAACTGTACTTAGGCCTCCAGAAATTTGTACTTCAAAATCCAGAAACTTGTTGTTCGATCTCCGAGAATTGCTTAGTTTGTATATTTTGTAAGAGGAAAGAAATGGTTGTGTATAATTTTCATAAATTTTGGTCTTTTTTTGGGTACAAAATGACCTATTTTACACTCAAAATATAGTTATTATAAGGGTCTTTTTGGTCATTTTCAGCAAAATGACCAAAATACCCTTAAAACGGTCAAAAACAACAATAAAAATGACGGTAAAACGGTCTTTTAGCCCTTCCAAAGGTCAAAAATTTTTTAAAAAAACCGGCTGGACCGGGCCTAAACCGGGCCGCCCCGGTCGGGTTCGTCGGGTTTGACCGGCCCCTACCCACGGTCGAACTGGGCCGAGTAACTTTGGCTACTTTGTTCAGCCCAGATCTGCCAAGACAAGGCACACTCAAAGAAAATGTGCCCTATAGATTCCTTCTCTACACTGCATAGCACACACTTAGGGTCTGGAACCGGCTCCCCAAAAGCACTAAGTCGATCCCTCGTCAATAGGCGGCCAGAAGAAGCTTGTAAACACAAAGTTGCATCTTCCGGGCGAGTCACTTGCACCATACGAATTCATAGTCAGTACTCTGAGGATAAGTGCGCCGAATGAGGTTGTAGCAGCTCCGAAACTGGAACATTCTAGTCCCCGAAGAATCTCCTGACGGCTCCCAAATCTACCGATCAGCAGGCAGACCAGGATCAATGACTACAGAACTTATACTCTCACCCATCTTCCATTGAATTAAAAAGTGCGCCTAGGCGCAAGGCGCAGCGATGCGCAGGGACAGCGCCTAGAAACAAGCCAGGCGCACCACCTTAAAAAAGCGCGCGCCTAGTGTAGAAAGGCGCAGGCTCCAGGCGCGCCTAGGCGTAAAGTTACTTTTATATATATATATATATATATATATATATATATATATATATATATATATAGAGAGAGAGAGAGAGAGAGAGAGAGTAAGGATCAAGATCCCCACATTTTTTGCATCCCCATGCATCCCCCCCTATTTGCACCGTTGGATGGTGCTTTAAGTCATCTAATCTTAACCGTTGATTTACCAATGGTTAAGATTAGATGACTTAAAGCACATCCAACAGATGTGAACATGGGGATGCAAAAATTGTGGGAATGCCTATCCTTCCTCATATATATATATATATATATATATATATATATATATATATATATATATATATATTCCAACCTTCAATATACATGTTATATAGTTTATGGACTTTATTGGAAAGTATAGAAATTATTGTCATTAATATTATTGTGGGTTTTAGATTGTTTTCTAAATTAGAATGTACTTGTATATTTAAAGACTTATATATATGTGGTTTGTATATTATATGTATATAGTTTGGGTTATTTATATCTAATGGGCTTTTAGATTGTTATATATATATATATATATATATATATATATATATATATATAAAGAATAATTTTGTGCCTATAATTAGTGATATTTTCAAGGAATTTGGACTTCTATGTAGCTAAGTTTTTAAATGTAGATATTTTTTACATATAAATAAAAAAATGTGCCTATCTTTCAAAAGGCGTGCCTTGAGCCTTACGCCTCAGGCTCCAGGAACCTTTGCGCCTTGGTGCGCCTTTCGCCTTTTAAAACTATGCTATCTCCGCAGTATAACGATATGACTCAGGCCTCCACTCTCCATCATGGATAATGCGTCGACAAGTCAGCCCCTGACTGTCCTCCTGATTCGACGGAGCTCTCCTGATTTCCAATAGAGATTGCCGATCTATCCAAGGATCCCGTCAGAGGTCCGTGCCAGACCCATCCTTCATGACCCTCCTGATAGCATATTGGAGAACTCCCCTATGTCTCAAGACAATCTTGAACGAGACTGTATGGTTGTTGTCAGTAGAACAAGTCCAGAAGTTATTCTGTTTCACATATCTGCTATGCATCCAGTCAGCCCAGAGAGACCTCCGATTGATGAATTTTCATGCCAGCTTCAGTGCAGAGGCCTCCCTGATCTCCAACAACGGCCTCAACCCCACTCCTCCCTCCTTCCTGGGTCTACAGAGCTGCTCCCAGGAGATCGCCTGCATACCACCCCTCCATATGAAGTCTGCACACATCCGCTCTACTTTCTTGATAGTGGCAATAGGAAGAAGAATGGATTGCAGCCAGAAATGGGCCACAGCCGATATCACCGATCTAATCAGCTCAATACGTCCTCCAAATGATAAACTGGTGGCTTGCCAACCTTCAACCCTCCGCTGGACGTACTCCACTAGACTATGACAGTCCTGATCCCGCGCATAGTTGATTGTGAGAGGAACCCCTAAATACTTTACCGGGAGCTCACTCCTCTCAACTCCCAGCGCATCGGCCCGCTCCTCCTTCTGGGGGCAGAGGGAGCTGAAATACACCCTGCTCTTCTCTCTGTTCATCTGAAGGCCTGAGAGACACTCCAGCTCTCCCATAATCTCGGCAATCGTGTGCATACCCTCAATAGATGGCTGGATGAACACCAAGAGATCATCTGCATAGATAAGATGGGTAACCGGGGGGACAACCCGCCTTAACAATGGAACCAGTCTCCCCCGATACACTGCTATATCCATCAAGCATGTGAAGTATTCCATGACAAGCGTGAATAGGTAAGGGGACAGAGGATCACCTTGCCTAAGCCCACGGTTGCTCTGGAAATACCCATATGGGGTACCCTGGATGAGGACAGAGAAAGTGGGAGACGTAATACACTCCCGGATCCTCGCAACCCAACGGTCCTCGAAACCCATAGCAGTCATCAGATGACAGAGGAAATCCCTATTGACCCCCGCCAGGTTTATTGAATCCCCTCACCATCTCATGCGCCAGAAGACTGTGCTCCGCGATCGACCTCCCCTTGATGAAAGCCGCCTGGTTCGGAGAGACTAAATCCTGCATGATCCCCTCCATCCGCCGACACATAAGGTGTGTAATTATCTTGTAAAGATAATTGCAGCATGCAATGGGCCTGAAGTCCGCCAACGATGTCGCTCCCTCCTTCTTTGGCATAAGTGTCAGGAAGGTGTGGTTCAGCTCCTTCAACAGTTTCCCTTTGGAGAAGAACTCCTGCACCACCTCAAGGACCTGATACTTCAGAGCATCCCAGTGGCGTTTGTAGAACCCATTGCTAAACCCATCCGGCCCAGGTGCCTTGTTGGGATCCGCCGTCTTGACAATAGATTCCACCTCCTCCAGAGTAACTTGGGCAAGTAGAAGGTTATTCCCATACGGAATCACCACTCTCTTCGTAACTATATCTGGGAACACAGACAGGTAGTCAGCCTGGAAATATAACTCAGAGTAGTACCTGACTGCCTCGCCTTGTATCTTAGCCGGCTCTCCTACCAGATTGACATCCACATCAAGAAGCTGGAAAATATGGTTCCTATGTTGTCTGGTCCGGATGACGTCATAGAAGAACTTGGAACATCGGTCACCATCCTTAAGCCAGGAGCATTTAGCACGCTGGGTCGTGCTAATCTCCTTCTGCAGACGCAAGATGTTGACTTCTCCGATCAGCTCCTCTCTCGTCGCCAGGTCACCGTTCAGCATATCAGATTGCATGTCCATCTGGATGGTCCGAAGCTCTGCCTCCTTATCTTTTAATGTAGACTTGGGCAGACCCTTCACCCAGCTCCGTAAAGCCTTCTTCGTAGCCTTGAGCCGATGCGTCATGCAGTACTGGGCCGTCCCCTCCTTATGGCTAGTGAGCCCCTCCGTAACAGACTCCAAGTAACCCTCCGAAAGATACCAGCTGTTGTTGTACCTGAAGGGACGAGACTTCACAGGAGGTCGAATAGTGAAGCCGACCCTGATGGGGAATGATCACTCGTCCCAGCGGCCAGACCCTCAGCCGACGAATTGGGGAAATGCCTGAATCATTCCCCGTTGCCTAGGGCTCTATCCAGCTGGCAAGCAACCCTGTTACGGATTGCTTTGTTATGCCAAGTCCATAAGAACCCCGAGCGAGACAGCCACTGGAGCCCCGCCTGGAGAAGACATCTCTGAAAGTCATAAAGGATCGGATCAGGAACTGGTCTGCCTCTCATCTTCTCCCCTCTGTGCAGCAAGGCATTGAAGTCGCCTACCAAAAGAAGCGGCAGGTGCGAGGCATCAGCAGCAGCAGCTATCCTGGAAATGTCGCTCCACAAGGTCTCACGCCGACGTCTGTCGTTGTGGCCATACACCGCTCCTAGTAAGAACCGAAAGCCACCCTTATTAGTGAAAGAAACGACTATCAACTGCAACGTCATTAAGATCAAGTCTCCATCCTAAGACTTTGCATTCCATCTGACCCAGATCCGAGCCATGTTACAGATGGCCAAGTTGTGGAGTTGAGCCCAGTGAGATGGGGTCCGACGGGTAAGAGTCTTCTCCCCTTTAATCTTGGTCTCCAGCAGGATAGAGATGTCGCACCTCTTTGTGCAAGACCGCACAAATCTCCCTCCATCTCCCTAACGAACACGTCCCCCTCACATTCCAAGTGATGACAGCCATTAAATATTAATAGGAAGGGTCCCCTGGACACCACCTGGACTGGTACCTGGGGCAGTACCACATCCGTCGCTGTCATATCCTCCTCCCTTCCCGCGGAGGGGTCAAGCTGGGGAGCTGTCCGGGAGAGCACAAGCGCCCATGCCGGGTTCTCCACACAGAGCGCCTCACTAGGAGGGCTCTCACGTAGTGGTCCAGCTCGTCTCTTCCTACTATATACTTGCTCCTCAGAATGCCCGCCAACGCCCCTCTCCTCTCTCTCCAAGGCCGTCATGCCTCTAGTAACCATACTCCTCTGTGCCGAGAAGGTGATCATAGTCCCACTAGGAGAGATCGGCTGAGGCGGGATAGTGAGACCCAGTCCCCCGGCCTCCTCCCCCGGTCTGTCACCCTCCTGCATATAATCCTCCGTTCTACCTTCCCCCGAAAGAGGCTCCCTCACCCGAGATGGGCCCGGCACCTCAATAGGGAGCGTAATCGGCCCCGACTGTGCTCCTCTGGGCGGGCATGTGCTGTCTAAATGCCCAAAACAAGCAGACTTCGAACACGCAGGGGGAACCCATTCATACTCCACCTTCTGGGTTAGAACCTCTCCAGAAGGCACCTCGTACTCCAGTAGACTCGGTAACTCTCCACCAGCCCGAATCTCGATGAAAATCCAGGCATACATCAACCTCGATCGAAAGGCTGTAGCTTCATCAGCCTTGATCGGGGTGCCGACCAAACTGGCCAGTCTCATCAACAGAGGGATGCTCAAAAATCGAACGGAAAACTCCGGAAAGCGAATCCAAACGGGAATGGCATTCAGGACTTCCCGTTCACATCTCAGATCCGGGGTCCACTCCTTCAGAATGATCAGCATGTCATCAAACGTCCACGGTCCACCTTGCAGAATCCTGGTGACATCTTCAGCAAGCCCAAACTTCACATAGAAGAATCCAGTTTCTCTAGCAAAGAACTCCATGCTGCCTTTCGGTTGCCAGACTCGCGCCGCATATCTCCGGATCTGTCCGTAGAACGGCTTGCTCCCCAGAACGTACAGGACCAGCGTGTTCTCCCAGAAGGCAGACACCTTCTCAATCTCCTCAGCCGAAAACGAATCCCGAAATTCGCTCCCTACCTTCTTCGACGGAACATACTCCATAGATGTTGGGCTTTTTGTCCCCACCGGTTTACAGACATCTGACCAGGAACGTCCCGCTGGCCGAGTAGCAGTTCCCTGGCCGACTCCAATTTCAGGGCTGGATGCCCCTGTACCCTGGCCTCCCGTGTCCACCACTTTGTCCTTTCCTTTTTCCACCGCGGTCGGCTTGGGACGCCAGCCTACTGATCACCCAGTAGTCGTCCCCGGTCCACGGGACGAGGTTCTGTGCCCCAATTCCTCCTCCGGCCTTCTTCCTGCTATGGGTCGTGACTTTGGGAGGCTCTGCGTGCCCCCCACCTTGCCTCCCGTCTTGTTCTCCCGACGTCTCGAAACTGTCGTCCATCCGCCTCCCTCCGCCTGACCCCCATGAGAACTGGGTCCATATCCAGATTGGAAGCCCGGGAATACGCTGCCATCGTCGGATCCGCCCAGCACTCCCACCGCCTGACCACCGACATGGCCGCCGACCCCATCACTGCTGCCGTAGACCCCACCGCTGCTGTCGCCGACCCCACCGCTGCTGGCCACCTTGGCGCCCTTGGCCGCTCCCTTGGCTGCGACCACGCTCGCATGGCAGCTGCCACCAAGTTCGCCGGAGCCCCCAGGCAGGCCACCGCCGGCATCGTCGCCCCTGGTCGGCCCCGCCTGAGGCCGGCCCGCCCCCCGACCGGCCGCCGCCGGCCTCGTCGCCCCTGGTCAGCCCATGCTCGGGGACGCCAGGGTCCCAAGTCTGGGAAACCCTAGCCGCCCTCGCGAGATCGCCCGTGCTCTTCATCTCTTATATTATTATTATTATTATTATATATATATATATATATATATATATATATATATATATATATATAGGGACCCAAGCCAGGGAGCGGAAGCCCAGCCCAAGTCACACCTGAAGTATTGATGCTTCTTTTCAAAAAGCAGAATCAACATTCCAAAGCAGCCCCCTTGCTAAAACTGTGCCAAAAATGAACTTGATTATCAAAAAGATACGCAAAACCAGCTGTTACCAAACAGCTTTTGCTTCTGCTTTTGGAAGTAAAAAATAGACAGCAAGCAAATAGTTGCACCATACCCAGCCTTAATGTGGTTTTGTAGGATATAGTGATCTATGCTATGTTATCCGGACTCTCCACTTTAAGAAGAAGTACCCGTGTCGACCCGATAGGATATGGATATGGGTATGGGTATGGAATCCGTATCCGATCCTCCATGGTGGCAATCAGATCCTTCATGGTGACACGAGGTGACGGTATTGATTGAAAAAAATGATGATGATTAAACAGCAGTTAATAGCCGGCCCACGATATTAACAATGTATTATTTATAATATAATTAGATCTTACGTAGATCTGAGAATCATATTCGGTTGCAGTTAGTATAGAGTTAATATAGGGTGTTTTGTGAAATTTTTATCAGCTTGAAGATGAATTAAATGTGAGTTAATATAGGTTGTTGATTGAAAAAAATTAAAGTAAAGCATGACCTACAATAGAAGGAAACCAACAAGTCAAAAAGAAAATACAACATTAAATAATGTTCCCTCATAATGATTGCTCCTAGTCATATTACAAGAAAACCCTTTCAATAAGAACCATTGGATCATAAATGAATGGTTAAAACCATTGCTTGTATCGATACAATTTTTTTGCATTTTGTATTATATATATATATATATATATATATATATATATATATATATATATATATATATATATATATATATGAGGAGGGATCAACACCCCCTCACTTTTGCATCCCCTGAGTATCCCCACTTTTACATCCATTGGATCTTGTTTAAGTCATCTAATCTTAACCGTTGAAAAATCAACGGTTAAGATTAAATAACTTAAAACAAGATCCAATGGGTGTTATCATGGGGATGCTTAGGGATGCAAAAGTGAGGGGATGTATATATATATATATATATATATATATATATATATATATATATATATATATATATATATATCGAGAGGGACAAAGAGAGAGAGAGTCAATGACCTCTAGCTCAAGTGGCTAGTGTTGAGGCATATTACACGAGAATACGGTGTTCGAATCCTGGTGGGAGCGATCATAGATAATTACATGTTCCAATATATATATATATATATATATATATATATATATATATATAAAAGAGAGAGAGAGAGAGAGTCAACAAACATTGGCTCCGGAAAACCATGTCGGAGGTTTGAACCCCCCCTCCCCTTTGGGTGTGTTATGCACTTAAATATTAAAGGGGATGAACCGAAATATTCAGGTAGTAGCTTATTGGGAACCATACCAGGAGGAACGGTCGACACAAGAGGATCATGGTAACGACAGTCAGCCAGAGTAGAGCGTATTATGGAGCGGCTCCAGCGACGATGGATCGAGGAATGATTCATTAGACACAACATGAAAATTCGAGGATTGGTGAAGAGATTTAGACCCAGCTAGGCTTGGGAGAGAGGATGGCATAATAAGTCTCGATCTTAGCCCGGGACAGATTGTACAACTACCTTCTGCAATATATATATATATATATATATATATATATATATATATATATGAAAAAAATAATTCATGTATATATATATATATATATATATATATATATATATATATATATATATATTGTTTTTTTCTGCAATATATATATATATACAATATATATATATATATATATATATATATATATATAGAGAGAGAGAGAGAGAGAGAGAGAGAGAGCATTTAGCGTATTTGAAATAATTCATGTAGATCAGTTTCAGAAATTCTATATACAGTAAATACATTCAAAGAGCCCAATATTATAAATTTATGCCTGACATGCGAATCCCAAATCCGACATGAGCCTGGATAGAGACACATAAAACTATATAGTAGTGGAGTTGGCACTTACAGAGAACTAAGTCAGCTGATCGATGGGAAAGATGTGACCCAAGATATCAAGTTTTGGATTTTGGCATTGTTGGATACTAGGCATTGCTTGGCTAGTGATGATAGCCATACAAGTGCTACACGGGAAGATATAAGCTTATGAACAACTAGAGACAAAGGCAAGCTTTTAGATGGAATAAATCCTTAATTAGATGTTAAAGTTCGAAAATTTACAATTAGCATAACTAAAGGAACTATCATGATATGAGTCTCATAAGTTGAAAGAATGAGAAACATATCATGCAACCTTTTAACTTTCAACACTAATGGAGCACTATAAGATTTGCTTATTATTCATTGTTTTCTGGTCGTCTGATTTAAGACTTCCTGCTCACAAAGAATATAAAGAATGCGATCTATGTTGAAGGATGGCATGGGAGCAAACTTATTTTATCACTATTTTATTAAAGATAAAGGAACCCAACATATTTAGATGTATATGTTAGACGATCCAAAAAAAGAATATATACTACCTCACAAGTCAATCTTGACGTACATGTCAGCTGCAAGATATGATCAATTTGCATCACAATCGTACATGAGTAGTACAAAAGTGTCATATTGGCTCAAGGAGAAATGATTCCTTGACATGCTTGTTGACAAAATTGCATGGTGATTGAGTCTAGAATTCGCTTTTAGTTCAAAAACTCTTGAAATGAAGACCTCAAACAAGATTATTGATTCAAGAAGCTTGAATTTACAATGGCGCATCCCTTGATAGAAAAGACTCGAGAAGGATTCGTATTCATGCTAAGATTACGAAAAAAGAGTAATCTTTATGGCTATAAGATCTATAGTCATCAACTATGATTTTATCTTGCTCTATTGCTTCCCATAGTTTTAAAAGGCGAAAGGGCACCAAGGCGCAAAGGTTCCTGGAACCTGAGGCGCTAGGCGCAAGGCTCAAGGCGTGCCTTTTGAAAGCTAGGCGCATTTTTTTCTTTATATGTAAAAAATATCTACATTTAAAAACTTAGCTACATAGAAGTCTAAATTCCTTGAAAATATTACTAATTATAGGCACAAAATTATTCTTTATATATATATATATATATATATATATATATATATATATATATATATATATAACAATCTAAAAGCCCATTAGATATAAATAACCCAAACTATATACATATAATATACAAACCACATATATATAAGCCTTTAAATATAGAAGTACATTCTAATTAAGAAAACAATCTAAAACCCATAATAATATTAATGACAATAATTTCTATACTTTCCAATAATTTCCAATAATAATATTAACTATATAATTTCTAAAACCCATAATAATATTAACTATATAATTTCTAAAACCCATAATAATTTCTATATTTCCTGGGCTGCCACCGTTCCCTCCCCCCCGACCCCCCGATCCGCTCGCGGGGAGGGGGCTGCGCCGGCTGGGCGGCGGGGGCGGAGGCGGCCGCGGCAAGGGCGGTGGCGGGACCCCCCCAGGCGGGGGGGGGTCGGGAGACAGAGGTGGTCGCGGCGGCGGGCCCCTCCCAGGCGGGGGGGGGGGGGTCGGGAGGCATGGTCGTGGCCCCCCCAGGCGGGGGGGGGGGGGGGGTCGGGAGACAGAGACGGGCGCGGTGGCGGGGCCCTCCCAGGCGGGGGGGGGGGTCGGGAGGCAGGGGCGTGACCCCCCCAGGCGGGGGGGTGGGGGGGACGGCTGGAATCGGGGGCAGCAGCCCCCGTCCGGGCGGCGGCGATGTGGGTCCCACACACGGGGGGGAGACGGGTGGAGGAGGTGGCGGCCATTCCGGTGAAGCAGCCGTCTTCGAGTTCGGTTCCGGAGGAGATACTTCGGGAGATGCGGGCTGGCAGACCGTGACGAGAAGGCGGACTGGTGGACGCAGAGGGGCTCAATCCCAAGGTTCGGGAAGGGCGAGGACAGAAAATCAAGGGCCTCGACCCTTGAACGGCGATCTGGATCACCGACGCCGTGGGAGCGGTATGGTGCGAACTGTTCCGGGTTGGAGACCTAAGGCGACGGCGGCGGAGAAGGGGAAGGGTGTTGCAGTTGATACTGTTAGGCAGGACCCGGTTGTTGTGTGTCCCACAACCAGGCCTCCATCTGTGGAGCAGAGGCCTCGGTCATGGAAGGAGGTTTGCACCCCAGTGGAGTCGAAAAGTCCGATGTCTATGGAATATGTTACCCCGATGACGGTTGGTGGAGGACACAGGGCTTACTTTCCCGCTGAGGAAATAGCTAAGGTCGCTGATTTCTGGAAGAACACCTTAGTGCTATATGTGTTGGGGAATAAGCCGTTCTTTGGCCAAATCAGGGGCTACGCGGAGAGAGTCTGGAGGCCCAAGGACAGCATGGAATTCTTCTCCAGGGAGAATGGATTCTACTATGTCAAGTTTGGTCTGGCGGAAGATGTGACCAGGATTGTGCAGGGAGGGCCATGGTCGTTTGATGGGAGGCTCATTATTCTGAAAGAATGGACACCAGAGCTGAGGTGTGAGAAGGAAGTGTTGAATGCCATTCCTGTCTGGATCCGGTTCCCAGAATTCCCTGTTCAGTATTGGAGCATCCCACTTCTCATGCGTCTTGCCAGCCTCGTGGGGAAGCCGATCAAGGCAGACGAGGCCACTACTTTCCGATCCAGAATAATGTACGCCAGAGTCTTTGTGGAGATCAAGGCAGGCTCGAAACTGCCGAGCTTGCTTGAGTATCAGGTTCCTTCTGGAGAGGTTATGACGCAGGCTGTGGAGTATGATTGGGTCCCACCCATGTGTTCGCATTGCGAGTGCTTTGGGCACATTACTAGTGCATGCAATTATAAGGGGACGGAGCACGCCAGGCATATGGCGGGCCAGGCAGAGACATCTCGGCCAGAGACGGTTCAGACAGAAACACATGAGAGGGAGGCGGCCCCTAGTCACTCACCTGAGGAGACGGCGCCTGTGAGTCACATGGAGGACGATACAGTTATGGAGATTGATAGGAGACTGGAGACAGGTCTGACATCGAGACAGGAGAGCATGCAGGGTGCGCTGGTCCCGTTCAGGCCTCGGAGGACTATGATGACCAGGGGGATGAGTGCGGCGGAGAGTAGTCAGAGGGGGGCGGAGGCCTCTACTGCACTTATGGTTTACACCAGCAGGAAGAGACACGCCCCGGCCACCCTGGAGGATATTCCTCAGATGAGGGAGACGGATGATCAGACCGAGCCCAATCCCGACTGGACTCTCACTCTTAGCCGGATTCAGGCTCACCTTGCCCCTTCCTCTATGGTGGATGCGGTTCTTGAGCAGACGGATGAGACACTTCCCTCGAGTGTCGATCCAGAGGAGTTACAGGGGGACCCATCATCTTTTATTTAGATGTCGGTCCTTGCATGGAACATTAGAGGGGGGTGTTCCATTGGTCGATGGAGGGAGATCAGAGGGGTGCTGAGGAGAGAGGCTTGTGATATTGCTATTCTGCTGGAAACGAAAATTCGAGGGGCCGCTATGCTCTCACGTCGGACTCCGGCAACCTGGGATCACATCCATAACTTAGATCTTTGTGGTATGGCAAGGATCTGGGTTAGGTGGAACACAGGTAGTTGGGTGGGGGTTCAGATGCACAAGTCTGAGCAACTCATCGGTGTTACTTTTGAGAATAAAGGTGGATTCAGATTCATCCTGGGTGCTGTGTATGGGCACAATGATCGTAGACTCCGGGAGGCTCTGTGGGGGGATATTGTGCGTTTGGGTCGCATGGCGGACAACATGCAGCTTCCCCTACTCATCATGGGGGACTTCAATGCTATGCTGCTTCGTCATGAGAAGGTTGGGGGCCGGCCAGTTCCGGATCCGATCTTATATGACTTCCAGAGGTGCCTTCTGATGTCAGGTATGCGGGGGCTGGAGCGGACGGGACATATTTGGACATGGCACAACAAGGCTACTCAGAACCGTATTGCTTGTCAGCTGGACCGGGCCTTGGGCAACAGCGAATGGTTCAGGTGTTTCCCGAACTCGGTGGCGGAGGGTCTGGCTGCGGGTACTAGCGATCATTCTCCTATCCGGGTGGGCCTTTGTGAGAGACCTGCTCCACGGACGAGGCCGTTCCGGTACAACAACAGCTGGTACCTCTCACCAGGATATGAGGAGGTTGTTATGAGGGAGATGCAGTACTTTCGGGATGGCACGGCCCAATTTCGCATGGTTCACAAGCTCAAACAGCTCAAGAGGGCTATCAGGGGGTGGGTGAAGACGAGACCGCGAACTACCCTGGCTGAGAAGGAAGAAGAGTTGCGGGTCACTCAGGTTGCCCTCCAATCTGATATTTTGAATGGGGATCTGGCAGCTAAGGAGAAGACACTGATTGAGGAAGTTAGCATCATGAGACTTCAAGAGGAGATCAGTGCGGCTCAGAGGGCTAAATGCACCTGGCTCAGGGATGGAGACCGATGCACCAAATTCTTTTATGATGTGATCCGCACCCGTCAGCATCGGAACAGCATTTCCAGACTTCTGAATGCTGAGGGACGGCTGGTAGGAGACCCGGTGGAGATCCAGGAGGAGGCCGTCAGATTCTACACTGCCTTATACCAGCAGACGGACTACTCCAGCATGTTTCCGGCCCTGGTTACGAAGAGACTGGTGTCCCGGCATGGGAACAGTCTGCTTTTGGCTCCGGTGAGGATGGAGGAGGTGGAAGATATTGTGAAGAAGGCCCATTCCGACAAAGCTCCTGGGCCTGATGGTTTCTCCGCGGGGTTCTTTAAGCGACACTGGGGTGTGCTTAAGGCACCTGTTCTGGCAGTTGTCCAGGAGTTCTTTGTTGAGGGCCGGCTGTTGAAGGAGTTGAACCATACGTTCCTGACGCTGGTTCCTAAGAAGGAAGGAGCGACATCTCTTGCAGACTTTAGATCCATAGCTTGCTGTAATTTCCTTTACAAGATTATCACTCATCTTATGTGCAGGCGTATGGAGGGTATTATGCAGGGTCTCGTGTCCCAGAACCAAGCAGCGTTCATCAAGGGTCGGTCGATTGCGGAGCACAGTCTGCTTGCTCACGAGATGGTGTGGGAGTTCAGCAAACCGGGGGGGATGAAGGCCTGTGTGAAGCTTGATCTTCGGAAAGCTTATGACACGGTCAATCGGGACTTCCTTTGCCACTTGATGCTTGCCATGGGGTTTGACGAGAGATGGGTGGCGAGGGTGAGGGAGTGCATATGCTCCCCTACCTTCTCTGTCCTCATTCAGGACACGCCACATGGCTATTTTAGTAGCAACAGGGGGTTGAGGCAGGGCATGATGATTTATTGGTGAGTCCCATTTGATTTATGTTCTGCTGTATCCCATTTGATTTATGCTGATGATTTATTGGTGCTTCTCCAGCCTTCCATGAGGGGATTGAGAGCGCTCTCTGACATTATGGAGGAGTTCGAACGGCTATCTGGGCTCCAGTTAAACCGAGAGAAGAGCAGAGTCTACTTCAGCTCCCGGTGCACACTTCAGGAGGAGAGAGCCTTCGCCTTAGGTGTGGACAGAGGCGAGCTTCCAGTGAAATACCTGGGGGTCCCGCTTACGGTCAACTATGCCCGAGAGCAGGATTGTCATAGCTTGGTTGACTTTGCTCAGAAGAGAGTGGAGGGCTGGCAAGCGGCGGGGCTTTCATTTGGGGGACGGATTGAGTTGGTGCGGTCGGTCATTGAGGGCATCACTATGTTCTGGCTCCAGTCTATCCAGATCCCCACAGCTACTATTCGGAAGGTGGAGGCTATTTGCGCTAACTTTATCTGGAGAGGAGGGATCCATGCGATATCATGGGATCAGTTATGTCGGCCTCGGGAGGAAGGAGAAGTTGGGTTGAGACCTCTTCATGCAGTTCGAAAGGCAGCTTGTGTGAAGATGGCATGGAAATTCATCAAGGGAGGGTCGCTCTGGGCGGACTGGATGGCTAGCAGATACCTACGGAGGACTAACTTCTGGGCCTGCAGGATTGACAACAATTTCTCGGTCACATTCAAGGCCATCCTGAGATGTAGACCGGTGCTCCAGACGGCGATCTGCAGGCGCATGAAGGATGGGACGACTACCGACCTTTGGCTAGACCCATGGTTGGGTTCCAGATCCCTCCTCGAGATTTTGGGAGGACAGCTGGACAGGGAAGCAAGAAGGGGCCTCACATGCAGCCGGATCATTAGAGACGGAGTTTGGAGGCCAGAGGGTTACCCTTTTACTGGTCAGCTGGCAGCCGAGATTCTCCTTATTCCCATTGACGCTAGCCAGACGGAGGATTCTTGGAACTGGGCCGGCCCAGGTACGGGGGGAGGTGCAGGTCTATTCTGCTTTCGTAGCTGCTATGAGCTGGTCCGGACCCACCACGACCAGGCTGAGGAGGTGGACTTCATCTGGGGCAAGGGAGTTGCACGGAAAATACAACTTTGTGCTTATCGTCTCCTCCGGGGTAGATTGATGACGAGAGATAGACTCATTCGGTTCGGGATGCTGATCCCGGATGCCAAATGTGTGCTATGTACTGATGATAATGAATCCATGGAGCATCTCTTCTTTCGTTGCTCGGTGTCCTGGCACATCTGGACTGAGCAATGTGCGCAGCTGAGAGGAGGAGTGGGGATGGACCGTGACATTCGGAGCATTCTCAGTTGGATCCGAGATCACAGCGGCCGGGATCCGGGGTGGGCTAGACGAGCCAGAGTCCGTCTTGCTGCGTCTGTTTGGCACATCTGGAAGGAGCGGAACAGACGTATCTTTGAGGGCTTGACTACCCCCCCTATTGGAATTCTACATAATATAGAATTCGATGTATCTGTAATGGCCCCACAATAGCTTACTGGGGCATGGAAGTTGTGGTGTTGTACTTTAATACCTTTTCCGCTTTATGCGAGGAATAAATTCACCCTTATTCCAAAAAAAAATATATATATATATAAGTAACTTTACGCCAAGGCGCGCCTAGAGCCTGCGCCTTTCTACACTAGGCGTGCGCTTTTTTAAGATGGTGCGCCTGGCTTGTTCCTAGGCGCTGTCCCTGCACATCGTTGCGCCTTGCGCCTAGGTGCGCTTTTTAATTCAATGTTGCTTCCATATTTTTCTCGTAGAATAATTTGATTCCCTTTAGAACAAACTACCATCTTTTATCCATATTTTGACCTTCTCCTAGTCTGCAGGAAAATAGCATAATCAATATGGAAGATCCACCTAAACAACATCTCCTCAAGCTTTTATGGCAAGCCCCTCTATTGCAATTATCTGTTTTGGTCAAGGATTCAACACCAGCTTGCAAAAGGTTAACATCAAGTCAATAGCATAATATAGAATTCAATTAGTCCTTTTCTTGAGTTCCCTCGCTTTAACTTATGTTTCATAGTTCCCAATGTCGTAGTGATGAATGTGACACTCTTCAGAGCATGCTTCCATATTTCCACGTCTCGACTCTCTCCTACTCTAGTTGA
Source organism: Iris pallida (assembly GCA_029216955.1). Taxonomy (NCBI): domain Eukaryota; kingdom Viridiplantae; phylum Streptophyta; class Magnoliopsida; order Asparagales; family Iridaceae; genus Iris; species Iris pallida. The sequence goes on along the minus strand of JANAVB010029819.1, from coordinate 5,742,103 downwards.
ATTATGATCAATAAAGAAGGTCCACTTAGCCACCATAAGACCAAAATTTGTTACAAAAGTTATTATTGCTCTTAATTGCTTTACCCAGGAGTTTAATACCCATCCTCCAAAACATTAAGATCAGGTCGATAAGCAAATCAAGAATGATCAGATGTCTTCTGGAGCTAACTTGGTTTTAAAACCGAAGATGCATCAAGCCTCTCTAGTTACCTTAGGCAGGAGCTCAGCACCAGCCTGTAAACAATTACCATCAGGTGATAAGCAGATGGAGAATTGATCTAATTCTTTTCTGAGCTGTGTTGGCTTTATGTTCCATAGCTCCACCCCTTCTTGATAATAGACGGCTTGGGTGATGATGATGTGTATGGCTATAGGTATCAAGCTCGCTATGACATACTCGAAATGATATTTTATGTGTGCATTTCGCTAAGCAATAGACCCATTCTTTATCTTAGTGTTGCTTGAAATAACAAAAAAACAGTAGTTAGGTACAAGTTAATTTTAGTTGAGTGAATTACACTACTCTATTGTTGTTCCCTATTTAATTCCTTCCGTCACTTGTTCTGAGTATATTTCAAATGTCATCAGTTGATAAATACAGATAGTATATTGATCAACGTCGCCAAATTGTTAATAGTATGATTAGAAGACATGAGATACTTGATATATCTAAGACAAGAAACATACCTTGGATACATCAGGGATGGAAGATGAGTCAGCACCCAGTATATTGTTAACTAAAATAGGTGGAAGCATTCCCCCAAACCAAATAATGAAGCTGAACCCATCATCATAAACATATAGGCCTCTGGGGTCTAAGCTCTGTGCTGTTAAAGCTAGCGGCTTCGAGGATTCCTCAAACTCATCCAAGGCCTGCAAGAAAATGGTAAACAAAGATTATCCACCACAATCTAATTCCAAAATTGAAAACAGATCATATTTTCAATGTAGTTTTCTTTGCATCTAAAACAATAAAATCTTGAAGGATAATCAAAACCTCAGTATATGCATCTTTTCCTCGTAACAATACAATAACAGCAAAGTAACAGTTCACAAGTTATAACCAAAATTCTGCAAACAAGATTAGAGACAAAGTTTCACACTTCCTAGAAGTCCTATAACAACCATTACTTTGACTCATGAAAATCCCTGCCAAAGGGTAATAATTACATTACAGTAGACTATAGGAAAGAAAAATGTTCCAAAAGGTTCATTACCTGCGTGAGATATTTGTCTACTCTAAGCAAGCTGGGGTAAAGAAGTTTGAGCATCCTTCCTACAGGTAAAATCATCATACTGTAACCAGCTGCACAGCGTTCATCTAGGGTAGCATCAGCATATCCTCCACGAAGTGCTACAGATTTGCATAAGGATAATGCATATAGTGGCAACAATTTCAAAGATTCTGGATAAATCAGCCGGCCACCAAGCCGATGCTGCACTGCATAGAGGTTGCGGTATTCCTTAAGGCTCTTCACAATCTTCAACAGAATAAGCTGGCGAGCATCCTCCAGTTTATGTGATAATGTGTTCTCAACCGCTGCAAGATTTTGTACCATTGCATAAGAAAGAAGTAACAGAATTTGGTCATTATAATTGACCACTCTAAGGAGATAGAAAGGCACTTATAACTGACCAAGCCTACTCAATAATGAGATAATGGCTCCAGTATCAGCTCGGCGGTACATTTCACCCAGATCTGTCACCACAGGTGCAGCAGCTGTATGGACCCTGATACGTCTTTCACCAGAAGAAGAAGTATACCTAGTGTTTGTTAAGGAAATATGAGGTTCATGATCATGCACTAAAAAAATAAAGTAAAAGAAATACTCATGACAGCATATTAGCAACCAAACACAAATATGAAGATGCCTCTCACACTTCATTCCATAACAACCGAAAAGATCACATGGAACGATAAAACATACTAGAAATGTAAACCGATACCATCAGAAATCATCTCATGAAAAAAAGAAAAGAAAAAAGGTATCAATCTCCAACTGTCACAAAAAGTCATATATACGAAATGCAAGAATATAGATAAGGTGGCAGTGAATTCTATCAACCAGGCGGAAAGCCTTACAAAGTTCTAAATATTAATAAAACTAAGACCCTATAAGTTATCAGGTGGAGTTTGAAAATTGATAACTGACATTTTATTGGCTTTCAGGTAGGCAATAAAGGAACCTGGTCACCAGTTACCTCACTATTTAAAGAGAAATCTAGTGATAGCTCATCAGTTTCCCACTTCGCTAGTTAGCTAATTTGGAAGTTTTCAAACCAAAGCTCAGACAAGTAGCTTTATCCATCCAAACCCTAATGGTTAGGGTTTTGGCTTCAGGCCTGTTTTTGCTCATTTTTTCTTATTCTTTGCACATCTATACTAAAACATCTAATTTAACACTGTACTACTACATGTTTGCACAAAAATATAAATGCCTATGTTGTTCTGGGCGCTAGGCGAGGCGAGGAACAGGCCTCCCAACTCGCCTAGGCACACCTAAGCGTGGCCCTGGAACTTGGGTACTTACATGTTGCTCCTGCAAAATTCTCTTAACTTCAAAATTCTAGGCGACCCTAGGTGGTCGCCTAGGCGACAATTGCCACAACCAAGAGAAATTAACCCAAGGCGAGTCAACAAATTTTTTACGTGTACGCCTAGGCGTCGCCTCTAATAACATAGATAAAAGCTACTGCAGATACATAAGAGAAGATCAAAATCTTAAGTAAAAGAAAAAGGCTAATTTACACTAAAATACTGTGAACTTTGGCCTTAGTCCACTTAAACTCCCTGAAGTTTGTTTATGGTCACATAGCCAAAGTTATTAAAGGCGCACTGCGGCACAAAAGACCTAGAGGATTGAGGCGCGTGGCACAAGGTGAAGGCGCGAGCCTCACGAAGGCGAGACGCACATTTATTCAAAAATATTTATAAATAATATATGACTATATGTAAGATACCGAATGTGAACGTGTTGAAGTTCAATTCAATAATCATATCGATATGAAAAAGACACTTGATTTCTGTTGTAGGAAGTAGAGGTGGGCTTCACATGAACAGAGTAAAAGAAGAACCAACCAGAGAAAAACAGGTTAGATTACACATGGAATGGAGAGGGTACTAGACGATGATGGGCAATGAAGGGGTTGAAAGCAAAATCAAATTAAAAACAAAAATAGAGCAAGAAGAAGAAAAGGAAAAAAAAAGCATGAAAAAAGAGAAGAAAAATAAAAGCATTAGACGTTCGTGGTGTGGTTGAAGAAAATGAAATAACAATAAGAAGAAGAAATCAAAGCATGAGAAAAACACAACAAAAGTGGAAGAAAAAAAGGTAACAAAAAAACCAATATCAGATAAAAGAAGAAGAATACTTTTGATTGAGAACCAAGAACTATGAGAGGCTTCATATTTCAGAATAGACAGAACTATGAGAGGCTTCATATTTCAGAATAGACAGAGCGGAAGAAGGCTTTAGGTTTTTTTTTTCTCCTAATGATATGTGAGATTCAGTTTTTCTCTCTGAAATACATATAACTAACAAATCCAACAGTGTTGACCATTAATCAAAACAAATGCATTGTTTAGTAAAATAAAACATATAAAAGGAAATAAAAAGTTCAGTATATGTGTGAGGTGCGTCTTAGTTAGACATGAGCCTCACTGTGAGGCTCAAAGAGACGCACGCCTTATGAAGAGAGCCTCTCTCCACATGTACTGAGGCACTGGGTTAAAGCCTCATGTGCCTCGTGTGTGCCTTTAACAACTTTGCAAATAGCCCCCTTGAACTTTCTAGTCGTTACCACTTTGTTGCCTTCTGCTAACATCCATCCAAAAACCATCTCACATGACCAAAACATGCTCTTTTTTGGACTTACCCTCATCTTCAACCTCCAACCACCTTCCTAACCCTAGCAGCCTATTCCTCCTTCCCACATTGCTGCCCCCACCCTCCCGCTTCCCCTATTGAAGAACACTATCTGTAGAAATGGAAGGGGGAATGGAAATTTTGGTGAATTTTGGTTTAGATGTTAAACATTTTTAGCTAACCTAAAGTTGGTTCATCTCATTTTTGTTTTACATTCATGAAACTAGAAATGGGTTATTAAAACTCAAAAGTTTAATTATACTTATCTAGAATTTACTTTCAATTTGAATGGGTATTTCACTGAATATATTAGACTTCAGATTAAAACTAACCTTTTTGTTGGGTGAATATTGGGGCAATCTTCATGGTATTTTAGTGTAAATTAGCCTAAAAGAAATACTTGAACACAGCTGATCCAGGGGTTGTTTTAATAGTGCTTACAGGGGAAGAAAATATTGGGAAATCAAAGGAAGTAGATCCATGACTTAATATTCGTCATGGAATTTCAGTCCATGCAACTAAGACTACACAGAGAAGAACATAGACCTCTATGTACCTTCCAACCATTAAACTAATTAAAAAATATAGACCACCTAAAGATAGTTTCTCACAAGCTCAAAGCACTCATTAGGAAACAACTGCAGGCTTATTTGGTGCATTTAATCAGGCTAAACACACCGACATAACTTTGGTACCGCAGCACCTTTAGTGCCTGCGGAGAATACAAACTGAAGCTAATCCAATGACTGAATCCTATATATAACAAATTGAAACCAACTCTAGGCTAAAATTTCCTCCAATCATGGATTGGGCCTATAGGAATCCAATCGAATTAAGAAAACGTGAACATGACATGGACTACTTGAGAGAAACTTCTTAAATGTAAATGAGCCTGAACAGCGAAGTTCTTACAGATTTTAAAAAATTGAGGCCATTAGGCCAACTAATAACAGGACCCAAACCACCTCAAAATACTTGTAACCATTAGCCCAAATCAGATTAGGTCTCACCTGAGAGTTAAAATGATATTTGCAGTGCTCATCTGCGTAAACAACCATACAGAGCAAATTTCATAAGTGTACCACCCTACAGGGCTGACTGGGTATTATTCACAGGTAGCAACCAATCTAACGACAACCCACTGAGAACAAAATTGAATTTATCATATTGGGCTCCAAGTATGAAAAGATCCTAAACAACTAATATTTCTAGTAGATTAAACCTACCTAACCCAAAGTTTTCTCATATAGAAAATCTGATGTAACTAGAACTAGTTGGGAATCCCAACTCCCAAGTATGAAAAACAAGCCCTTACAAGTAACATTCTAGAAGAAAATCTCTCTCATAACACAAGTTTAGCTAATTTACTCTCATGATCAATTAAATCAGTCAAAACTAGAAAATCAGAACCGAAGAGTCTAGGTTTACTAGAGGTATGGGCATTGTTCACAAATATAGACATGATAAGACAAAGTTTTAGCCCACAAATAACTTTTTTTAAAAGCAACAAAAACTATTAAACTTAGGCTATTAATTTGGGGGGACTGGGAATCCAATCTGCAGTAGTACCAAAGAAGCAGTTTCCCACTTCAACACCATGAACAATATGCTCATGAATCTAGGCATCAGCGTACTTGATCCTGAGAACAAAAACCGTCACTCTTGAGTATTTCTTGTACATCAATGTGGACTACACTGGCATTTCTTCTTGTATATGCTAAATTACAGTTTATAAGTCCCTCTTTTTTCATTGTATAATTCTTTTAGATTCTAAAGCTTCCTACACATTATGTCAACAACTAATATAATATCATCAACCAACAATAGTTGCGACAGAAGCCATCCAAAATGTGCCTAGTAAGTTAATCCATCAAAATGCAAAGCGATAAATAAACAAAAATCTATTACCGGTTCTTGATTAAGTTTTGGTAATAGAAATGGATTTTGGCTTCACTACAGAATTATTCTGGTGCCAGTTAATACTCTATGACTATAACATATGTCCTTAATCATGTAGGCATAATTTTTACACACTTGTTTCTTCTATAAAAAACACCAAATAATCATACACAAAGAGAGTCAAAACATATATAATTACATATTTACACTATACTAATATTGGTAGCTAAGCGGCAAGCCCCCTTGCATGCATCCTAATACATTGTTCATCTATTGTGAAGTTAATGATGTAAGATGAGCCTGCCTAAACTAACATTGGTGCGTACGACTTTTTTTACGATGAATTAGGAAGACTATATATATATATATATATATATATATATATATATAGGGACAATTATTACTAATCTACCAAACCTCAACCGACTCCTGATATAGTCTTGTCTAACAACGAGTATGAATAAGTTCATCCTGGGTTTGACGTTAGAGAACACAGACAATAAGCTCCATGAAGTTCACATGCGAAGACTAGAAAAGGATACAGCAGGGCAACTTGAAAGTATACAGTTTGAGTTGTCATCAAGGTCTCTTCCAAAGATAACTGCATTGCAAAGGCTTTATCACAATCGACAGCAGGAAGGGCTAATAAGTCTGTAGAACTCAGCATAAAATGCCCATGATAGGTAGTAAAGCGCACTCCTGTAAAGCCAAAGATTCTCCTTAGGGCATGAATGTCATTTGTGAGTATGTATGATTAACAGCACTATATGAACTAAAACCTTTTCCGCATCTAATGCGCATAACAGCCTCCCATGCAGTCTCTCTGGTAAGGTCCCTGGACAAATCATGTCTAAGTTTCTCTTGATGAATGGGAGCCTGAAAAGATGGATAATGATACACCTGGCCACCAGTATATTTGGCAAGAGATCCTGGGAAAATATCAGAAAGACAACATAAGAAGAGAAAAGTCAATTAAAACTAGCCGTTATTGGTATGTTCTTGCAGCAGTGGTACCTAAAGAAGCAATATCAGCGTACTTGTTGCTGAAAGCATATATGTCAACTGCAATTTGATTCTTTGTAAATTCAGCAGCCATCTGCTTATAAAATGGATCTTCTGGAATCCTCAAAGCATGTTCCTTGTCGGTTCCATATACACGGAGATCATCTCCACGCAACCTTAGGCGACCAACACCAAGTGAAGGTAAAGTGCTTTGGAAGACCAACAACTTTCCTCCAAGTTGACTCTGCGAAAAGAAGGGTAAAGTAGCTTGCAGGATGAATATAACTAAATAAAGAAGTTACATCTTCACAAACTGTAAGGAAATAGAGCAAATGCCCAGAACTAGAGACAACGTACCATAACCATGAACGCTGCTTTGATAGCCGGACCGAATGCAGATTCTACATTTGTATTTTCATGGAACATACTAGGCAAGCTATCTAGAAATGCATCAACAACATTTCTTGAATCCGATAGATTAACAAGAAGATCATCAGGCAAAGGTAAGAAAATATCATCTAGATCTGCTACCACCATCATTTGAGGCTGTCTCAAAGAAGACTGGTAGAAACAAAAATAGTGAAAGTAATATCAAGGAAGGGACCATAATATTATCAGGAAAATGGGGTGAGAAAATCAGTTCACGGAAATGGACAAAGTGAAGAGCTGCAACATAATATCAATAGATAAACAACATTGAACGTTTAGATTATGGGAAGGAGATAGTAGCATGCCTTCAGACTATAGAAATGTAATGTGCTGTCAAAAGTTAAGAAGCCAATCTGTGTCCTGGGAAAGCCAGGTAGTACATCGAGAGAAGACTTTATGGTCTTAGCTACAACCTGCAAATACATTTTGAGACCAAACATGAGGTACCACATTCACATGAAAACTGGAGATACCAGGCCAAAAAGTACTCACAATGTCAGCTCATAAAAAACAAATAGGATTTCAGAAGACAGAAGGAAGCAGATAACATTACAAGTAAAGATATTGCATTGCAGATTACAATCAATACCTCAAGCAAACCACTTTGAACTGCTGATGCTGATACATCAATAAGGAAAAAGTAAAGTGGTGGCATCGGTGGCCGGACCATATACTCTGTTGAAGCAACAAACTCTACACTTCCCCTAGAAAGCTCAGGTCTGTCATCCACATCACTTCTTCTGCCACTAGCATCCAATGGACAGAAATACTCTCCAGGAACTACAATGAATTACAGTCAGCACATTTTGCCAAAATAAATGAAAATGCGGTATTCTAGAAGAATATGTAGGATTGAAGAAAGCATTTGAGTGTTATCTCCTCAATTTCAAGAGGAGCTGACAGGAGAAAGGGGAAGATGGGACTAATTTTTATAGAAATAAATACACTAACCACCCCCCCCCCCCCCCCCCCCCCCCGGGCTATGTTTCTATGGGTATTACAAGGACCTCCCTTATTTTGAAAATAATTACACGGACCACCCCTATGCATTATGTTTTATTTTGAAAATAAGAGTGGTTAGTGTAATAACCCTTTATATAAAATATAAAAAATAGGGGAGGTCCGTGTAATTATTTTCAAAATAAGGGAGGTTTGTGTAATAAACATGAAACATAGGGGAAGTTAACGTAAATTGCCCAATTTTTCTACTCTAAACATATACATGGATTGCATTTCCAATTGTAAACTTCAACAGCAACTAGAAAGCATTTATATCAATTCTATAAAGTCAGGTACTTAAAATTCTTTTAAACCTCTCTCGTTCTATAATTTAATGACCAATGACTTTATACAGCTTCAGTAGAGGTTCTTTTTTGTCTGTCTTGTTTCTGAAACACCTGATGCAGTAATTATATGGAGATATCCTTCACACTACTCGATTGCTCGAGATATCACATAACTCACAACAGTGAACACAAAACACAAAACAAAGTTTTAGAAGAGGTATGATTGCCCCCTCCAATAACAAGCTCTAGGCTTTATCAATCTTGTAGAGATTAGAATAATGGGATAACTTTATTACTGAAGGAGAGCTACATATATATAGGAGAGGTTAACCCCTCTTACTTTTGTTCTAGGCAATGTGAGACTAAAGCCCACTACTAATATTATTAATATACTTAACACCCTCCCTCAAGCTGGAGCATAGATGTCAATCATGCCAGCTTGTTACATAGAAATTGAACCCGAGGACCCAAAAGAGGCTTCGTGAAGATATCGGCTATCTGATCACCGGTCCTCACATGGTAAAATTTTATTATCCCCTTTGTATACTCATCACGGACGAAGTAGATGTCGATTTCAATATGCTTCGTCCTTTCATGAAATACAGAATTGGTAGCAATATGGATAGCAGACTGATTATCACACCACATATTTGATGTGCTCGATCCTGCTTCTTCTTCCAATTCTTTTAGAAGATGCTCCATATATAACACCTCTGCTGTATCATGAGCAATGGCTCGATACTCTGCTTCTGAACTTGATCGTGTTATCCCACTCTGTTTCTTGCTCTTCCAAGATACCAAGTTTCTGCCAATAAATACAGAGTAGCCAGATGTAGATCGTCTATCTGTCAGACTTGCACCCCAGTAAGCATCAGTAAAACACTCAATACGAGTGTGTTCATGATTCTCCATTCGAATTCCTTTTCCTGGATGTAGACCGTCTATCTGTCAGACTTGCACCCCAGTTAGCATCAGTAAAACATTCAACACAAGTGTGTCAATGATTCTCCACTCAAATTACTTTTTCTGGATTCTTGACTAGATAACACAGGATTCTGAGAACTACCTGTCTGTGTGGAACTCTTGGAGAAGCCATAGATCGACTTGCAACACTAACTGTGAAAGAGATGTCCGGACGAGTCATGACTGCCAAGTAGCTGAGTTTTCCAACTACTCGTCGATACTGGTCTGGATTGGTCATCAGGACCCCCCGTCTGGAAGTAACTTAGCCGATGGATCCATAGGTGAGGTTGCTTCCTTAGCTTGCATTATTCCTACATCATTCAGTATGTCCAGCACATACTTCCTTTGAGACATTACAATGTCTCACTTACTTTCTGTGACCTCAATGTCCAAGAAATAGTTCAATGATCCCATATCCTTAGTTTGAAATTGTTCTCCCATAAACTTCTTCAAGCCTGCAATACCCTGACTGTCGTCTCCCGTGATTATAATATTATCAACATAGACACCAAGTAGTATCCTTCCAGCTGATGTCTGTCGGTAGAATACCGAATGATCCTTCTTTGATTGACACATGCCAAACTGAGTAACAATAATGTGTAAATCGACCAAACCACGCACGAGGTGATTGTTTTAGACCATAGAGGACCTTCCGCAAATGACACACTTTACCCTCCCTTACAACGAACCTAGGAGGTTGCATCACATATACTTCTTCATCAAGATTCCCATAGAGGAAAGCATTCTTGATATCCAACTGAAGCCATGACCAGCCATAGCAAACAACCAAGGCTAAAAGGACACAAACATATGTCATTCTGGCAATGAGAGAGGTCTCGAAATAATCCTCACTATAGGTCTAAAAATATCCTTAACTACCAAACGAGCATTTAGGCGATCAAGAGTGCCATCCGGTTTCACCTTGATCGTGAACACCCATTTTCAACCCATTGCCTGTTTACCGGGAGACAAATCGACTAAGTTCCAAGTATGGTTTTCCCGGAGAGCGTTCATTTCATCGTCTATAGCAGCACGCCAACCGGGATGTTTGAGACCCTCAGCATTTTTGGAAATATGAATCCATCAATAGCAGCCACCAGAGACTGAGTGTCGCTTGTAAGTCCTTTGTAGTTTTCAACATACAAGGAATGATCACGACAGGCACGACGAGGGCTAGGTACTGGCGGAATAGGCAGAGCTGCTGGAGGAACAGACAGAGGCGAATCAGTAGAACTAGAAAAGGATGATGGTTCTGTGACCGTGGACACTATTTGCGATGTTCGTTCGGGCGACGTCGACACTGACTGAATTGGTGTTTGCGGACCATCGGACCGGGATACTGGCTTGGTAGAGGAGGACACCCTTACTGGGGATGTGTTTGAACATGAAACAACAAGAATCCTCTTCTGGGTAAACATGAGGAACTGGATCAGTAGTTTGTGGAAGTGGAGGAAACGTTGTTTCAACGAAGGTAACATTCTGAGAGAAAAAAATGCTTCTTCAAGGTAGGGAAAAAAACATCGATATCCTTTCTGATATTTAGGGTACCCAAGGAAAACACACTGGATTGCCTTAGCATCTAATTTAGAAAGAGTCGGTCGGGTATCCCGAACATAGCACAAACAACCAAAAATCTTAAAAGGTAGAGGAAACGGCTCTCAGTCGGGATATAACCGAAAAAAGGAAGTAGTACCATTGAAAACTGACGATGGCATGCGATTAATAAGATAGTAAGCTGTAAGAACCGCATCTGACCAAAATATCTTGAGGGTACGTGCTTGAAACATAAGAGCATGCGTTATTTCCAAGATATGGCGATTCTTGCGCTCTGCCACACCATTTTGTTGTGGTGTGTAAGGATAGAAAGTTTGGTGGATAATACTATTGTGGGACAGATGAGTAGTGAACTCACGATATATATACTCACGACCATTGTCACTTCGAAGATATTTAATTAGAACACAAAATTGTGTTTTGATTTCGACATAAAAATTGCACAAAATGTCAAATAATTCGGAGTAATGTTTCATTAGATAAACAAAAGTGACACGTGAGTAATCATCGACAAATATAACAAGTACTTAAAATCCATTATTGATTCAACCGGACAAGGTCCCCATACGTCAGAATGGACCAACTCGAAAGGAGCGGAAGCAATTTTATTATGACTCACCGGATAGGGAACTTGATGATGCTTTAGCCAAACTACACGACTCACAATGAAAGAAAGCAGGAACATCTAAAGAAGGGTACAATTTTTGGAGAGCTTGAATTGATAGATAACCTAACTGACAATGTAACTCAAAAGGATCGAGTTTCATGCCGGCACAGACAACAGAAGAAGGTACGTCAAACAGGTACAAGCCTCCAGCCATATGCACCTTACCGATAGTCTTTTCAGTCTTTAGATCCGAAAAAATACAACCATCAGAAAAAATGTTACCGAGCAATGCATGTCTCGAGTAATCTGACTAATTGAAAGTAAACTGAATGGATTTTCAGGTGTATGTAAGACGAAATTGAGTGACAGTCAGGGAAGAAAGACGAGCACTTCTACGTCCACGGACTGTTAGTGAACCACCATTGGCAACAGTAAAATTGGAAACACGACCTACCGAGACATAATTGTGAATTATACCGGCGTCGCTAGTCATGTGAGCAGACGCACCAGAGCAAGCACCCATTGCTTCAACCTGACTACACACGCTGCGGAGTACCCGACTGTAGATCCCGATGTGGATACTTCACCACGAGGTAGAGTTTGAAAGTCAAAAAATTTTGTATGACTCTGCAGTTATCTGAACAGATCGAATGTCATCATCAGGAGCATCTGATATAACATTGGCGACAAGAGCTTTAGAACACTGTCACAGAAAATGGAAATGTTGACCACAGTTGAAGCATGTGCGCGGTATTCCATCACGACCACCATTGCCTCGTCCCCCATTACGATCCGTATTTCGGCCACCACGTCGTCCACCATGACCACCACGAAATCGGCCACGAACAGCACAAAAAGCAGATCGATCAGCAGGAACATCACCCGGGGTAGTCTCAACGACTTTTGCTACTCGAAGTACACGATATTGAGCTTCTATTTGAGACGGAACATCAGATCCAACAATGATCTGAGAGCGAATAGAGTCTGCATCAGGACGGAGAGAGGCAAGATATGTCATGACATGAAGCTGCTCACGTTAAGCCCTTGCTTCATTGATATCCGCCATTAGAGATAATACGTGGTCGATCTTATCAGTCATAGCCTTTAAGGTCCAGAAATGGTCCTTATGAGATTTGTCTTCCTGATTTGCTCGGTATACACCAACGATCGAGTCGTAGATACGAGACAAATCACGTTTTCTATCAAACACCGCTGCCGGACCTCCCATAATTTCTTCACGGAATTCGTATTTTGAACCATGTCTTCCACCGATGGTTCCATTGAATTCATCAACTATGTAAACAGTCGACTATCATCTGTCTCTCATTGCTCAAATATGGGATCATTCTCTGCTGGGTTATCAATCAGATGTTTGGACAATCGCATTTTCCGAAGCATCTTCTCGACCTTCTTTCGCCATGTCGAGTAGCTCTCTGGTCCGTCCAACTGTCGATCAACAAGTCGAATCGATGAAATCGTCGTGTTAGTGCCCGTTGATCCTGCCATTGCGTTTTCGACACTAGTGTCTGTGGCACTACTATTCGTCGTAGTGTCTGTCATCCTTCAGGATTCCTGATTCGACTATCGGTTTGATCTTTCCAACTTGATAATCACATCAACTCTGCTAATGCGCTAGAAATGTGGCCAGAACCGGCACGGCATAGGAAGCAGAGATGAAAGTGGATCACACAAGCCAGGACATAGAGATAACCCAAGTTACCCTCTGGTAGATTCTGATATAAAGATCAAGGAAAGAAACAAATATTCATGCAAAACAAGCAACTTGTCTGCTCTTTGTTAAATTTTTGAAATTAACATTGAGAGTCAGAGGTTCTAGCAAACAAACCAAATGTTTACCCTCTGAGAATCTCAAGTCAATTGTTGAGAGTCTGAGGTTCTTGCAAACAACAACATGATTACCCTCTGAGAATTCCAATAATTTTTTTTAGAATTAGGTTAAGGTTTTTAGGGGGTTGGCGGCGGCTGCGTGGAATGATCTAGGGTTAGGGTTTGGATCTTGATCCATGAAGAAGGGGAGGCTGACAGGGGGAGGCGGGCTGGAAAGGGGCTGACAGGGGGGCAGGGTCAGTAGCAGCAGCAGCATCAGGGGGCAGGGAGGGCTGACAGGGGCGGCAGCAACAGAAGGAGGGCACAGCAAGGGGGGCAGCAGGGGAGAACAGCAGCAGGAGGGGGGCATGGGGGGCGGCAACAGGGGGCAGGGGGCAGCAGTGGGGGGGTTGCTAGGTGTTTTGTGGAGAGAGAGAGAGAGAGAATGGGGGGTGATGACGGTTTTCGCTCTGATACCATATAGAGATTAGAATAATGGAATAACTTTATTAATGAAGAAGAACTACATATATATAGGAGAGGCTAACCCCTCTCGCTTTTGTTATAGGCAATGTGGGACTAAAGTCCACTACTAATATTATTAATATATGTAACAAATCTCAAACATAATATACAAACTGTTCCAACTGCAAAACCTTAAAGTACCTACCTGGCTTATATAGGGGGGCAAATAAGCCGGCTAGGAAAGAAACTTGCAAATAAAACCTAACAAAAATAAAATGAAATATGAAACTGCATATGAAACTGCGCTTGTTCGCTGCCTGATTAGCACCTGGCTTAGCAGCTTGAACATTCCTCAATTTCTCAATCATATTGCAGTTTACTGTAGGGTAAAAATGGTAGTTGTTCTCAGCAGTTCAGACACCTTTTATGTCCTCTTTCGAGGTCTTCGGCTGCTCATGCTCCTGCATCACCTTTGCTTTAGTAAGACTTGTAACCATCAACCACACAACCTTTGCTCTCCAAGCCCATACCTTAAGCTACGTAAACCAAATATCATGTGCCTTCTCCCATCTAAAACCACGTCTAACATCCCAAAAGTGCATTATTCTTTATCCTGGTTTCTTGATTGCTCAACATATTGACCCATAGAACATTACAACCACAATCTTTTCAGGGCTTCTTCATCTCCATACCAAAATGGTGCATCTTGGGCCCATACACCATCCTTGAAACTTGGACAATTTGATCATTGGCATACTAAATGTAAATCTAGACCAGCTTTCAATAGTGCATTGTAGAATGAGTAATCTTTTTGAAATTTTCTGTTTAATTGAGGATTTTTTTTTATTAAATCTGGATGCCCAAGCTAGTCAAGCTAAAGTTAATCTTACAGTTTCTTAGATATAGGTCACTTAAAATTGTGCCTCTTTCGACATGCTCATGCAGCACCCCCTCAAGTTATATAAGACTTGGACTCTTCTTGTAATTGGGGGACCTATATAAAAACAATAACAATATTTAGGAAGTTGTATTCAATTCTTTGTGACATGCATGCAAATAACAAGATTTGGGTGAGTGTGTGGAAAATCGAAATAAGCAAAATATGGCCACAATATAAAGGAACTATATTAACAAAGAAAAAAGCTAAATATTCTACCCCAGTTCTTTGTGGGTAATAGATTGTTCCTTTTTCTCTAATAAACACTAATATGGGCCATCAAGAAATTAGCATTGACATCTCTTTCCCAATCCAAGCTCTTAATATGGCTTAGAGGTTCCCTCAACAACAATATTAAAACTCCCACTATCAAGCAAAACATTCAGTCATCATTGCAAATGTACAAAGACTGTCAAACAATGTTTTCAAAAAATGTATTCTCCGCTTATCCTATATTTAATCTAATCTAGTGAAACTTTCAGTGTGTCAATTTCTTATCACCTCTTCTCATTTGTTTGTCCAATTAACATTCTCAATTCAGATACACAATGTGGATTGGGACATTAAGTTTCTTCACTGCCCAACAATTGAGCGGTAAAGCATGTTTGGTTTAAAAGACATCTATGAAAATTCCTTCCAACTCTGGTATTCAAAATCCCATTATAGTCCACTAGTACCTTCTCTACTAAACTTTGTGGTGAATAATTACCCTAACATGGAAACAATATATCTTCAATATTTCCTCAAAATCAAGATGAAAGTTTAAACATTACATTTCATATATTCTTTCTTGCCATCTCTACTACTTTATCCTATATGCCCCGAAATTCTCCACCTCTTCCCAAAAAAATTGAGAGAGAAAAAGTTATTTCTATGAATAGTCCCTTCTTTAGAATTGTAGATTTTGTTGCAGATGCTGCTCAATCAGTAAATCTTCTACCTACTGCTTATGTTTCTGTTGTTTTGATAGAACAGAAGCCCTTATGTTAATCTATTTAGGAAAGCTCATCCACCCCATTTATCAAATTACTGGATTGCCTAAATCCCTTACTCAGAAACCCATATATTAATACCCACTTTTAGGGTCTTTATTAGCTCGGAAAACTCGTAGAACAATAACAAAGCCTTTATCCCAAAATTTGGGATCGTATGTTTGAATCATTTTCTTGCATTTAGATGTGTTAAGGACTATGTCCGTTGTAACTGTAACAAAAAACATATCATTCTTCAAAACTTGAATCCATGTTCATTTAGGCCTAGCTCGAGTACTCGCTGCTCCTTTAAGTACTATCTTACACTACTCCTTACAGGAGAATTTATTGGTCTGCGTTGCACACATCCAAAGCACCTCAGACGATTTCTCTCATCGTCCTCAATTGGTGTCACCTCTAACTCACCGCGAATACAGTCATTTCTTAATGTCTATTCTAGAATGTTTTTAGTTGCTCATTATTCTAGACTCCTTTAAAGTTTCCAACATTATATGTGTGTCTATTTGTATTTATTATAATCTTAATATTTCAAGAAATCGATTTCAAGCCTCAGATTAAACCTTTCATCTAATCAATCAAATCATTAATCTCAGTGATTGATAGGCCAAAAATGCATACTTAGGATCCACTTTTCGGCCACATTTTACCACTCAAATAAACTCATCATAACCCAAAACTTGAATACCTAAAATCTTGCAAAGTAGTCATGGGTTTTTTTAAATTAAAACTTATTTAGGTATGATTTTTTGCTACTTTCATTGCCTGATTTCAGGATACATTGTTTTCTGGGGAACAGTCACAATGTTTTCAGCAAATCCTACAAGTTTCGGTTACCTCCAAATCACATCCAAGATATTTATAAAGCACTAGACTACATAAGAAGAGTCTGTTAAGTTAGTACTCTACCTCAATGAAAAAGTCAATTATATTAAAATGGGGCATCCTATTGCTATGAGGCTCCCGCTTATGCAGGGTCTGGGAAGGGTCAAGACATGCAAACTTAACCCCATATACATGGAGAGACTATTTTTAGGACTCAAACTTGCAACCTAAAGGATACAAGCAAGAAGCGTTGCCCCCGCGCCAAATGACGCCTTCTAAATATCAATTGCATCAAATATTTGTTGTTTCCAAAACAAATCTAGATGGAAGAACAATCAGAATTTTGAGACCTCTTGCAGATAAATTTGCTCTATGTTCTAATTTTGTAGGATTTTGGAGACTTCTCGCAAACAAGTTTGCTCTCCTAATTTTCTTAAGCCACTCGAAGAAGAAGAAGAAGAAGAATGAAGAGAGAAAGGCAACTCTGCTGGGGTGGTGAAAATCAACGTTGCTCAAAGCAAGATTCATCCTACCGTGATCTGCTCCCAGGAACCAGCAAATTCTGAAGGAACTTCTAGAACGCTCACCGTCACCTCTTGTACAAACTCGCCGAACACCTCTAGACTTTGAAGGCAGTGACCACATAACTGTCTTCGTCTCTCAATTTCGAAGTAAGTTCTCAAAGCAGGCACAAAAAGAGTATTTATAGAGTTGGGTGGAAGCCCTAACACTAATCATGGCTGTCAACTGATTGCTAAAAGATAGGAGCGATAATGGAAATATACAACTGAATTAAATTCAAATCCCACAAAAAATGGATCTGAATAATTGACTCAATCTTTTCATAACCGCTCAAATCTTTCAATCAGCCCAATTAACCGCCAACCGCGCCTATGCACCTGCTCGTGCAAATCTTTCAATCAGCCCAAGTAACCCCAACAGCCTGCCAGCCTATGCGCCTGCGCGCGCACCCGCTCAACAGCGCAGGCACGCAGCTGCATGCACGCAGTAGCGCAAGCGCGCAGCCCCACAACGACGCATACGCGTAAACGCTCACAGCCGGCGCAAGCCCCTGCGCATGCACCCGTCCATGCGTCTCGCCCATGCGACTCGCACATAAGACGAGCGCAACAACAGCGCACAAAGCGTCATGCGCCGATGCTGACGTACTAAGTGCAAAGTACGTCAACAAAACGCTACGTTGCGCCGTTGAGCCCGACTCCGAGTCGCTAAGCTCCATCGGGGCTTAGCTCCTAAGGAAATAATCTCATAAGCATGACAAAAAGCATAAATGCTCCATTGAGGTGTTAATCATTTTTCTATTAGAAAAATATCCCCACATGTCACCCATGTGCCCCACCACACCTCATGTGCTCATCTCAACACAAGCAAAGCTATATATTAAGATACTTACTTTTTGGTGTGAGCAATATAGGACTATCTTTCTAGTTCTAAAGACAAAAACACCAACAGTCTCCCACATATCTCAATATATGGGTTGACAGTTCCCCACACATGCATTAGGATAGATGTCGCTACGACTTGAATCTTTCCGCATGGGTTAAATAACAGCATGATACAAGAATGGACTAAGTCTTGAATTTTGCACCATAACTGCAATTCTTTCCACTGACATAATGACATCAACTGTGCTTCTGGCTGCACATTAAAGATCATGTGTCTGCCTGGTTTCGGTGTATGTATATTGGGTGTCTACAAACCTTCCTTCAAGAGACGGCCTATATCTTTCCATACACTCTAGGTGAGTTTTTTTAAAGAGTCTTGGCATAAAGCCTTTCGCTTCCTTCCGGTACTACGTCACTATGACATGGCCCAAAGTCGAGGCTATACCTCATGTGGTGTCATATCACTGTAGCATGAGGTCCAGTCTCTTTGTACTGCCAAACTATCCAACATGAAGCATTTTGTTTCCTTGCGATGTTACGTCGCCGTGACATGGCTCGCGAAGCCGAGACTTTACCCTCCCTAGGTACCTCATGTGGTATCATACCACTGTAACATGAGGCCCAGCCTCTTTGTAGTACTGTCTACAACTCTTCATTCTACAATATTAGGTCCACTTGCCAATGTGCGGTGCTACGCCGCTGTGACTTGACCCTAAACTGAGGCTTTAACCTCACGAGGTACCTCATGTGGTGTCACTCCACTGTAGCATGGAGTACTTCACTCCTTTGTAGTGATGTGCTACCCGTGCTTCCTGTAAAACACGCTGGACATTTCAAATGTATGAGAATTCATTAAGGCTTCCAAGCTATCCTCCTACAGGAATTTGTTCTATACAAAGAACAAACAGTACACAACAGTGATTCTGGGTCCGTAATCCCTCAACGTCCCGAAGGACTACTCACTGTTCCTGATATTCTTTCAGTTGATGGTCCTTCCTTGAACCAAAAGCTAGATGCCTAGTAGATTTCTCTTTGAACTAATAGTATAAAACTTTATGGTAGAATTACAAAGACACAATATTATAATGTCTTCAAGCCCATTTTACATGTTGTGTCTTCGACCAGTTGGTGCTTGCGACCTTTGGTGAACGGATTTGCCAGATTCTTCTGGCTCTGAACATCAACCACAACAATAATTTCTCTTTTGATAAGATCATTTACCGTCTTATGCCTCAAACGCACAGTCCTCTTCTTGCTATTAAATAGGTCATTCGATGCTACTGCTGCAGTCGTCTGGTTGTCGCAGTATATCGGTACCGCCAGAATCTGTACACCAACTATTGGAAGATCATACATAAGCTCCCGAAGCCATTCTGCTTCATTCGCTGCAGCTGCCAGTGCATAGAACTCAGATTCCATAGAAGAGTGTGAAAGCATAGTCTGCTTCTTCGACTTCCACGATATAGCAGCTCCACCCAAGGAGAAGACATACCCTCCTATGGACCTTTCACTCTACTTCTGAGTACCAGCTTGCATCACTGAAACATTCCACTACTGTTGGATCTCTGCAGTATTGCAGTGCATACTTCTGAGTCTTCTTGAGATATCTCATTACTCTCTTCACAGCTTTCCAGTGCTCCACACCCGGATTGCTCGTGAACCGACTCAACATTCCTACGGCAAAAGCTATGTCAGATCTTGTGGCAGTAGTCGCATACATCAAACTTCTTATAACACTTGAATACTCTAGCTGTCTGACGCTTTTCTTTGGATTTGGCTTCAGCTTCTCGTCACACATATGCGACGTATCGATCCCTGGAAGATCCTGATACTCATAGCGTGTGAGCATTTTCTCAATATAATGAGACTGAGACAATGTCACTCCAGTTTCCGTCCGAATGATTTTTATCCCTAGGATAACATCAGCTTCCCCTAAGTCCTTCATATTGAACTTAGACGAAAGGAACTTCTTTGTCTCAGTAACACTTGCTAGATCTGTACCCAAGATCAGCATGTCGTCCACGTATAGACAAACGACAACTCCTCTCCCGTTAGCGAACTTTGTATACACACACTTGTCCGTCTCGCTGATCCTGCAGCCGTTTGATCTTATGACTTTATCAAACTTCTCATGCTACATCTTGGGAGCTAGCTTGAGACCATATGACGATTTCACCAACTTGCAAACTTTATCTTCGAGGTCCTTGACGATAAATCCTTCTGGCTGTTGCAAGTAAATCTCTTCGGTCAACTCACCATTCAGGAATGTGGTTTTAATATACATCTGATGAATAACCAGCTTATGAATTGCACTCAGAGCAATCAACATCATGATGGTCGTCATCCGCGCTACTGGAGCATGTGTCAAAATAATCGATTTCCTGCTTCTGAGAAAATTCCTTGGCTACCAGCCTAGCCTTGAACTTGTCAACAGTTCCATCGGTCTTCATCTTCTTCTTGAAGATCCATTTACATCCTATTGGTTTTGTCCTTTCAGGTAGATCGACCAACATCCACGTGTTGTTGGAGATTATCGAGTCATACTCATCATTAATAGCCTCCTCAATGTTATAGATTTCGCTAGGCGAAATCGGTGCGCCGAGTGCCCGCATAGCGCCTAGGGCGCCTAGGCGGCCGATTTTTTTTTTAATTTTTTTTTTGCTCATGAGTGTATATATAAATAACATGTATGTTACTTATAGACACAAACTATTGGGCTTTTATGGCTAGTGTAGCTATACTTAAGACTTCAATTGATTCATGAGGTTCTGGGTTCGAATCCCATGTTTTTTTGCTTCAAATTTTTTTTACTTGAAAAAAAAACACACTTATAACGGGGAGGAGAGGAGAGAGAGTCCACAGCAGACTCCTCTCCCCCCTCTCCTCTCCTCCTCCCCTCCGCTCCCCTCTTCCCTCCTCCTCTCCTACGACGATGACGACGACGACGACGACAACAACAGCAACAACAACAACAACAGCAACAACAACACCAGTCGGCGGCAGCGGCGACGGCGACGGCGGATAAGTATTTAATATTGTCAAATATGATTTTTTTTTTTTTGATTTTGTTCTTGAAAATTTCAAAAAAAAATAACCCTAACCCTAACCCTAGGCCCGACTAGGTCCGACTAGGGCCGCCTAGGTCCGAATAGGGCCGCCTAGGCCCGCCCAGCGCCTAGGCCGGCCGCCTAGGGCGGCCGCCTAGGGCCTTTTCGGTACGGCCGGCGGCCGCCTAGGCCGATTTTTAGAACACTGAGCCTCCTTCCAGAAGAGAGCGTCTGGTCTTCATCGCCTCATCATAGGTAAGCGGATCTGCTTCCACATGATAGGTGACGAAATCCTCTCCAAAGTTCTTCTGTCTCCTCACTCACTTAGACACAGGTTCTGCGAGTTCTGGTTCAACAGTTGTTTCTGCAACAACTTCTTGGACTACATCTTCGTTAGTAGCTTCAGCCTCCTGTGCACCCATACTATTCTCCGAAATGTCCGCGATAACAATGTTCTTGTGCCTTGCAAACTTGTCTTCAAAGAATTCTGCATCGCGAGATTCAATGATATGATTTGACTCAATATCAAGAAACCTCCGAACATCACTCTTCTCAGCATAACCCAAGAAGATTGTCTTCGTAGTCCTTGTTCCCAACTTCTGGATCTTTAAATACGAAAGCTTCACATACGCCAAACACCCCCACACTCGAATGACATTCAAGTTATGTATGACCTTGAACCAGAGTTCATGAGGAGTGACATCAGAATTTGCTTGCGGCACTCTATTCAGAATGAAAATAGTCGTAAGCACAGCTTCAACCTAGAAGCAATTTGGAAGACCTGCAGTTAACAACATTGAATTCATCATCTCTATTAACGTCATGTTCTTCCTTTCCGCAACACCATTTGATTTAGGTAAGTAAGGAACAGTCGTCTCGTTGACAATTCCATGTTCTCTGCAGAACTATACGAATTCATGGGACCTATACTCTCCATGTCGATCACTTCTGAATCTCTTGAGTTGTTGTCCAGTTTGACGTTCGGCTTCAGCCTTGAAGTCCTTAAATTTCTCGAACGCTTCATCTTTAGACTTGAGCAGATAGACAAATGCGTACTTTAAGAAATTGTCGATGAAGGTAATGAAATATTTCATCCCAGCCTTTGTGGAGAACTGTTTGAAGTCACAGATATCTGAGTACACCAACTTCAAAAGATCTGTGCATCGGTTTACCCGCTTGAACGATTTTCTAGTGATTTTCGTCTGCACACAGACCTCACACTTCTCCACCTTCTTATCCCCACATTTGGAGATAAGCCCTAGACTAGACATCTTGTTAATTCTTTTACAATGAACATGTCCTAGTCTATTATGCCATAATTCAAGAGAAAAACCAGAAGAAGGGACTGCATTTTTAATCTCCATTGGAGTTACAAGTTGAAGTTTGAACATCCATTCGGTACAAAAAGTCTTTCCGAAGTATATTCATTTATAGGACATAACTACCTGACCAGCGTTAATGTCCATCCTCAATCTTGCGTTGCATAGCAGACTTCCTGAGACCAGGTTCTTGGCTATTGTCGGTACATACTTCACCTCCTGAAGCGTCAGCGACTTCCCCGAAGTCAGTTTCAGTACCACCGTCCCGATCCCCAGAACTTCAGTTTGTGTTTGGTTCGCCACCATAACCTTCTCAGAAACATGTTTGTATGTGAACCACTCATTCTTTGAGCAAACATGGCACGATGCCCCAGTGTTTATCCACCAGTCCGTGTCAACACCAGTTGAGTCAACCTGCACAACTATAGCAACAAAGTTAGCCTCGTCTTCCTCTTTTCGTTTAGATTTTTCCTTGCATGTCCTTCCTCCAGTGGCCTTTCTTGCCATAGTTGAAACAAGTTCCAGGTCCATTAGACTTTGGCTTGAACTGAGCCAACTTCACCTTCAGATGGTGAACGTCCTTTTTCTTATAGTAGAGAGCCTTCTACTTCCCCTTAGAGTTTCCTCCTTGCACTAAGTTGGCCTTACCATCAGTTTGGACAAGGTGTCCACTTTGAGTTGAGCCCTTAACTCGTCTTCAACATGTATCCAGTGCACGAGGCACTCAAGATCCACCTTCATCTTCTTGCGGTGCATGTCCGCGATGAAATTGCTCCAACCAGGTGGAAGCTTGGCGACAATACCCCCGACGAAAGCATCGACCAAGGGCATGCCGTCATCCTCAAGTTTCTGATGTAACTTGAAAATTTTCTTGACTTGAGACAACATCGTCTTGTCGTCCTCAAATCTCATATTCCAAACTTTCGGTCACGTGGATCTTGTTCTTGTTCTCATCTGCCTTGTAGAGATTCTCCACAGAATCTCAGACGTTCTTGGCATTCACCATCTTGTTGTATGACTCTGCCAGAGAGTCCTCCATCGAGTTCAAGATCAACAACTTGCAGAGGTTGTTCTCTCTCCTCCACTTCGATTGCAAAGCAGTGGCCTCAGCGACCCTCCGAACATTTTCACCTTCTGGAATTAAAGGCTCAGGATCTGTCAACACGTAGTCGACGCTCACGAGTTAAAGATAAAGGCTGACATTTCTCTTCCAGACATTGTAATGCTCCCCGTCAAACTTCTCAAGTTTGTTAAAACTTGTGTCGAGAAGGTTTGCATGGTTGTTCTCCATCGAATCTGGATCTTGCTTTGAGATTGTTATTTCCGAAACAAATCTAGATGGAAAAACGATCAGAATTTAGAGAACTCTTGTAAATAAATTTGCCCTCTGTTATGATTTTATAGGATTTCAGAGAGTTCTCGCAAACAAGTTTGCTCTCCTAATTTTCTTAAGCCACTCGAAGAAGAAGAAGAGAGGCGACTCTGCTAGGGTGATGAAAATCACCGTTGCTCAAAATAAAATTCGCCCTACTGCGATCTGCTCCCAGGAATCAGCAAGTTCTGAAGAAACTTTTGGAACGCTCACCGTCACCTCCTGTACGAACTCCTCTAGACTTTGAAGGCAGCGACCATACAACTCTCTTCGTCTCTCAATTTCGAAGTAAGTTCTCAAAGGAGGCATAAAGAGAGTATTTATAGAGTTGGGTAGAAGCCCTAACCCTAATCCTGGTCGTCAACTGATTGCTAAAAGATAGAAGCGAGTAATAGAAAGATATAACTGAATTAAATTCAAATCCCACAAAAAACAGATCTGAATAATTGACTCTACCTTTCCATAACCGCTCAAATCTTTCAATCAACCCAATTAACTGCCAATAACGCCAATGCACCCAACATCCCGTCAGTCCATGCGTCTGCGCGCGCACCCGCTCAACAACGCAGGCGCGCACCCGCATGCATGCAGCATCGCAAGCGCACAACCCCGCAGCGGCGCATGCGCGTAAACGCGCATAGCCGCGCACAGCCCGCGCAAGCCCCTGTGCATGCTCCCGCTCATGCACCCGCCCATGTGCCTCGTCCATGCGCCTAGCCCGTGCGCCTAGCGCATAAGACGAGCGCACGAGCGCAACAACAGAGCACAAAGTGCCATGCGCCGATGCTGACGTGCTAAGTGCAAAGTGCGCCAACAAAGCGCCACTTTGCGCCCTTGAGCCCGAGTCCGAGTCCGAGTCGCTAAGTCCCTTCGGGGCTTAGCTCCTAAGAAAATAATCCCATAAGCATGAAAAAAGCATAAATGCTTCGTTGAGGTGTTAATCATTTTTTCATTAGAAAAACATCCCCACATGGCACCCATGTGCCCCACCACACATATGTGCTCATCTCAACACAAGCAAAGCTATATATTGAGATACTCACTTTTTGGTGCGAGCAATGTGGGACTATCTTTCTAGTTCCAAAGGCAAAAACACCAACAATATCCATATTGCAAAAACTCCAAAAGTTTCAACAACACCACACAAATAGAGAAATATATTTTATCCTATTAAAAAAGGTAAAAAAATATATAAACAAATGTACGTAATCGCAAGAATATTCAAATAGAAGTTGAGATAAGTTTAGCAATGTATCTAACAACATTGGAAAAGATTCAAATATGAACATAAAGACTTCAAGAGTCTTGCAGTTCAAAAAGTAGTAACAAATCTACCATCATTGAGGAGAGCACAATGGTTGCAATGCCACTTCCTTCCAGCATCTGTGAAGGTCACATATGGATTCACATAAGTCCTGCATCTGCGACATCTAATGACGCCCGTTGGTCCAAAATTCACGATAGGCACCTCCTCCTACAGAGAAAAGTTGACAAGCAAAAGAGAATGTTAACGACAAGATGTCAGTAGATATACGGAGAAGTATAAGAAAGAACATGAGGAACTATATGCACATAGTATTACTTACACCATCAGAAACTTCTGCCAGAGGATGAACTACTGCTCCAAGAGGCAAATGCCACCTCGCAAGCAGTGACTGAGAACTAGGTATAGTATGAGTTGTTAGCCTCAGAAACCTTGGGTGGCAGTTCAAAGGATAGGTCTCAACAACTGAAGTTGGTTCATCATCAACAGCTAACGGCCTCGGCAGTGAATTTGGATCAACTCCAGGATCAAGAGAGCCAGGAACAGATGCAACAGACAAGGATTGAAAATCCTCAATTAGACCCTGAAGGGTACCTCCTACAGGAGGCCCTGCAATAGGATAGTGCATTGATTCTCTAGAATTAAATCCCAAAGAAGCACCTATAGGTGGAGGCGGTACCTGACCTTTCTGAGCATGGAAAGGAGGTTGTATTGCAGTCGTAGGTGGAAAAGCCGGAAAAGGTGACTGTGTAATTGGTACAGGAGCAGGAAACCTCGAAGCTATAGGCATCTGGGGCACATTACCTCTAGGGATGACATTAGAATATCCTTCAAAGGTGGCTGGGAGGGTGGTCTGATTGCAGAAAATCGTGAATCTGGCATTTTTTGTGGTATATTCCCTCTAGGTGGATTTTGGTTTGCATTATGGGGTGGAAGGCCCATTGGCACTGACGAAATTTGGGACGGGGGCCGTCCGGGAGAGGGAATAACTGGTGGGCCCACCAGAGGACCATGCAAAGGAGGCACAGGTTGGGCAGTTGGAGGAAATCGGGGTGCTTGTGACTGCTGATAAGGACTTGCACCTTGTGTGGAGTAAGATGAAGGCAGGGGAGGACTCGATGGACCATTGAACCTAACAGGTAGCTGTGAAGACATTCCTTGAGTGGATAACTCTGGACCAGACACTGGGCCAGATGCTGAAACAGACACTGTGGTTGGAGGAGCACCTGATGCTCCAAAACCAGCCACAGGAGCCGAGGACCTGAATGGTGTAAAACTTTGTGGAGGAGCTGCAAAAGGTGAGGCAGATCTTCCAGGAAAGGCTGTTGGCCTTTCCTTATCAGGCTGCATATTTGATTGACCTGCTTCCTTCAGATAATCAAGGTCCTCGCCTGCGACAAAACCATACAAAGATCTATAAGTTTATATAAAACAGTGAATCTTTCTAAGGAGAAAATAACATCTAAATGAAAACAATAAAATAAACCCAAAGCATATATAAATCCATTTTATAGAAAAGAGGTAATAAGTATAAAATTCGGCAGAAAGCAATAGGTCCCCAAGGTATATTTGGTTGGCATTGACAGAATCAGGGAATGGGCATAAAGAGATACAAGAGGGAAAATAAATTGTGGACAAAACAGAAAAGGTCCATGTAAAGGGGGAACAAGATGCACAGGTAAGACAAGTTGGAGGAAACCAAGTATCTTGTATTTTCTGGTTACCACTTAATTTCATTTGGAGTAAAATGATGGCTGGGGGACTCAGTTGCAACTAAACTCAAGAGACTTTTAGTGTTCAGTACTTGAGAATAACTAAGAACATCCAATAAACCAAAAACGCTTGGCATCAATTGGGTCGACCTATCAAAATGCCAATATCCAAAAAAAAGAAAGTCTTGTCTGGTCCACAGAGGTGAAGTTGTTGTGTAACTGGATAATTGTGGACCATCCGTAGACTTAGGTGTTGGAAATGGAGAAGACCTGTGAGGACACCTCGTTGCATTTTCACTTGACCCTTTTCAAGCACAAGTTGAGGCAATATTACAATAAGAAATTTCATTATGTGTTCAGTTCAGGACGAGAGATTTATCAGGTCAGGTTGAAATACACGGCCAAACAGAAATTTTGTCCAATCCCCACACGTGTAATTGGAATTATTGGCCAGTTACTGACCACTGTATCATCCTTCCAGAACATCGAGTTGAGGATGAAACTAGAGAATATGACATGTTAAAGGATAAGTGACTTCAGTAAGTTCTCCCATAATTATAGCAAGAAACCTTTCATTCGTTCAGCAATCAGAGCTTATTAAAGAACATAAAGTCCTGTAAAGAACTAATTCTGGAAAGCTAAAATGCCACTTTCTAGGATTTAGAGCTAGGACATTTTTAAGCTTTATTTTCTTGACAAGTTGATTCGAAACCCATTCAGGGACAGTTTCAAAAAATTGCATGAGAGCATGGAAACAAACCTAATAAACCTATCCGTGTTGTTCTATAAAACCTGAATATAGAAAATGTTCGAATGTAGCCTACCTGAAACAATGATGTCTTTCAAAACATACAAGGACCTTTCCTTTTCAACAGGTAGGGGACTCATAGGTTCCATTCAGTTCATCCTGGAAACAGATGCAATCACATTTTCTATCTTGGAGATTGAAAACTAGTTATGTTTTCTTAGCCTTAATTAGCAGGCTCTCAAGATGTTATCACATATATTGCATCGTGTCTTAATCCTGACGAACTTTTTGGTCTTTCCTAGTGATGCAGATAAAAGAAAATGCTTCCATATTACTTTCTTGGAGTCTAGCTTCTGAATTATGAACACTTCCCATTGAATTGACAAGCAAATTTTAAACTCCTTATCCTTCCTATTGCTTTGCTATCTCATTAGCAGTGAGAAGCTTAGGCATTTCTCCATCTTCCTAACAGAAATCCTCAAAATATGACTTAATGGACGGAAGTGGCAACTATTGATGGTGGCCCGGACAAACAAGTTTGCATGACTTGATAATCAACAGGAATGAAAACTAGGTCACATGAATCTAGTAGTTCAACATCATTAGGACCATAAGTGTCTTTTCTAACTGACTAATTCAGCTCTTCACTCTATAGCGCAAATGTAATCCATAACATTTCTTGGTGATTTGGGGCCATCAATCAGAAACAATAACATAAAATATGGTGCTTTTGCTTTTGTACGCATCAACGGTGATAGGTTATGTTGCACATGCTGAGAGGAAGGCTCAACTAAATGGAATATTTTATTGAGTTGGTATGAATACAATTTATATATATATATATATATATATATATATATATATATATATATATATATTCGGGATCTGGGGCTGGGGATGGCCGGATTGATGATGATGGTTGGACGACGGTGGTGAGACGACGTCCGGGAGGGGGAAGAGGGGCTCAAAATCAAGGTATGAGTCGGACGGGTCCTGGAAGGAGCGGGAGTAGGTCTACCATTGGCCTTGGTAGCACAAAACGACAGGGAGGAGGTCCGGGGCGCACTGCGGCTGGATGGAGGCCAAAGGCGACGGCGGCGGAGAAAGGAAAGAGTATTGCTGGAGATGTCGGGAGTCAGAGGCCTCC
The DNA here is from genome assembly GCA_029216955.1 of Iris pallida. Lineage (NCBI taxonomy): Eukaryota > Viridiplantae > Streptophyta > Magnoliopsida > Asparagales > Iridaceae > Iris > Iris pallida. The sequence goes on along the minus strand of JANAVB010029819.1, from coordinate 5,713,439 downwards.
GTCTGCCACTCCCCGGACGGGCACAGACGGGCCTCGGCCCAAATCCTGGAAGGATGTGTGTATGCCGGGTGGGAATAAGAGCCCGGTGTCGATGGAGTATGTGCCACCGATACAGGTAGGAGGAGGCCTTCGCGCATATTTTCTAGCGGAAGAGATAGCGGAGGTCACGGACTTCTGGAAGAACACGTTGGTGATGTATGTGTTGGGAAGTAAACCGTTCTATGGACAGATACGGGGTTATGCAGAGAGGGTATGGCGGCCCAAGGGGAGTCTGGAGTTCTTCTCACGTGAGAATGGGTTTTACTATGTAAAATTCGGCTTGGAGGAGGATGTGTCCAGGATTATTCAAGGAGGACCCTGGTCCTTTGACGGACGGCTTATTATCCTGAAGGAGTGGACACCGGAGTTGAGATGTGAGAAGGAGGTACTGAACGCGATTCCCGTCTGGATTCGCTTTCCTGAGTTCCCGGTGAAATACTGGAGCATCCCTCTGCTTATGAGATTAGCTAGCTTGGTCGGTAAGCCGATCAAGGCGGATGAGGCTACGGCTTTCCGTACCAGACTGATGTACGCCAGAGTATTTGTGGAGATAAAGGCCAGGACGGAGCTTCCGAGTATTCTCGAGTATCAGGTGGCATCCAGGGAGATTTTGACTCAGGCTGTGGAGTATGATTGGGTCCCCCAATGTGTTCCTTCTGTGAGTGCTTTGGTCACTCATCCAGTGCTTGCCTGACTAGAGGGACGGAGACAGCTAGGTCCACGGTAGCGCAGATGGAGGTAGTTGAGCCAGAGGTGGCACCCAGTCCCATCGTAGGAGTGGCGGCGACAGTCAGGCCGATGGAGGCCTCCCTGATGGAGGGGGCCAGGAGGTCCGTGACTGACACCCCGCAGAGACAGGAGGGTTCTCAAGGAGCGATAGTCCCGTTCAGGCCCCAGAGGAGTATGGTGACAAGGGGTATGAGTTCCCTGGATAGCAGACATGATGGGATGGAGACGTCTATGGTGGAAAAGATCTATAGCAGGAAAAGACATGTCCCGTCCCCACGGAAAGAGGAGCTCCATCCAGGGGGGCTCGATGATCAGACCGTGGCCAACCCAGATTGGACCTTGACTCTCTCCAGGATTCAGGCCCATCTTGCACCTTCGTCGGAGATGGGGATAGGGGAGAATATAGATCTGACGGACAGGACACTTCCCTCGGGTGTCAGTCCAGATGGAGTTCAGGGGGACCCCACATTAATTAATTAATGTCGGTCCTTGCCTGGAACATTCGTAGTGGGTGTTCCATTGGGAGATAGAGGAAGATTAGTGGAGTTCTGAAGAGGGAGAAGTGTGACATTTCTATTCTTCTTGAGACGAAGATTAGAGGGGAGACTATGCTATCTCGCAGGACGCCTGCAAAATGGGCGCATATCCACAACCTGGATCTTTGTGATATGGCTAGGATCTGGGTTCGGTGGAACAGAGATAGTTGGGAGGGGGAACAGGGTCTGATGACAGAGCAGCTTATTGGCATTTCCTTTGTAAACAAGGGAGAATTCCACTTCATTCTTGGAGCAGTTTATGGGCACAATGATAGGCGGCTTCGGGAGACCTTGTGGGAGGACATTGTGCGAGTAGGTCGTATGGCGGAGCACCTGCATCTCCTCCTGCTGCTTATGGGAGACTTCAATGCCATGTTGCATCGACAAGAGAAGGTGGGAGGTCGTCCAGTGCCGGATCCGATCTTATACGACTTCCAGAGGTGTCTCCTCTTGTCTGGGCTGAGGGGACTGGAGAGAGCTGGACACATCTGGACCTGGCACAATAAGGCGGTTCACAACAGGATTGCCTGTCAGCTGGATCGAGCGTTGGGAAATAGCGAATGGTTTCGCTACTTTCCGAATTCCATGGCGGAAGGGCTAGCGGCAGGGACCAGCGATCACTCTCCTATCCGGGTTGGTCTCTCTGAGAGGCCCACTTGGAAGTCTCGGCCATTCCGATACAACAATGGCTGGTTTCTGCTGGATACGAGGAGGTTGTTATGGGAGGGCTGCAGTATACTCGGGAGGGCACGGCTCAGTTTCACATGGCTCACAAACTCAAACAGGTCAAGAGAGCTATTCGGGATTGGGTGAAGAAGATGCCGCGGTCTTCTCTGGAGAATAAGGAGGCCGAGCTTCGTGAGGTTCAGGAAGCTTTGCAGTCTGACATGCTGAGCGGGGAGTTGGCGGCTAGGGAGCGGGACCTGATTGCGGAGGTCAACATCATGAGGTTTCAGCAGGAGATTAGTGCGGCCCAGAGGGCCAAGTGTTCATGGCTCAAGGATGGGGATCGGTGCACCAAGTTCTTCTATGATGTGATCCGTGCCAGACAGCACCGGAACAGCATCCCCAGGTTGCTTAACGGCGAGGGCAGGCTTGTTGGCGACCCAGTGGAGATTCAGGAGGAGGCAGTCAGGTTCTATTCTGACTTATATCAGCAAACTGATTATCCCATCGCGTTCCTATGCCTTGTCACGAAGAGGCTGGTGACGCACCATGGAAATAGCTTGCTGTTAGCCCCTGTGAGATTGGAGGAGGTGGAGGATATTGTGATGAAAGCAGATCCAAATAAGGCTCCGGGGCCTGATGGCTTCTCTTGTGGGTTCTTTAGACGTCATTCGGGTGTGCTAAAGTTCTCAGTTCTGGAGGCGGTGCAGGAGTTTTTCTTGGAAGGAAAGTTGTTGAAGGAGCTGAATCACACATTCTTGACCTTGGTTCCGAAGAAGGAGGGTGCGACCTCCCTCGCCGACTTCTGGCCTATTGCGTGTTGTAATTATTTATACAAGATAATTACTCACCTCATGTGTCATCATATGGAGGGGATTATGCAGGACTTGGTGTCTCGGAATCAAGCAGCTTTCATCAAGGGGCGCTCGATTGCTGAGCACAGTCTTCTTGCACATGAGATAGTGAGAGATTTTAACAAGCCGGGGGGGGATGAAGGCATGTGTGAAGCTGGATTTACGGAAAGCCTATGACACGGTCAACAGGGACTTCCTCTGCCACCTTATGCTTGCTATGGGGTTTGATGAGAGATGGGTGGCAAGGGTGAGGGAGTGAATATGCTCCCCCACATTTTCGGTCCTCATTCAGGGTACTCCATATGGATGCTTCTCGAGCAACAGGGGACTGCGGCAGGAGATCCTCTCTCTCCGTACCTGTTCACTCTGGTGATGGAGTACTTCACTTGTATGATGGACCTGGCTGTGCATAGTAGGAAGATTGTTCCTCTTTTCAGGCAGGTCAAGCCGGTGGTGTCTCACTTGATATATGCTGACGACATCTTGGTATTCCTGCATCCATCTATGAGGGGGATGAGGGCGCTTTCAGATATTATGGAGGAGTTTGGGAGGTTGTCCGGTCTGCAGCTTAATAGGGAGAAGAGCAGGGTCTATTTCAGCTCTCAGTGCACCCTCAAGGAGGAACGGACCCTTGCTCTGGGAGTGGAGAAAGGAGAGTTACCGGTGAAGTACCTGGGGGTTCCGTTGACGGTCAATTATGCCAGGGATCAGGATTGTCTCAGCCTGGTAGATTTTGTCCAAAGGAGAGTGGAAGGCTGGCAGGCAGCTGGACTGTCCTTTGGTGGCCGTATTGAGCTGGTGAGGTCTGTTATCTCCGGCATCGCTATGTTCTGGTTGCAGTCGATTCAGATTCCGGTAGCTACCATAAGGAAGGTGGAGTCTATTTGTGCTAATTTCATCTGGAGAGGAGGTATGCATGCGATCGCTTGGGAACAACTCTGCCGGATCCGGGAGGAAGGAGGAGTAGGGTTGCGACCTCTTCGGGTGGTTAGGGAGGCATCTGGGGTGCGGATGACGTGGCGGTTCATTAAGAGAGGTTCACTTTGGACAGAGTGGCTGGCTAGCAGATATGTGCGGCGGATGAATTTCTGGACATGCAGGATTGATAACAATTTCTCGGTCTTATTTAAGGCTATCCTTAGGTGCTTTCCGGTTCTACAGTCCGCTATATGCAGGATTATGAAAGATGGAGAGAATACTGATCTCTGGCTGGACCCGTGGATGGAAAATGGCTCCCTTCTGGAGATCTTGGGTGTACAGATGGACAGAGAGGCGAGCAGGGGGTGAAATGTAGTCGGATCATCAGGGATGGGAGCTGGAGGCCTGAGGAGTATCCATTCACGGCTCAGTTTGGAGAGACGATTCATCGGATCACTATCGATACTAGCCAGACTGCGGACTCCTGGAGTTGGGTTGATCCTGGTTCGGTTGGAGGGTCAGGGATATTCAGTTTTAAAAGCTGCTATGATCTGGTTCGGACTCCACATGACAGGATTGCGGAGTATGACTTTATCTGGGCGAAGGAGATTGCCCGCAAAATGCAGCTTTGTTCATACAGACTCCTTCTAGGCAGGTTGATGACGCGGGACAGACTTATTAGGTTTGGGATGCAGATTCCAGACCCGAAGTGTGTACTCTGTACGGGGGACGCGGAATCTATGGGCCACTATTCTTTGAGTGTCCGTGGACTTGGCACATCTGGGAGGAGCAGTGCATGCGATCGATGGGTGGAGTTGGCAGTATCAGAGATATCCGGGGGATCCTCAGCTGGATCAGAGACCGCCGAGGCATGGACCCTGGTTGGACCAAGTTGGCTAGAGTTAGACTTGCAGCATCCGTTTGGCATGTCTGGAGGGAGCGCAACAGGCGTATCTTTGAGGGACTGGCTACTCCGCCAGTAGGAATTCTACATAATATAGAATTCGATGTATCTGTAATGGCCCCTTAACTGGGGGGAGAGATGTGAGAATAGTGTATTGTAATACCTTTACTGTGATTTGCGTGGAATAAAATTTACCCTTATTCCATATATATATATATATATATATATATATATATATATATATATATATATAGAAGAGAGAGAGAAATATATATATATATAGAGAGAGAGAGAGAGAATGCATATCCAATGAGCACGGTATCTAAGCAAATAAGCAAGGAAGATATTCACCACTAGATCCAATTTAAGTTGTGGAGTGCGGTCAAGATTTATTGTATATAGATGGGTGATTTTGTGATTGTTGGATGCAACTCAAGATAGTGGGCAGCCTAGACCTAAGAAAGAAGGGGTCTACTCTTCGTCTCTCATTCCAACTTGTCTATTGTGTGCCGTTCTTCTCTATCCGCAGTTGAGCGTTTCACAATTTGTCTATTGAGATCGAACCCAGTATTGGCATTCTCCAACATAGCCATCATAGTCTGGACTATCTTCAATTATTTGATTACAGTGACCTTAAAAGAATAGGATCATATGTTTCTGTGCGTTGTGTTATGTAATCAACTTCATATTTCCATAATTAAACCATCCTTTAGCAGTTTCCTTGGTTAATATTGTTCGCTATATTGAACATTGTTATGTTAAACTATGGATATTAAAAATTTTGTATAAGGCAATTTGGCCTACTTCTCAAAAGAGGGAAGAAAAATGTTAACCATGAAGAAATTTTGGACATACTATGATCACCGTGATTTTAAAGGAATTAGCAAGCTGACAGATGGGTTTTTTTTTTTCAAGTTGTTTAGACTGTATACGTGATGATTCCTTTGTGTTTGTGAATGCCAGGTAATGATGGAAGATCAGTTCGCTAATTATGTTGTACAGAAAGTTTTGGAGACTTGTGATGATCAGCAACGGGAACTTGTACTCTCACGAATAAAGGTTCATCTGAATGCACTGAAGAAATACACTTACGGGACGTGTAGAGAAACTCTTCTTCCTTCATAGACAAGTTGTGACAGCTGGAAACTCTGCTTCCTTAAGGAATGAGGATTTAAGAATCATAAATAATAAGGAAGGAGAATAGATATAGAGATTTGGAGGTAACGTGTGAAACACTCAACTGCGGATGGAGAAGAACGGCACTCAATAGTCAAGCTGGAATGAGAGATACGAAGAATAGACCCCTTCTTTCTTAGGTTTAGGCTGCCCAAATGCATCATGACCGTTTAAACATCTTAAGTTGCATCTAACTATCACAAAATCACCCATCCATATACAATAAATCTTGACCACACTCCACAACTTAAATTGGATCTAACAGTAAATATATTCCGTGCTTATTTGCTCATTTAGATACCCTGCTCATTGGATAGGCAATATATATATATATATATATATATATATATATATTCCAAGCACCAGTGGTCTAGTGGTAGAATAGTACTTGCCACGGTACAGACCCGAGTTCGATTTCCGGCTGGTGCATTAAATATTTTAGCAAGCTCGAGCTGGCCCCCTGGTCAGCCGAGTGGCGCTCAAACCCACCCCTGTCCCAGCGGGCCGAGTTCGACCCCCCTTTCGTTTCTTTTAAAAGATGGAGAGCTCTGCTAGGGTTTCCCCTATGGCGGCTACTACGCCTCCCTCCCGTCCCCCCGATCCTCTCGCGGGGGGGGGGGGGGGGGGGGGGGGGGGGGGGGGAGGGGGGGGGTTCGGCGGTTTGGAGGAAAGGGCGGCGGCCACAAAGGGACCCCCCCAGGCGAGGGGGGGTCGGGCGGCGGCGGCGACAACAAGGGGACCCCCCCCGATCAGGGGGGGGGGGGGGGTCGGGCGGCGGCAGCAACAGGGGGACCCCCCCGTTCGGGGGGGGGGGGTCGGGCGGCGGCGGCCACAGGGGGACCCCCCCCCCCCCGATCGGGGGGGGGGGGGGGGTCGGGCGGCGGCGGCAACAGGGGGACCCCCCCGATCGGGGGGGGGGGGGGGTCGGGCGGCGGCGGCGGGACCCCTCCAGGCGGGGAGGGGTCGGGCGGAGGCGGCGGCGGGACCCCCCCAGGCGGGGAGGGGTCGGGGGGCGGGCGGATGCAGGGGGACCCCCCCGGGCGGGGGTGGTCGGGCGGCACGGGAGGTTCCTCCTCCGGCGGAGCGGCTTCAGTGTTCGAGTTCGGGTCCAGGGGGGGCAACACTGGTGATGCAGGCTGGCAGACGGTGATGAGACGACAGGCTGGAGGACGACGAGGGGCCCAGACCCAAGTATCGGGGCGGGCGGGGCCAGAAAATTATGGGAATCGATCTTCGATCGGCACAGTGGATCCCCGTCGTCGTGGGGGAGGTACGGTGTGCACTGTTTCGGGTTGGAGGCCAAAGGCGACGGCGACAGAGAAGGCTAAGGGTATTGCTACTGATACCGGCAGGACAGGCCCGGGTCCTGCGAACTCCCCGACCAGGACGCACCCTGAGGAGCAGAGGCCTCGGTCATGGACGGAGGTCTGCACGCCAGTGGTTACGAAAAGCCCAATGTCGATGGAGTTTGTCTCACCGATGTCGGTTGGAGGAGGACTTCGGACGTATTTTCCCGCCGAAGAAATAGCGGTGGTTTCAGAATTCTGGAAGAACACTCTGGTGCTGTATGTGTTAGGGAACAAGCCGTTCTATGGCCAAATTCGGGGTTATGCGGAGCGTGTCTGGAGACCCAAAGGTAGCATGGAATTCTTCTCTCGGGAGAACGGGTTCTATTATGTCAAATTTGGACTAGCGGAGGATGTGTCCAGGATCCTGCAGGGAGGGCCTTGGTCATTTGATGGAAGACTCATTATATTGAAGGAGTGGACACCGGAGCTGAGGTGTGAGAAGGAGGTGCTGAACGTTATTCCTGTCTGGATCTGATTCCCAGAGTTCTCAGTAAAGTATTGGAGCATCCCGCTTCTCATGAGACTTGCCAGCCTTGTGGGAAAGCCGATCAAAACAGACGAGGCCACTGCTTTTCGCACCAGACTGATGTATGCCAGGGTCTTCGTGGAGATCAAGGCGGGCTCGGTGCTACCGAGTATGCTTGAGTATCAGGTACCGTCTGGGGAGGTTCTGACACAGGCGGTGGAGTATGACTGGGTCCCTCCCATGTGTTCTCACTGCGAGTGCTTTGGGCACACTACCAGTGCGTGCAAATACAAGGGGAAGGAGACCGCCAGGCCACAGGCGGTTCAGACGGAGGCACCTGTGAAGGAGACGGCCCCCAGTCACTTGCCTGGGGAGACGGCGCCAGACAGACATATGGAGGAGGACACAGTGATGGAGGTCGATAGGAGGCTGGAGTCAGGATCACCGCAGAGACAGGAGAGCACGCAGGGTGCACTGGTCCCGTTCAGGCCACAGAGGACCATGGTGACCAGGGGTATGAGCGCGGCTGATAGTGGTCAGATGGTGATGGAGGCCTCCCCGGCGATCATGGTATACAGCAGCAGGAAAAGACACGCTCCGGCCACACGGGAGGATCTCTCAGGCGAGGGATATGGATGACCAGACGGAAGACAATCCTGACTGGGCACTTACTCTTAGCAGGATTCAGGCCCATCTTGCTCCTTCCTCCATGGTAGATGCAGTCATTGATCAGGCGGATGAGACACTTCCCTCGAGTGTCGATCCAGACGAGTTCCAGGGGGAACCCTCATCTATTAATTAGATGTCGGTCCTAGCATGGAACATTACGGGGGGTGTTCCAATGGACGATGGAGGGAGATTGGAGGGGTTCTGAGGAGAGAGTCGTGTGACATTGCTATCCTGCAGGAGACGAAGATTAGAGGGGCCGCTATGCTCTCGCGTAGGACTCCGGCAAACTGGGATCACATTCACAACTTAGATCTTTGCGGTATGGCAAGGATCTGGGTTAGGTGGAACCAAGGTAGCTGGAAGGGGGTGCAGATCCATAAATCAGAACAACTCACCGGCATTACTTTCGAGAACAAAGGTGGGTTCCGATTCATCCTGGGTGCTGTATATGGACACAATGACCGGAGACTCCGGGAGGCTTTGTGGGAGGACATTGTGCATCTGGGTCTTATGACAGACAGCATGCATCTCCCTCTGCTCATCATGGGGCACTTCAATGCTATGTTGCTTCGTCAAGAGAAGGTGGGAGGTCGTCCTGTTCCGGACTCGATCTTATATGACTTCCAGAGATGTCTGCTTATGTCAGGGATGCGGGGGCTGGAGCGAGCTGGACATATTTGGACCTGGCACAACAAGGCTACACATAATCGGATTGCTTGTCAGTTGGATCGGGCCTTGGGCAATAGTGAGTGGTTCAGGTGCTTTCCGAACTCGGTGGCGAAAGGTCTTGCGGCGGGTACTAGCGACCATTCTCCTATCCGGGTTGGCCTCTGTGAGAGACCCACTTTGAGGGCGAGGTCGTTTCGGTATAACAACAGCTGGTATCTGTCGACTGGATATGAGGAGGTGGTTACGGAAGAGATGCAGCACTTCCGGGATGGCACGGCTCAGTTTCGCATGGTTCACAAACTCAAGCAGCTCAAGCGTGCTCTCAGGGGTTGGGTGAAGACGAGACCGCGGACTTCTCTGACGGATAAGGAAGCCGAGCTTCAGGACACTCAGGTGGCTCTCCAAGCTGATATTCTGAACGGGGAGCTGGCGGCTAAGGAGAAGATCCTGATTGAGGAGGTCAGCATCATGAGACTGCAGGAGGAGATTAGTGCGGCACAGAGGGCTAAATGTACCTGGCTCAAAGATGGAGACTGCTGCACCAAATTCTTCTACGATGTGATCCGCACCCGTCAGCACCGGAACAGCATCCCCAGACTTCTGAATGCCGAGGGACGTCTTGTAGGGGACCCGGTGGAGATTCAGGAGGAGGCCGTCAGATTTTACACTGACTTATATCAGCAGACGGATTACACTAGCACGTTCCCAGCCCTTGTCACGAAGAGACTGGTGTCCCTACATGGGAACAGCCTGATTTTGGCACCTGTGAGGATGGAGGAGGTGGAAGACATTGTGATGAAGGCTAATCCCAACAAAGCTCCCGGGCCTGATGGTTTCTCTTCAGGGTTCTTTAAGCGACACTGGTGTGTGCTTAAGGCCCCTGTTCTGGCGGCGGTACAGGAGTTCTTCGCGGAGGGCAGGCTTCTGAAGGAGATGAACCACACCTTCTTGACACTGGTTCCTAAGAAGGAGGGAGCGACCTCACTTGCAGATTTTCGGCCCATTGCTTGCTGTAATTTTCTTTATAAGATTATCACTCATCTTATGTGCAGGCGTATGGAGGGAATTATGCAGGGATTGGTGTCCCAGAATCAAGCAGCGTTCATCAAGGGCCGGTCGATAGCGGAGCACAGCCTGCTAGCTCATGAGATGGTGAGGGAGTTCAGCAAACCTGGGGGATGAAGGCTTGTGTGAAGCTTGACCTCCGGAAAGCTTATGATACGGTCAACCGGGACTTCCTGTATCACTTGATGCTTGCCATGGGGTTCGACGAGAGGTGGATTGCGAGGGTGAGGGAGTGCATTTGCTCCCCTACTTTCTCAGTCCTCATCCAGGACACGCCGCATGGCTACTTCAGGAGCAACAGGGGGTTGAGGCAGGGTGACCCCCTCTCCCCGTATTTATTTACCTTGGTGATGGAGTACTTTACATGCATGATGGATACGACGGTGCATAGCAAGAGGATCGTCCCCCTTTTCCGGTTGGTGAGTCCGGTCTCCCATTTGATCTATGCTGATGACTTATTGGTACTACTCCAGCCTTCCATGCGGGGAATGAGAGCGCTCTCTGACATTATGGAGGAGTTCGGGCGACTATCTGGGCTCCAGTTAAACAGGGAGAAAAGCAGAGTCTACTTCAGCTCCCGGTGTACACAGCAGGAGGAGAGAGCCTTCGTCTTGGGAGTGGACAGAGGCGAGCTCCCAGTGAAATACCTGGGGGTCCCGCTGACGGTCAACTATGCCAGAGAGCAGAATTGTCACAGCTTGGTGGATTTTGCTCAAAGGAGAGTGAAAGGCTGGCAAGCTGCGGGTCTATCATTTGGCGGACGGATTGAGTTGGTGCGTTCGGTTATTGCGGGCATTACGATGTTCTGGCTCCAGTCTATCCAGATCCCTATGGCTACTATTCGAAAAGTGGAGGCCATCTGTGCTGACTTCATCTGGAGGGGAGGGATGCATGCGATCTCCTGGGACCAGCTATGTCGGCCTCGGGAGGAAGGAGGAGTGGGGTTGAGGACTCTTCATGCGGTCAGGAAGGCAGCTTGTGTGAAGATGGCCTGGAGATTCATCAAGGGGGGTCGCTCTGGGCGGAATGGATGGCGAACAGGTACTTAAGGAGGACTAACTTCCGGGCCTGCAGGATAGACAACAATTTCTCGGTCACGTTTAAGGCCATTCTGAGGTGTCGACCGGTGCTTCAGACCGCTATCTGCAGGAACATGAAAGATGGGACGACTACCGACCTCTGGCTAGACCCTTGGTTGGGTTCCAGATCCTTGCTCGAGATATTGGGAGGTCAGCTGGACAGAGAAGCGGGCAGGGGGCTCACATGCAGTCGGATTATCAGAGATGGAGTTTGGAGGCCAGAAGGATATCCATATACTGCTCAGCTTGCCGAGGAGATTCGCTTTATTACTATTGACGCTAGCCAGCATGGGAATTCCTGGAGCTGGGCCGGCCCAGGTACGGGGGGCGGGTCAGGTCTATTCTGCTTTAGTAGCTGCTACGACTTGGTTCGGACCCACCATGACCGGGCTGAGGAG